>NESQ01000153.1:0-189272 GCA_003070745.1 Tuber borchii | reverse complement strand
ATCGCTATTGCTAGATTTCTTTGGGATTTCCCGTCTTCTTCTGCACGCCAAGAACATCCTCGCCGAATTCAGGTTAGTCTTCTGTGCGTCCCATTTAGTCTTTTTTACAGAGAATCTAATTGGTTAATAGCATGCCTCCGATTCGTGGTCGTGGTCGTGTCACCACTGCCATCTTCCGGACCGAGCTCAACCTCACTGGTGAGGGACGAACCGTGGAAGGGAGGAGATACCGCACCGTTCGCACATACATTCTCCAGAAGTGCAACGAGAGGAATATCACCTCTCGCACGCAGGCCGGTGACACTTTGTGGAACGAAGTTAGGACGGAGACCGTCGCCCACATTGCCCTCAGAGGCTTCCGAGCCAAATTCAACTCCCCCCGGAACGGCCAACATCGGGCCTTCCACGTTGCTCTGGATGCTCTCATCATGGACGTCCTGAAGAAGGCAGCTGAGTCTCGTAGGAATGCCAGACTTAATTCCGATGCCGAGGAAGAGGGGGGAGATGGGGGCGCTGGCGGTGCATCTGGATCCGGATCGAGAGACGAAAGGGCCGTTGCTCGTCCCCAACCGACCGTTCACGAGGAGAAACCGGTACGAATAATATTCATTTCGACCACAGGTGCCGAGCCTGGGCAGGCTCGCCAGCTCCCATGGATAAACCGTGGTAATAACGCTCTGCCAAACAAGAGTTGGCTGGCGGTTCTCAGGCACTACACTTTACAGGAGCTCGGTGAAGCTGCCTGTTGGTACGTAGAGGACGGCGAGCATCCCCGGCAGTTCATTGGAATTCTCCGCGACATTCAAGGCCTGAATGTCACTCCCGATGGCGCCGACCAGATCGAGTTGATCGACGACGATCAGGTCAATGCCTGGCTTCGTCTCTCCCAGTGCTCCACCCTTACTGTCGCCTGCTTCCTCCACCGAGCAGCTGTTGCCCCTCCTGATGTGGGGACCCTGTTCGTCCTAATACACCTCTTGTTGGGCACAGCCGGAACTATCTCTTCCCCGGCCAATTCGACGTCGCCGAGTTCTACACTGAGCCAGAATCTGACTCTGATGAGGAGGACGATGTGGAGCGCCATGCAAGGCGTAGAAGGGCCTTTCCTAGGTCCCACAACGGCTGGCAGAGGAGAATTCTGAGCAATGATCGTAGGGTTGTTAGGTTCCAGACCCACTCCCGGGAACTGATTTCGCGCGCTCGAGTGAGACAGGGGCCGGCGTATATGAGCCGATATGCAGGACAAGATGTCCCAATGGTGGCTCTTCCCCCGGGGATCCCACCTCCCGGGTGTGAGGTGTCAGTACATGACGCTATTGAGGAAGGCGCTGATGATAACGGTGGGGGTAATGGGGGCAATGGGGTGGGGTAATGGGGGCAATGGGGGCAATGGAGGCAATGCCTAGGGTTTGTTTGCGCCGGGCAGCGTCTTCTTTAGGCTTTTGGGTGGTTTTTTCTTTTGTTTCACTGGCTTTCTTAGGTTTTGCTTTCATTTCTATCCATGGGTTCGGCGCCGGGGGGGGTTGGGGCTTGTTTGTGCCGGGTAGTGTCTTCTTGGGTCTTTCGGGTGGGCTCTCTTTGGTTTCACGGGTTTTTCTTACTTTGTTTTGCTCTCGTTTCTATCCATTTGTTGGGTTTTCTGGGACTCGTTTTGTGCCGGGCTGCGTCTTCTTTGAGCCTTTGGGTAATTGTTCTTTGGTTTTACGGGCTTTGCTTCTTTGCTTCTGCTTTGCTTCTATCTATTAATCGTTGTCTTAATCCTGCTTGCGCTGTCATCCGGCTTTCCTATATTTTACCCGGTAGTCTTAGATTTTATTGTTTTTAGCAGTCTTTTTATTTTTAGAATTAGTTGAGTGCAATAGAAAGCTTTTCTGGGACGCTAAACGTCCCTTTTATCCTTTATCCTATCCTAGTATGTATAATTCAATCTTTTGAAATAATAAGTTATGTTCATCCTAGCCCCGCATATGAAAGCCTGTCCCGGCAATCCCGAATAGACAGTCTCTATTCGGCTCAGAGCCATCCCTGCACGTAGCCTTTGAGACATTCGGAGGCCAAATGGCTGTAGGATAGTCCGAGCCCATGCCAATGATTCTCACGGACCTTGGGTCATAGCTAGGAGTCCGTGTAGTAACAATAACATAAAGCTTGCTCGTCCGCAATACGACGCTGTTCGTCCCCAATACGACGCCGTGAGTTCGATTCCTGTCGGAGCTTTTATCTCTACATCTAATTCCTTTTTCTCCTCTAGTTCTTTCATATAAACGCGCAATCATGAATGGAAATACGAGCAGAGGTCAGTCACACCTTCTGGAGGCCAATGTGAGCTCTCCCAAGACTTAAATATCCCATTCTTGACCAGAGTAGTAGGACTAGCCCCCCGAGCCCAGGCATCATCGTCGAGACCTCCGGTAGCCTTCGCGGATATTTCAACGCCAGCACCGGAAACACAACGACGAGTTCATTTTGAGGAAGAGCAACCTACAGATGTTGACGATGATGATGACATTCCTCCTAGACGTCGCCGATGGGACGAACGACGTCCTACTGAACCACTCCCGCAGCCACTTCCACGGAGAGTCAGGAGCCGGTTAAGATATGTAAGTAAAACTCATAATTTTTTCAATTGACATGCTTATAAGAAAGAGTACGGAGGATACCCCAACGCCGGTTCTAAATGGCCCTTCACAGGGGGTTCTAAATGGCCCTTCGCAGGGGCTTGCATCACAAGAGCAGGCAGCACAATTATATTTCGGCCATCTCAGAGACGATTCATCACAATTCTCACCCTATATTCCTGATATGCCTGAAGAGGAAGAAATTATGCCGTCCCATTCACGACGTAGTATAGCTGATCCAGACTTTCCAGAGTCTAATATCGGGACCCCTATCACACTATCGGCAAAAAGCAATACATTGCAGGGTGAGGCGAGGATAATCTTTGAGAACGCTGCAAATATGGTCCGGTATCATACGTGGTTTGTTAATCCCTTTGTAAAGCCTGCCGAAAACGATACGCTTCTGGAAGGTTATTGGGTAAAGGCAGCTAGAAAGTTAGGTTGGGGAAATAGGGTAATGGAAAGGCGGGCAATGACTTTTGTAAGTCCTATAATTGACGAAGAACGTCCTATTGGAGACTGATCACGGCTAATTAGATACATTTAGTTGAAATCGAGGCAGTCTAGCGCCAGGTCACATCTAGTTTCAGAGAGCAAGAACATGATTGAGGACCTGTATGACTTCTCGCAAAAACCACCGGCCGAAATAAAGGCGCGAGTTGCCTATTTGCTCGAAAATGATCGGTTTACATGCCACCCAAGTAAACAACAAGTAAGTAAACTCAGATCGTCCACGGTGAGACCAGATAAGGCTTACCCAGACAGGACTGTGGTTGGCGCTTTTCTGCGCCAGAGATAGCAAAACTCTTGTTTCATAAGTGGTACCGGGGTTCGAGAATGCGAGGGAGGACCGATAAATCATTTCTTAATCGTACTAACGACGTCCTGATATGCCTTATCACGGCATGTCTGTATCATTCTCTGAAGGCTTGGAGTTCCGGATCATTTGTTCAACCTCCAGATTTTTCCGCTCTGACAGCACAAAGTTAGTATTGACTCGTTTAAAGGTTCATATCCGCCGTTGTAAAGCCTATCGTACTCACTAGAAAATTTAGATGTCTATCTTCGACAGCGTGCTACCTGGCAAAGACTGCCACCAGGAGTGCGAGATAAACTCGTTGAAGATACAAAAAAACGTATTAAGAAAATGCTGCGGGAGGCCGGATTGATACCGGATCAGGAGTCTTGTGCCCCACTGGAGGACAGAGAAGCCGCAGGATATTTGGATTTGCAGATTTCAGGCGATGAGGAAAGCGAGGTGGAGGACGATCATTCAGATCCCGAAGCGGGGGAGGCAGTTGAGGCTCCCGAAGAGGAGTTGAATGGGGACGAGTAACGTCCTATTAGGGACTAATGTAGATTTAAATAAAATAAACAAATAAAAGAGGTTATTATTATTATTATTATTATTATTTTGAATATGCCACTTAGAGTTAGACTTCAACCCAGTTTGTGAAAAAAGACATCAGGGGAAAGTCGCTTGGGGCCGAGGGAAAGTCCCAAGAAGCCATGAAGAAGGCAGGAAGGCGAGAACAGTGAAGGAATAAGCCAGGGCAAGGCCACGCATCATTAAATAATGGACGGTTCTCGTCGCGAAAGCGACGAATAGCGTCCGCTTAGATATTGTATACACGGAGAATTATTGGGGCTGGATTAGGTCATGGGGCAATGGCAAGGAGGAAGGGGAGAAATAAGCGAGAATTTGGAAAGCAGAAGAACTACGGGGAACGGTGCATTGCGGACGTTCGGAGTCGCGAAGAGTTTGTCAATCGGAAATTCAGAACAGGATGTTTGGATCAACAAGGGAACAATACGTGGTGCGAGAGGTAATGCTGGATAAACTATAGGGGAAAGGTCAAAGCTGGAATGGACCAGACAACGGCGTGTTTGGGCTGTCGGGAAGCATGATTGAGTCGTGGGGCAGAAATCCATAACGGAACAATTCCTGGCGCGAGAGGTAATGCCGGATAAACTAAGGTAGAAGAGTCAAGCGCGAATGAACCATGCAACGGCTCAAAGAGGACGAAGTGCGTCCAGAAAACGTTGCATGTCAACGAAATTACCGACACAAAAACAAATGCCCCGTAACCCCGGATTTATTCCGGAGTTATGGGGCATGGACGAGAGATACAACAACTTGAGTTTTATAATTTGGCCCCCCATACCCCCTATCCCTCATGAGGTATGGGGGTCAAATGTGAACTTTTGCTGATGTACGAATATACTTTTATCTTTATACCTACGTTATCGGACTGAAGCTATAGTGTCTCTCACGAGCTTAGCGATATATAGTACGAGATAGGAGTCTGTATACTCAGCTGTTGTTGTTCGTACGAACTAATAGAAGTGTGATCACTATCGGATATATGGGTTACCGGCTGCAAGTATCGCCTGAAGGAAGGAGGATTGTAACATTTGATTGCGTCAACCATAAGCAGCACTTAACCACAAACAGACAAAACGGAATCACCACAAGAAGACGATATCGAAGTAGTAGCGTTCGATACTACTGAATTAGGGGAGGCACTAGACCAGACGTTGGGAGAATCAAGGGCCACTAGTCCAGACACACCAGAACCAGCATCACCAGCCGGATCAGAAGCAACTACACTACCAGGCGGAACCCGAAGAAATACGATGTCGCTAGCAACGGGAGCAGCAAACACGACGGGAGAAGAGGCAACAGGCACAGGGAATGCTGATACCCAGGTGCCGGAACTCAATGCGGGCCAACTCCAGCAACTCATAACAAACCTCACAGGAGGCAACCGAAGACCAAAGATCAAAGAACCAGAAACGTTCACAGGAGAACGAACCAACTACAAGGATGGCTAGTACAACTTAAACTCTACTTCACAGCTGAGGGATGGACGGAAGGACATCATACCGATAGGATACTATACGCCGCAAGCCTCTTAAGAGGAGATGCAGGAGCATGGATAACACCATATGCTGAAGGACGACTATCTCACGAATGGGAAACGTGGGAGGCATTTGCAGATGAAGTTAGGAACCAATTCGGAGCTATAGATACCATGGGAGAAGCAAGGCTCAAAATACAAAAATTACGACAAGGAAATAGAACTATGACAGAATACTGGAACGAATTCCGACTCGCAGCTACAGAAGCGGAACTGGACGACTATACAGCAGGAGAATGCCTACTCACAGGCATGAACACAACACTCCAAGAGGCATGGGGGACGGATAGCGGCGATTTTGTCGACAGAGAAACCCTGGCCAAATGGGCGATCAAGAAGGAAACCAAACTAGCAACGGTCAAACACATACAGAAAAAGGGCATAACAGAGAAAGCCGCTAGTACTCCACGAAACCTGAACGGAACATTCAGACCAAATACCAACACTGCCTCAGAAGGGGATCCAATGGATTTGGATGCGACAAGACGAAAGCCAAGGTTACACCCAGAAGAATTCAAAAGAAGGATAAGGGAAAAATTATGCCTCAAATGTGCAGGAGCAGGACATCAAGTACGAAATTGCGACAGACCAAGAGACGGAAGGAATTACACCATGACACCCAGACAGGGACAAACCCAAAGAAGGGTGGGACCCTGGGCAGCAAAGCCAAGTATCGAAGAGATCGAGGTCAAAGAAGACTCCGAGCAGTCGGGAAACGACAACAGTCCCCAGTACACGATGGTACTAGGGACAGACTAGAATGGAAACCCATCATCATGGAAAATTACTACGCGGCACTCAACTACACAGAATCACTCGAAAGGGAAAATGATCATATAATGATCAAGATACAACTACACGGAAAACAAGAGTCAGTTACGATAAATGCGATCATCGATTCAGGAGCTACTGAAGACTTTATTGATGAAGGCATATGTATGAAACATGGAATTACAACAACAAAGGCCAAGAAAAAAAGAGAGATTTACCTTGCAGATGGAAAACCAAGCGCTATGGGTCCAGTTACCCATTTGGCGAAAGTACCTATAGACATTAACAGCCATAGGGAATTGGCAACCCTTCAAGTGGCGAACCTCCAAAACCATGAAGTCATTCTAGGAATGCCATGGCTATGAACGCACAATCCCATAATCGATTGGGATCAGAAGAAAATCACATGCAACAGTGAACGATGTATGACATGGTGTCTCAACAGTTCACCGGTTGCATATGCAGTACCAGAAGACGAGGCTCAGGAGGAAAACCTCCTCACCAAGTACTCAGAAGTACAGATAGAACGGGACAAACTAGTCCAGGTTCAGAGATTATCTCCTCAGGCTAGGATGCCTACGAAAGGATTGAAGGAGGCAGCAGGACACGACCTGTACGCCAACGAGCAAGTCTGTATACTTGCAGGAGAACAGAAAACGGTCAGAACCGGAATAGCCATTGGACTACCTCGAAATACCTACGGGCGCATCGCTCCGCAAAGTGGGTTAGCAGTCAAACACAGACTCACAACCAACGCAGGGTAATAGACGCGGACTATACCGGGGAAATAAAGGTGGTCTTGGTCAACCAAGGTACCGACCAGTACCAGGTGGAACAAGGAGATCGGATCGCACAATTGATTATCGAAAAAGTCAATACGGAAGAACTACAGAGTGTTCATGAACTGAAAAAAAGAACGGACCGAGGAACCAAAGGATTCGGAAGCACAGACGATTCAAAAAAAGACAAAGGACTGATTAACATTAACGAAATATCAGCAAAGGCATTCGGAAGTTTTTACCGAAGAGGAGAGACAATGGGGATCCTAAGATGGGACCCAGTCCAAGACGAGATCTATTTGGAAAAGATCAATATCAGTACCGAACTGGCAATCAAGGAAAGACAAAGGAAGAAGGAGGAAGAAAGACATAACCTCTAAGAAACGATACCAAAAGAGTATCACGAATATCTCGATATGTTCGAGAAAGGAGAAAAGACCACATTACCACTACATCGAAAAGGAATTGACCTAGGTATCGACCTGGAACCAGGAGAAGAGGTACCCGACAAAAAGATATATCCACTCAACTATGACAAGATCCAAGAAATGTACAAATATATCAAACAAAACGAAGCGAGAGGATGGATAAGGGAAGCAAAGGCCGGAAGAGCATCACCAATCATGTTCGTCAAGAAAAAGGATGGAAGCCTACGATTATGTGTGGACTATCGAGGGCTCAACGAAGTCACAAAGAAGGACCGATATCCGTTACCATTGATAGGCGAAGCATTGGATCGGTTGAGCACCGCCAAATACTTCACAAAACTAGACATCAAGGATGCCTACCACAACATCAGGATATGGGAAGGAGATGAACACAAGACAACTTTCAGCAGCGAGTTGGGAACTTACGAATACCTGGTGGTACCATTCGGATTATGCAACGCGCCAGCCGCATTCCGGAAATGGATTAATAGAGTACTACTACTATACATAGATATGTGTTGTATAGTATATTTGGATGACATCCTCATATACTTGAATAACCTGAAGCAACACCAAAAAGACGTCAAAAACATACTGGAAGCTCTCAGACCATCAGGGATGAAGGTCAAACCTTCGAAATGCGAGTTCTACAAAGAGGAAACGGAATACCTAGGATTCGTGGTTAGTCAGGAAGGAGTCAAAGTTGACACGGTCAAGACTCAGGCAATATGGGAATGGTAACCACCAAAGACAAAAACCGAAATTCAACGCTTCCTAGGATTTTGCAACTTTTACCGAAGGTTCATACAAGGGTTTAGCAGAATAGCAAAACCACTATATGAACGAACACACAAAAAATACGATGGCAAATGGAAATGGGAAGCCGAAGAACAACAATCTTTTGATGAACTCCGAAAGGCACTCACCACAACCCCGGTACTAGTACACTTTGATCCAAGACGACCTATCAAAATCGAAACGGATGCGACGAAATATGTATGCTCGGGCATAATATCACAACAATGTGAAGACGGGAAATGAAGACCAGTGGCCTATAGATCCAAAGAAATGAGAGACGCTCAGCTCAACTACGATGTACACGACAAAGAATTATTAACTATGGTACAAGCATTCGAAGAATGGAGAAGATATACTCAAGGCAGCCGATATCGCATTCAGGTCTTTACCGACCACAAAAATCTCAGAATATTCATGACCACTAAGGCCCTGACGGACAGACAAAGACGATGGGTACGAAAGCTGAGCCAATATAACTTCAGAATCATATATCAGCCAGGAAGAGAAGGGGGAAAACCAGACGCCCTTACAAGAAGGACGGGAGACATACAAACTCTAAAAGAAAAACACTTGTCGAAACAAGAAAAAATATTGCTACCCAAAGAGCAATTCTGGGAAGAAGCAACAATCGAAGAAATGGAACTATCAGAGTTCCACGATAGAAACGAAGAAACAATACGAGAAGCATCAAAAACAGATGAAGGAATCCAAACAATCAAACGAGCTTTGGAAACAGGAGAAAAGGAACTGAAAGGAATAGCGTTGGGGCTATGCCAATGGAAAGATTGGTCCCCGAGGACGAAGGAATAAGGACTACTCTTATCTCCAAACATTACGATCAACCACAAGCGGAACATGGAGGGACAGCGAAAACTACCGAGCTTATCGGAAGACGATATTATTGGCCTAAGATAAGAGAAACTATCAAAAGATACGTCAAGAATTGCGACACATGTCAAAGGACCAAAGTCGTACAACACGCACCATACGGCCTTCTCCAGTCAAGCGAAGTACCAGACAGACCTTGGAAATCGATCGCAATGGATTTTATCACAGACCTTCCAAAATCAGAAGGATATGATACGATACTAGTCGTCATTGATCGCCTGACCAAAATGAGTCACTTTATTCCATGCAGAAAGGATCTGGATGCACGGCAGTTTGCAAACCTGTTTATGAAAGAGATAGTCAGCTTACACGGGATACCACGAGACATCATCACTGACAGAGGAACGCTATTCACATTAGACCTATAGAAAAAGACGACAGAAGAACTCAGAATCGAATAAAGGTTAAGCACAGCATTCCACCATCAGACGGACGGACAAACAGAAAGGGCAAACGCGATATTGGAACAATACTTACGGGCATACATTAACTACCAACAAGACGATTGGTGTGGATATCTACGGTTGGCAGAGTTCGCATACAACAACGGATATCAAGAAACAATCAAGAACACACCATTCTTCGCCAACTACGGAATCAACCCCGAATACGAGATGATAGGACATCTGATCAAAGGAAAGTGCAAGAAACCAGAAGAAATGACTCAACTACATGAGTCATTATGAAGCGAAATGGTTGCAGCACAATTACGACAGAAAGAATACTACGATCAACACCGAAAGCCAGATCCGAACTTACAATCAGGCGATATGGTGTGGTTACTACCACAAAATATCAAGACCACGAGACCATCAAAGAAACTTGACTACAAGAAAATTGGACTATTTAAAATCTTGGCAAAAATTGGAACGAGCGCTTATAAGCTGGACCTACCGCCATCAATGGAAATACATAACACATTCCACATTTCACTCCTCGAACCTTACCAAGACAACCGATTCCCCTCTCAAATCCAAGAACCTCCCCCACCTATTGAAATCGAAGGCGAACAAGAAAACGAACTCGATGAAATTATCGACTCTCGACTCCACTACGGAAAGCTACAATATCGAGCTAAGTGCAAAGGATACTCGCCAGAATACGACAAAGTCTGGTATCTCTCGAAAAATTTCAACAACGCACAATATGCAGTCCAACATTTCCACCAACGATACCCAGGTAAACCAAGACTGGGTAGAACTCAAGGTCGAGATCAAGCCCGACCAAGGCTGGGGAGACAACGAGTCCAGCCCAGGGCCATTCCCGCCTACTAGCCCAGGCTACAGCATGCCAACTGAGCAGGAACTAGACGAAAGGCAAGCGAAAGCCATCGAAACGGCAAGACACAATGGACTATTGTGGACGGCATGCTATGGCGATGGGTGCTTTGTGCACCTTAGTGTAATGATCCTATTCCCTTCGGGCGATACTTGCAGCAGGTAACCCTCCTTTTGATAGTGGTCGCACTATCCCCTACGAACAACGACAGCTGAGTATACAGACTCCTGTCTTGTACGATATATCGCTAAGCTTGTGAGAGACACTATGTCCTCGGCCCGGTAGTGTAATCAAGATAAAGTATATTATAGGAAAATAACTTAGATGGTTGCGTGAAGAACTCTCAACCAAGAGGCCTTTTTTTTTTTTTTTTGTATCATGTGCGATTGTATTTTAACTACTACAGGGAACAACGACTACATGTAGCGGTGGCTATGGTAAAGCAAAAACCCTCTGTGAAAAGAAATCCACCTCGGACCACCGGAAAAAACCATCATCCCAAGTCCTTCTGGTATGGAACCAACCGCACGATCTCGCCGCGAAGACAAAAAACCCCTATCGGCCAAGTAGACAACAGAAATAAATCATCAAACACGACAAGCAGGAGACAACAGGAAAACCGGACCCGAAAACTCCCCCTTGACGTTAAACAAAAGAAACCACATTAATATCCCAGAGTACTCTAACAGAAACCCGACCGTGAAAATTCAGCCAAAAACTACAGAACACAGAACGGGGGGACAGTAAACGCTAAACCCAAGCAAATCCATCACATTACTCCGTAACCCAAGGCGTTGACATCGTCCAAGGAGGCAGTGCAATACCATGACCGAGCGTAACCGAGGGCTGTGGCCGAGCCGAGCCACGGGGAAGGGGTGAACCCAGGGGAAGTGGCAGTAAGAGTGCCAGCTAATGAGAGGATGTTTGGCTGTAACCGAGCCACGGGACGAAACCAAGCGGAGGAGAGGAGGGGTAGACCCAAGTATCGTAGGAACTATCGGAAACGTGTGCGTGTCTGACTAGGCAGCCTCAAGCGAAACGTAATCGAAGAGAGTAGAGAAATCGACCGTGGCCTTGTGAAAAGTTTTCTCTTACTGCGAACCGTGATCCCAGCCGTCTGTAACATGGACGCGAGGGTGTTGCCGACCGTGCAAATGCTAAGCGAGGACGCGAAGCAAAAGCGAAGAGGGGGATGGGATAGTCCCTAAGAAACGGGTGCCCAAGTCCGAATCTATCATAGGGGGGGGTGTAGCTCACTGAGAGTGCGTTGGAGAAAGGATGTTGACGATGATTTCTCGTGGTGTTGAGATTTCAATCGCCGGAGGTGTAGAGGAGATGGTTCGTGTCTCAACCAAGAGGCCATAAGGGCTCTCTTTTATAACCGTTCTTCCCCCAACCCATGACTCATCCTTCGCGTCACATGCCCCTATGACTCGTAGTGAGTCACAGTGTGAAATCCATCAGCTGACTCCTATGAGTCAACTGCGCAATATATAAAACTAATCATCACGCTCATAACTAGTCATGTGCCCAAAAGAGGTCACATGCGTGAGACCCATGACTCATAACTATGAGTCATGTGCAAAATACATATCAAGTAACCACCAAGCGTGGTCACACGCATAACATAAACATATAACAATAATAACTATAGTCTGCAAGTGCGAGTCATGGAAGAGGAAACACAAACCGACTATTCATAATCGTAAATAGTGTGAAACCAATTCCTTCACTAGTTACCATTTGTGACATTAGCTCCCTCCCCCACTAGGATCGGTCCCACGATCCTATAACCTTCCTTCTCTTAACTCCTTCGCCTCAATCCCATTGGGCGACCACTTCCTCAGGCTTTGTAGCCTCATCTCCATTAGTGGTGTTGTTCGCATCGATCGCTTTTCCTTCGACCGTAATGCCAATGAACTCGGCAAACTCTTTGTCTTCTTCGATCGCTTTGGCCAACTTGGCCACGTCCTCCACCGCTCGTCGTACACGGGTTTGAAGCTCCAGCTTCTCGTATGCGCGGCGTCGGTTCTCGATGTTTGCCCTGCGGGCATTCTCTTCCGCGATGACCACTCTTCATTTCATCGCACGATTTTCCTCCTTGAGGCGGCCCATCTCCTCGACCATCCTCACCATCTCTTCTTGTAGCTCGACCACGAACTGCCCCACCTCATGGTGGACCTTCGGTTCTTCCGCTGGCTCACCCCAGTGCACTTTCTTGCCCTTGCGCTGGAGCTGTCGTCGGTTCGTTCGCTGGGGAAAGTATGCCCCCTGTTTGTCACTAAGGTGCACAAGGCACCCGTCATCGAAGCAGGCCGTCCAGCTCATGGCAGCATGCGGCGTCTCGGTCTGCTTGGTGGCATTGCTTGCCTCCCCGTTCTGTTGTGTGGGATACTTTATGTTGTTCGTGTGGTGTTCGTAGGTATGGTAAGGTTTGGAAAAGATAAAAGGCTTGTTGGTGAGGGTAGGAGGTAAACTGCTCAGTGTGTTGAGGCTTGCTTGTCCTCTTCCCTTGTCGTGCCGACTAGCTGCCTCTTATGCGATCCCGTCCATCCACTATCTTCTTCGTTGTCTTGTAATCATTTTCTTCTTGTCCTGTGCGTATCGTATATTTTTTGGATCTTGTCAAGTGGTGTGTTTTCTTATCCGTTTCTTTTATCGTATGATCTTCCATTGTATAGGCTGATTCGTATTCGGTCTATATATTGTAGTTCTTTAGTCATTTGTTGTCTTCTGATCTTTTCTTGCATCGGCTAATGACTATCGTGTATCCCGTGTCGTAATCCTTCAGTCGCATGTTGTCTTCTGATCTTTTCTTGCATCAGCTAATGCTTATCGTGCATCCCGTGTCGTAATCCTTCGGTCGCATGTTGTCTTCTGATCTTTTCTTGCATCTGCTATCCAGTGCAGATAAACCCTTTGGTTCCTCCTTGGTCGGTTGATCAGAGACACCCTTCCCTATGGCTACTAATGTCCAACAGGTACTTCCCTCCAGTGAGATATTCTCACAGGGTGTTGTTTCCTTTCTTCCTTCCTCTTCTTTTCTTGTCGGTGTTTTGATAGCTGAGTACACTTGACTCCTATCGTTTGTGGCCGTCATTCATCTGCTGTCCTGTGCAGAGATGTTTCTTGTTCGTTGTTTTTGATAGTTGAGTACTCTTGACTCCTATCGTTCGTGGCCGTCATTCATCTGCTGTCCTGTGTAGAGAGGTTTCTTGTTCGTTGTTTTTGATAGTTGAGTACTCTTGACTCCTATCGTTCGTGGCCGTCATTCATCTGCTGTCCTGTGTAGAGAGGTTTCTTGTTCGTTGTTTTTGATAGTTGAGTACTCTTGACTTCTATCGTTCGTGGCCGTCGTTCATCTGCTGTCCTGTGCAGAGAGGTTTCTTATTCATTGTTCGTGGTAGGTGACCAACTTCCCTATGACTTCTGAGGTTCATAGGTACTTCCATCGTTTGATTTGTGTCAACCGTGTGTGGTTCCTTTCCATGTCGTATGTAGCTAACTATACGTTACAGTTGCTTTCTTCATTGCGAGACGAGTAGCTCATTTCTTTCCCCCCTCCGAGGCAAGTACCGCTTTCGCTCCCCTCACCCTAGCCTTGGTCCCACAAGGCTATCAATTCAGAAAAAAAATTTCCTGAATTTTGACTTCTTAAGTAGGGATGAGATCTTTCTCTTTTAACTTGAAGGTAGATCTTTAAGGGTTTTAATCTTGCTTTGCTGATCTTTGCTTCTCTCTCGGTCGCTTGTCGATATCGTTCTCCTTGATCCTTATTGTTGATAGGTTCATTCGTCCTTTATTCGTCTTCGCTTCTCTCTCGTTCGCTTGTCAATATCGTTCTCATTGAACCTTGTTGTTGATAGGTTCATTCGTACTTTATTCGTCTTCGCTTCTTTCTCATTCGCTTGTTGATATCGTTCTCATTGAACCTTGTTGTTGATAGGTTCATTCGTACTTTATTCGTCTTCGCTTCTTTCTCATTCGCTTGTTGATATCGTTCTCATTGAACCTTGTTGTTGATAGGTTCATTCGTCCTTTATTCGTCTTCGCTTCTCTCTTATTTCCATTTGCCGTCATATTTTTTATGTGTTCGTTTGTATAGCGGTTTTGCTATTCTGCTGAATCCTTGTATAAATCTTCGATAGAAATTGCAGAATCCTAGGAACCATTGTATTTCAGTTTTTTGTCTTGGGCGGTTGCCATTCCCATATTGCTTGAGTCTTGACCGTGTCAACTTTGACTCCTTCTTGGTTAACCACAAATCCTAAATATTCCGTTTCTTTTTTGTGGAATTCGCATTTCGAAGGATTGACCTTCATTCCTGATGGTCGGAGAGTTTCCAGTATATTTTTGACGTCCTTCTGATGTTGTTTCAGGTCAACTGAGTATATTAGAATATCATCCAGATATACTATACAACACATGTCAATGAATCGTAGTAGTACCCTGTTGATCCATTTCTGGAATGCGGCCGGTGCATTACAAAGTCCGAATGGTACCACCAAATACTCGTAAGTTCCTAACTTGCTGCTGAAGGTTGTCTTGTGTTCGTCCCCTTCTCGTATTCTGATGTTGTGGTAGGCGTCCTTAATATCTAGTTTTGTGTAGTATTTGGCGTTGCTTAACCGATCCAATGCTTCGCCTATCAATGGTAACGGATACCGGTCCTTTTTTGTGACTTTATTGAGTCCTCAGTAGTCCACGCACAGTTGTAGGCTTCCATCCTTTTTCTTGACGAACATGATTGGTGATGCTCTTTCAGCCTTCACTTCTCTTATCCATTCTCTGGCTTCGTTTTGCTTGATGTATTTGTGCAATTCCTGGATCTCGTCATAGCTGAGCGGATATATCTTATTGTCGGGTACTTCCTGTCCTGGTTCCAGGTCAATACCTAGGTCGATTCCTTTTCAATGGGGTGGTAAAGTTGTCTTTTCCCCTTTTTCGAACACATCCAGGTATTCATGATATTCGCTTGGTATCGTTTCTTGGAGGTTATATTTTTCTTCCTCCTTCTTCCTTTGTTTTTCCTTGATTGCTAGTTCGGTGCTGATGTTGATCTTTTCCAGGTAGATCTCATCGTGGACTGGGTCCTACCTTAGGATGCCCGTCGTGTCCCTTCTTCGGTAGAATTTTCCGAACGCCTTTGCTGATATTTCGTTGATGCTGATTGGTTTCTTGCCTTTTTCAGACTCGCCTGTGCTTCCGAATCCTTTCGTTCCTCGATCTGTCCTTTGCAGTTCTTGTACTTCCTGCAGTGTTTCCGTATTGATTTTTTCGATGATCAGTTGGGCGATCCGATTGCCTGGTGCTATCTGGAACTGGTCGGTACCCTGGTTAATCAGAACCACGTTTATTTCCCCTGTATAGTCTGCGTCTATTACCCCCGCGTTGGTTGTGAGTCTGTTTTTGACTGCTAATCCACTTCGCGGGGCGATGCGCCCATAGGTGTTTTGAGGTAGCCCGATGGCTATTCCAGTTCCGACTAATTTTTGTTCTCCCGCAAGTATACAGACTTGCTCATTGGCATACAGGTCGTGTCCTGCTGCCTTCTTCGATCCTTTCGTAGGCATCTTAGCCTGAGGAGATAATTTTTGAACTTGAACTCTTTCATTCCTTCTCACATGTACTTCTGAGTATTTGGTGAGAAGGTTTTCTTCCAGAGCTTCATCTTCTGGTACCGCATATGCAACTGGCGGACTGTTGAGACACCATGTCGTACATCGTTCGCTGTTGAAAGTGATCTTCTTTTGGTCCCAATCGATTGTGGGATTATGCGTTTATAACTATGGCATTCCTAGAATAACCTTATGGTTCTGGAGATTTGCCACTTGGAAAGTTACCAATTCCCTATGGCTGTTGATGTCCATAGGTACTTTCGCTGAATGGGTAACTGGACCCATAGCGCTTGGTTTTCCATCCGCCAGGTAAATCTCTCTTCTTTTCTTGGCCTTTGTTTTCATAATTCCGTGTTTGGCACATATGCCTTCGTCAATGAAGTCTTCAGTGGCCTCTGAATCTATCATCGCGTTTATCATAACTGATTCTTGCGTTCCATGTAGTTGTATCTTAATCATGATATGATCGTTTTCTCGTTCCAGTGATTCCGTGTAGTTGAGTGCCGCGTAGTAGTTTTCCATGATGATGGGTTTTCATTCCGGTCTGTCCCTAGTACCATCTCTTACTGGGGACTTTCGTCGTTTCCCGATTGTTTGGGTTCCTCCTTAATCTTGATTTTCTTGATGCTTGGCCTTGCCACCCAAGGTCCTGTCCTTCTCGGGAATTGTCCTTGTTTGGATGTCATGGTATAATTTCTTCCGTCTCTTAGTCTGTCGCAATTTCGTACTTGGTGTCCTGCCCCTGCGCATTTGAGGCATAGTTTTTCCCGTATCCTTCTTTTAAATTCCTCCGGATGTAGCCTTGGCTTTCGTCTTGTAGCATCCAAGTCCATCGGGTCTCCTTCTGGTGTCGTACTATTGGTTGGTCTGAATGTTCCGTTCAGGTTTCGTGGGGCACTAGTAGTCCTTTCCGTGGTGCCCTTTTTTTGTATGTGTTTGACCGTAGCTAACTTGGTTTCCTTTTTGATTGCCCATTTGGCCAATGTTTCTGCGTTGACATAATCACCACTGTCTGTTCCCCATGCTTCTTGGAGTGTCATGTTCATGCCCGCGAGTAGACATTCTCCTGCTGTATAATCGTCTAATTCTGCTTCTGTAGCTGCGAGTCGGAATTCATTCCAGTATTCTGTCATGGTTCTGTTTCCTTGTTGTAGTTTTTGTATTTTGAGTCTTGTTTATCCCATAGCATCGATGGCTCTGAATTGATTTTTGACTTCGTTCACAAATGCTTACCATGTTTCCCACTCATGAGAAAGTCGTCCTTCCGCGTACGGCGTTATCCATGCTCCTGCATCTCCCCTTAAAAGGCTCGATGTATATAAGATTCTGTCGGTATGGTGTCCTTCAGTCCATCCCACAGCCGTGAAATAAACTTTAAGCTGTGCTAGCCATCCTCTGAGTTTGGTCATTTCTCCCGTGAACGTTTCTGGTTCTTTAATTTTTGGTCTTCGGTTACCTCCTGTAAGGTTTGTTATGATTTGTTGGAGTTGTTCCGTGGTGAGTTCCGGTGCCTGAGTACCGGTATTCCCTACACCTGGTGTTCCTCCTTCCGCGGTATCCGTTGCTCCTGTTGCTAGTGACATTGTATTTTGTCGAGTTCCTCCTAGTAGTGTGGTTGCTTCTGACCCCGCTGATGATGCTGGTTCTGGTGTATCTGGGCTTGTTGCCCTTGATTCTCCGAGTGTCTGGTCGAGTGCTTCTCCTAGTGTAGTAGTATCGAATACCGCTACTTCTATATCGTCTCCTTATGGTGATTCTGTCTTTTCTGTTTCTGGTTAAGTGCTGCGTATGTGACGCAACCAAATGTAATGATCCTATTCCCTTCGGGCGATACTTGCAGCAGGTAACCCTCCTTTTGATAGTGGTCGCACTATCCCCTACGAACAACGACAGCTGAGTATACAGACTCCTGTCTTGTATGATATATCGCTAAGCTCATGAGAGACACTATGTCCTCGGCCTGGTAGTGTAATAAAGTATATTATAGGAAAATAACTTAGATAGTTGCGTGAAGAACTCTCAACCAAGAGGCTTTTTTTTTTTTTTTTTTTTTTATCATATTTTAAATTTTGTTTAAGGTACAAAAATAACACGAATCCACAAGGGATATGGCCGCAACAAACCTCCACTACAGTCCAGCCCTTCGTCGAGGCGGTGGAAACCGTGGGGCAAAACCCCTGGTCTAAAACCCGCACCAAGCGCCCGGGCGCTGAATACAGCAACAAAATATAATACAAGAAAACCACAAAAACCAAAAACCATCTACCGAAAACCCAAGAAACAACCCGACAGTGAGCAAAACCAAAAATACCAAAACCCGTAGGAAATCAAACCAAGAGAAAGCCCATCCGTCACCAAGAACGTTTGCTGATCCCAAGGAGAAAACCAAAGATCCGTAGCCATACACAAGCGGTAGATGTACCGGGGCCATATAGGCCAGGCAGTCAGGGCTAATGGAAAGCGTGTGGCGGGGGGAGCCGAGGGAGTCCACGAGGCCAAGGCGCAAGTGGCGGAAAGGTGCCGGTGGCGCAGGCCGCACAGCGTGAGGGGGGGGGTGCGCCGGCCCAAAGTTAGGCCGACGGCGTGCGGGGGGGTGTTGGCTGTAACCGAGCCACGGGACGAAACCAAGCGGGGGAGAGGAGGGGTAGACCCAGGACAGTGACGCAGGAGACGAGGACCACCAAGGGGTCACGATTTTTCGCGATGCGACCGTACCGACCGAAACGTTCAGGAGAGAGTGCAATACCAGAAGGCAAGGCCACCAGTGCCGCTACTTCACAGATTGCCCGAAGCTAAACGACGAAATGCAGGTATGACGAGGGGTTGCCGACCGTGTAGATGCTAAGCGAGGACGCGGGACAACTACAAAGAAGCCAGGAGAACACGCAAAACAAAAACTTGAGAGGATGTTGGGACAGGCCCTAAGAAACGGGTGCCCAAGTCTGAATCTATCATAGGGAGTTGCAGCTCACTGGGAGTGCGGGAGGTGGATGTTGACGATGATTTCTCGTGGTGTTGAGATTTCAATCGCTGGAGGTGTAGAGGAGATGGTTCGTGTCTCAACCAAGAGGCTTTTTTTTTTTTTTTTTTTTTTTTGTATCATGTGCGATTGTATTTTAACTACTACAGGGAACAACGACTACATGTAGCGGTAGCTATGGTAAAGCAAAAACCCTCTGTGAAAAGAAATCCACCTCGGACCACCGGAAAAAACCATCATCCCAAGTCCCTCTGGTATGGAACCAACCGCACGATCTCGCCGCGAAGACAAAAAACCCCTATCGGCTAAGTAGACAACAGAAATAAATCATCAAACACGACAAGCAGGAGACAACAGGAAAACCGGACCCGAAAACTCCCCCTTGACGTTAAACAAAAGAAACCACATTAATATCCCAGAGTACTCTAACAGAAACCCGACCGTGAAAATTCAGCCAAAAACTACAGAACACAGAACGGGGGGACAGTAAGCGCTAAACCCAAGCAAATCCATCACATTACTCCGTAACCCAAGGCGTTGACATCGTCCAAGGAGGCAGTGCAATACCATGACCGAGCGTAACCGAGGGCTGTGGCCGAGCCGAGCCACGGGGAAGGGGTGAACCCAGGGGAAGTGGCAGTAAGAGTGCCAGCTAATGAGAGGATGTTTGGCTGTAACCGAGCCACGGGACGAAACCAAGCGGAGGAGAGGAGGGGTAGACCCAAGTATCGTAGGAACTATCGGAAACGTGTGCGTGTCTGACTAGGCAGCCTCAAGCGAAACGTAATCGAAGAGAGTAGAGAAATCGACCGTGGCCTTGTGAAAAGTTTTCTCTTACTGCGAACCGTGATCCCAGCCGTCTGTAACATGGACGCGAGGGTGTTGCCGACCGTGCAAATGCTAAGCGAGGACGCGAAACAAAAGCGAAGAGGGGGATGGGACAGTCCCTAAGAAACGGGTGCCCAAGTCCGAATCTGTCATAGGGGGGGGGTGCAGCTCACTGAGAGTGCGTTGGAGAAAGGATGTTGACGATGATTTCTCGTGGTGTTGAGATTTCAATCGCCAGAGGTGTAAAGGAGATGGTTCGTGTCTCAACCAAGAGGCTATAAGGGCTCTCTTTTATAACCGTTCTTCCCCCAACTCATGACTCATCCTTTGCGTCACATGCCCCTATGACTCGTAGTAAGTCACAGTGTGAAATCCATCAGCTGACTCCTGGGAGTCACTGAACCCTACAGCTAATCAATCAAAACATAATAAACTTATCATGTGCGCAACTCGCGTCACATGCATGAAACTCATGACTCATAACTATGAGTCATGTGCGAAAGTCATAATCATATAACCACAATCGTGAGTCATGTCAAAAACAATAAACCAATTCATAACAACAATAATACACTATTGTGTAATCATGTGAAATACCAAACCTTATGACTCACAAGTGTGAGTCATGTGAAAACCTAGTCTGCTAGTCACCGTTTGTGACAGCTACCCGAGCCTTTGTAATCAAATAACCATAAGGCTCCGAAATGGCAGCCTTGAAACATCACATAACACAAATCAGGTATCACATCGATATCCTGATACAAAAAATAAAACATATAAAATATCAAACGATACTTGAAACCAAACATAAAACATATAAAGTATCAAACAATACTCGAAACCAAACATAAAATATATAGAGTATCCAACGATACTCGAAACCAAACATAAAATATATAAGGTATCAAACGATACTCAAAACCAAACATAAAACATATAAAGTATCAAACGATACTCGAAATCAAACATAAAACATATAGAGTATCCAATGATACTCGAAACCAAACATAAAACATATAAAATATCAAATGATACTTAAAACCAAACATAAAACATATAGAGTATCAAACGATACTTAAAACCAACCAGTAACCTGTACTAGTTACAATGCTAGATTTTAAGACTTGGAATGAATTTTTAAGGGGACAGATCCAAAACTGAATGAGGGGTCAAGGATCTCAGAAACTGAGCCATTACACTGTGAGTCAATCATCAAACTCCTTGTTACGAATTAGACGTATTTGTTGTGCAGTGGAAGATTGATAACTTAGTTCTGTAGTGTAATAGATTTACTCTTGTTTTGATGAAACAATAGAGACTGGCAGTAGGCCTGCTAGAGCTGGCTCTAAGGGAGGCTCCAAGAGACACAAAGGTATAGAGATAAAGGTTAAGGGCTAGAGAGAACTGAGGATCACTATTCAACTATGTATATTCTTAAACTAAGCATCTGTCAAAGTCTGCCATTCTCCTGCTAGCCAGGAGAGGGGTTTAAATACAAATTCCTACAGTGATAGCTTCCTGCAATCACGATCATTACCAGGTGAGTGCACCTTTACTGGAATCCTGTAATCCTGCCTGAAACCTAGGACTCATAACACAGCTTCAGTGTCAATGCAATACATGACCATATTCCTGTACCTTGTATTGCAAATATAAAGCAAAGTAAATCAAAACTAAACATAGTATAGCTGACCAATCACAGAGTAGTACTGGGACTGTAATCAAAGTAATAAAAACAAATAATCATCAAGTGCAAAACTAACAAAAGAAATCCAAGCTCTCTGCTCCTGTATACCATTCTAGAATATGTATACATGTTACATGTAGCTAGTTAAGCGAAACAAGAACTGTATACATATACTCAATGCAGTCACAAAACCCATAATGTGGAATACACACTTCCACGTACAACTTAGTACTGGCAATAGTGAGTAGGAAGCTTAAGTACTTCCCTCATGATATCTGAACTCAGAGGAGAAATTCTCAACTCTTCTACCCTTCCTCTCACTTTTCATACTCATGTGTAAAGTTAAAACAAAGTATATGGCCAGACTCATTAAAAACCAATCATGCTGCTTGTGATAGAGAAAAAGAGTACAGTCTATAAAAAGTAACTGTGAAAAGAGAGAAAGGTAAGATGATAGTAAAAGAATAAGAAAATACAATGAGAGATTTATTCTAGAGGACTATGAAGTCCCAATGCCCTAAACATACTTCTCATACAACTTCCAAGTAAGTAGTAGTATTGTTGGTTATTTGATTGGAGATCTGAATGAGAGCAATTTGGAGAAGTGGAATAGATACCAGGAAGAGGACTATTAGTATGCAGAAGACAAGTATAAGTTTACTAACTGCTGTAGAGGAAAAGTATATGTACTTTGGCTTACACTTTAGGGGAAAATAAGGGTACCAAAAATAATAAACATCAGCAAAAAAAAAATCTATCTTTTGTGCTCCACGGCGAACCATGTCGTTGAGTTTTACATTTTGGCTAATCGCGAGTGACCCCGGTTAATCATGATGCTTCCGATTGTGTCCCCTAATGATCAGATACAAATCTTGATTTTAGCAAAATATGAGCTATTTTTATCAATATTTTATAGACATTTTACATTACAAAGTTGTATGTTATGAACTCAAATTTCTCAACTTCGGTATGTAAAAGGTCCGTGAGTTCTTAATAAAAATTGCTCATATTTTGCAGAAAACAGAATTAATATCATTTTCTTTAGTCAAACTAACGGGATTTTTAATATTGCGATCATACGACTCACGATATGCCAAAACGTAAAACTCAACAACATGAGGCACAGGAGACAGGCTGTTTTTTTGCTGATGAAGATAACTCCATGAGAGGCAAGGAGCCAGTACTTGGACATTTTGTCTTTTTATCCAAATTGAGTACTCAAATGCTTGATTATTGTACTGGAACTTGTGCAGACATAAATGCATGCTACAAAAGTGATAACAGCTACCTTGCAAGAATTTATTAAATAACTTTTACCATTAACTCAAAGGCTTGAGATCTTCTTTTAGAATTTTCTTCCAATAGTATCGAAGAAAACAATTGTAGCCGATAAATCTATTAAAGACAAAATTTATAGTAAGGGAAAATGGGACCCAGTAGAGGTGGCATTTAGATTTCAAAACTTGCTATTATAAGTAGCTTATAATAGTGATATATGCAGGTATTATAAGAGAGAGGGGGCAAGGAGGGCGAATAGAAGGCAGCCAAAATACCAGTAATGAAAACAGCTCCTCTTCCCCTCCAAGCTCTAAATACTATTTAATCTTGTTTGCCAGGGGACTTGGTTACTGGGCTGAGTTCTCTAGCCACTGTTACTTCTTTCTCTATATTGGCTAGTATTCTCAGTAAGATCTCAATCTTGAGACTATCTTTTTGACACCGAAGTAGGTCTTGTTGGTATTATATTAATAAATGGAAAACCATTAAGATCCTTGATGGTTGTAGAATTCAAGATGTGCTGATAATGGAATTGATGATTGTTTATCATTATTAATAGATTGGTAAAGTATAGTAAGCAAGAATAGTCTTTAAAAGAAATATCATAAACTCTCTAGGGGAGAAGAAGAAGAGAAGAGGATGGCAAACACTATATCTGCTCTCACTACCTTCTCTATAGAAGAAGTCAGAACTGCTTTTAGGGAACTAAAAGTTGTAATATATAGATAGGGAGCTGGAATAGTTAAACTTGATGCTGGGTTGAATTTGATGCACTCTAACTATGACCTACTTGCCATATTGTTTTAGGTATAATTCTTTACAATAGTCTATAAAAGTACTATAATTGAGAACTTACTGCTTTAAGTTCCTCCAACAATGTGGTAGTTCCATTATTCTCTTATATTATTTATGAAACTTGAATATAGTATCTCAAATCATATTATTATAATAATTCAAGTTTATCACTTTACTTTTACTATATTATTATACAAAAGGTTTACCGGTCAATTTTTCTGTTATTATTCAAATGACTGCAGTCTAGTTAGCTGTACTCTTTTGAGTTAGGTATCTTATAATATAGTTACTCTCTTAGACCATGGTCTTTCACAAAGTACAGATGTCTTTATCTTATATCTTGAGATACATACTAGAAAAACTAGAGTTCTGTAAGTAAGTACTGTATAAATAGATTCTTGAGAATAAGAAGTAGAATAATTGAGTTATCTTTACCTGTTATTTGGCTTGCTAGTATAAACTGCATATATTTGAGAAGTAGTATTGCTACTCCCTCTTGCTTATTTAAAGTGACACTTGAGTGGTCTTTCTTTGTTATCCTATTTGTCTTAGTTGATCATGTCTCACCCAAGAAACAGTCTCTCACCTGTATTAACACTATTTGAATTAACACCCTTAAGTAATATTTGATCATACCAACTTGGCTGGTTAGGACCAACCTCTTCCTTTTTGAGCATAATACCTCTTCCATCAATCCCTCATACTACTTGGGAGCAGACCATATGATTGATGTATTAGTGAGATACTTTCTCTGATTAATATAACAACCTTATATCTCTATCAATCAATTGATAATATGGCCAAAGAAAGTTATTTGGGGAGTGGAGAATAAAATAAGGAAAAGTAGGGACAGATTAAATAGAGTCTGAAAGAGGAAGGTGAGTCAAAGTTTTTATACCTTGCAGTTAGCCTAGCCAAGACATAGAATGTAGAGTGTACCCTTATCAGATGTTGAATGATTTATCTGATGATCAGGTCCCACTTTTGGAATCTGTTATTCCAGTACATAATAGATAGATAGATAGATTTTCGCCCCCCTTCCCCTCGCTTGCCTATGCAAGGATTTTCTCTTACTCTTCACACGAACGATGACAAAAAGACCGAGTGATAGGATATGATTAAGCATACTTTAAAATTCCTCAGGAATCCGTCGGAAAGTTTATCCAAGAGCAAATCTAGGTAAGCCCCAGCGCGCCTTCCTAAGCGGTTATTATTGTTGCTATTGCCGTGATCGCACAATAAGCTAACCGTGGTGGAACACATAGGAAATCCACAAACTCTTTAGCCAAGTCCAAGCAATCGCCGAGAAATATCAACTATGGGGTTAGACCCAGAATTACTTCTGCAAGCGTGACATTGCAAAGCAAGCCTGAGGCTTCCCAGGACAATTAATCGCGAATTTACTCCTCTCGGGCAAGCCAATTCCAGAATTCTCACCGGAAGACGAGCAACTTGTCAGGGATCTCGCCACCGCTATGGAGAACGAAGAATTTTCGTGACTTCTTGGATACTAAGCCTTAGGTTGACCATTGGGGGGGCATGAGTGATCAGGACTTCATTGATCTGACTCGTCGAATTATGGTAAGCTTTTGTTCTCTCTATCTCCCTTCCCCCAACTGGGTCCGGTAGTGCTTGTGTGGCAAATGGGGTCCTAGATTGATCTCAATGCTATACACGAGCACGCGGATGAGGATAACAAGCTCATGGCTCTGATGCGCCAGGAGAGGATCGAAGGCCTTTTAGATCTTTTGAAGGTTTCGGATATTTCCCCTCTTTGCTATCCGCCAGTGCTAATGATCCAACAGAAATGTAAAGGCACCTTGTACGCAATGTGGAATATGAGTTACCTGAGAAGCCACTCGCCAGGAAGGGCGTCAATATTGGGAGGACTAGTGGCTCGCCGAAGAGGATCTTCCTTGGGCTAAGGTGTCGGCCTATTGAGGCTATTAGAAAGTCTAATGCAGAGCGTGAAGTAGTACAGTCGGTGGCTCGGACGGTGGGATTAAGTGTGCCGGCGGTGGTTGGGGTGGAGACACAATTACCTCTTACCATTCTACCTGCTCAGGATTCTGCTGTTGGGGAGACAGCGGTGGTGAAGGCTTTCCAATCGGCTTAAGGGGCTACCGGGGTCTTTCTCGAGGATCAGAATGCAAAGGGTTTGAAGAAGCAAGCTCATGAAGCTCGCTGTGAGCGTGGACCTCTGAAGGTGACAGTCCTTTCTAACGTTGCAGCCCGGTCCCAGGAGTACTCCGCCGCTGGCATGAATGACATGGAGGCCGTTTCCGTTCATGATACCGACTTCGGTTCTTGGGACTTTCTTTTGGACCCCATATCCTTGGTTCAAGATGATACTACAAGGAACTCCTCAGATGACTTCTTGGGAACTAATAATGATGGGCAGACTTTCCCCGCCGTCGCGGCAGACAAAGGTTCCTTACCGAAACCGCTATACGCACAATCTACACACTCAACGTCAGCACTCTCGCTTGCTGATCATGCGCTCCCTCATCGCCATCAACTGAGAACTTGAGCGGAGAAGGCATGGGCATGGAGCGCGTCCATCGTATATAATAACCGGGGATTATTATTTGTCCTACTGTCGCAATTCTTTGGCTCGACAATGGGTCTTTACACGAGGGTCTTGGAAACTTCATTTCCGGAGCAGAAGATGCATGCTATGCAGATATTATTCATCAGGCAAAGTGTCACTAGGGTTGTTGGTATATTGAATGTTTTCCGAAGTGTAGAGCCTGCACCGTGGGGTCCATGGGGTGTTGGGTGGTTGCTGATTGCAAGAGGCTTTGATGGCTTTGTTGGCGTTTTCGGATTATACCATTCGCGAGCACTTCCCATCCTTTCTCCATCCTATCCTTCATTGGGGATGCGGTGCTGATAGCTGTGAAATAGCATAGATTCACTGGGATATCTCGACCTCTCAGATGTGATGGCAATCCTCTTCTTAGCGCTTAGTGAAACTACGTTCGCTTGCTCGGTAATTCCCTACTTGAATGAGTCATTTACCAAAACTGGGTTCTTCGCATCTATATTCTCCCTCTTTGGTCTTGTCGTGACTGCCCGCCCCGCATCCCTCTTCTCCCAAGTACCCCGCGAATACTCCAAATGATCCTAGCACCGTTCATTCGCGACCGGCACCACGTTCACTCCTCCCCGCCGGCGGAATTTCCACTGCAACCCCGCACCAACGCCTAATCGCAATCCTAGTAGTCCTACTCGGCGTCCTCGGCACTTCAACTGCCTTCCCTAGTATCCGCTGGATCGGTCCCCGCGCCCACGCTCTAATAGTAATATTCTACTTCACGCTCGGGGGCTCCATCTTCTCCCTCGGATCTTTACTCCTCATACCTTCAATCCGGGAGGTTATCTGACCGCACACATTGCCTCAATGGGGACATCTACTGGGTATCGGCATCAGTGGTTTCGCGATGCAATACTTTCTCACACTGGGATTGCAGATTGAGAAGGCCAGTCGCGCTACTAATATTCTTTACACGTAGATACTCTTTGCACTGGCGTTGGAACTGATTGTCTTGGGGACTATGCCTGGATGGGGGAGTTTGGCGGGGAGCGGGTGTATTTTGGGGAGTGTGATTTGGGTCGGGATGAGGAAGGCAGAGAGGGCCGATTAGCGAAGGCGAGGGCAGTGGATGAGGAGGTGGGATTGATGAACTGGAAAGTGGAAGGGCAATAAGGGGAGGAGGGTAATGAGTGGATGCAAATGGAGGATAGGGCGGATTCTTGGAGATTGGATGGAGGTGCGGATGGTGAGGATGGTGAGGATGGTGAGGATGGTGAGGATGGTGAGGATGGCCAGAATGGTGAGAATGGTGAGAATGATGAGGATGGTGAGGAGGAGGAGGAGGATGAGGATGAGGAAGAGGAGGAAGAGGAGGAGGACAAGGATGGAGATGAGAGTGGATAAAGTCGGAATCTTACATGACCTATATTTTTTGATATTTATCGCATAAGTATTGGGCATGAGATACCAGTATAGGTCGATTGGGCTGGGTTACAAATTATATTTGTATAGGTATCACACACGAATGGTAGACTATTGCACTATGCTTCACGATTTAATGTTAAGGTTATATTAAATTATCTGGGCTCACACAGTCTAGAGCCCGAAATACTATAGCCTACTCCTAGTGAACGTAAGAATCCGGACACCCCCAAAATACTCGCATGTCTGAGATATCAAGAAAACAAGAGAATTTAGCACAAACCTGAGATTATAGATTGGTTTGCAGAGTCTCAATTCCCCAGGAACTTGTTTGAACTAATGCATGACACAATAAAGACAGCCCCCCCCTTTCCGGGACAGAAAATAGTAAAGGTTTCTAGGCCCTACTAAGAAAGGAAATTCTAATCACATAGCACGCAGTTTAATTCAATTTTTTACTGTATCCGGGGTTTTTAATCTCACACTGGGTAAATCACACAAAATCACTCGCTTGGCTAAGGTCCAGTCCAAATATGTTGAGCATTGTATCGTAGTCTTCCACTCCACAGGGAGCCCCACATTGTGCAACGAAACTGGTTTTGGAAGCCCTGCCCACACCAAACTACTGTACCACTAACAGTAGAATTCGTGAGACCAAAATGGAGCCACCGAAGCGATACGGTATGGTAGGCGAATTATAGGAAAGTTAGAAATGCTGGCACCAACGGAACCCCACCTAGGCTTCGGAAATATTCGGACTCTCCCCCCCACCACTACCCAACCATCTCAAGACTAATTCTCAAAAGACATCACTAAAGCATAGAGAAAAGAAATAAACATGTCTCAGGAAGTAAAACAGGGCCCAATTCCTGTGACGGTAGACAAAGGTTCCTTACCGATACGGTTATATTCACAATCTACAAACTCAACTTCAGCACTCTCGCTTGCTGATCATGTGCTTCCTCCTCGCTATCAACTGAGAACTCTAGCAGAGATGGCATGGGCGTGGAGCACGTCCATCGTATAAAATAACAGGGGATCATTATTTGTCTTACTGTCGCAGTTCTTTTGCTCAACAATGGGTCATTGCACGAGGGTCTTGGAAACTTCATCTACGGAGCAGAACATGCATGCTATGCAGATATTATTCATCGGACAGAGTATCACCACGGTTGTTGTCGGTATATTGATTGTTTTCCGAAGTGTAGAGCATGCGCTGTGGGGTTCATGGGGTGTTCGGTGGTTGCTGAATGCAAGAGATTTTGGTGGCTTTGTTGGCTTTGTTGGCGTTTTTGGATTATACTGTTTGTGAGCACTTCCCATCCTTTCACCATCCTATCCTTCATTGGGGATGTGGTGTTTATAGCGGTGGAATACCTGTACCGTAGATTCACTGGCATATGTCGACCTCTCAGATGCGATAGTAATCCCCTTCTTACCGCCCATTGTAGCTACGTATGGGACCTTTCAGTCATAATATAAGCCAGCCTCGGTGACGGCAACTCGAACTACGGCAACATAAGCGGTAGTTTGAACAGCACCTATATACCCAACGAGGATGCACAGAAAATGCTTTGGCTCTCTCCACCGACACTAAATAACAGACATCAGTGTGTCCACACCAACAGACCTAATGGTGTGGGGGACTCGCTTTTGGAAATGGCCGAGTTTCAGGAGTGGAGAGGAGGCCGGGATGGAACGAATAAGGCTGTCTTGTTTTGCTCCGGGAATCCGGGACTGGGCAAATCATATATGAGATAAGTGACGAGAGTCTTTGGAAGAGACGAATGCCGCTAATAACCAGAAATATTAGTTCCCTAGTGATCGAGACCCTGTGTGATCGGGTGGCGGAGGAAAATCTCGCCGTTGCAGGCTTGTATTGTGACTTCTTTTGTCAACAAGAATAGATAGTCACTAACATTATAGGAGCTATTCTGAAGCAGTTAGTAGGCAGAGCGGGGATCCTGATGGACGTGTGAGAGGGGCTTCAAAAAGGGGAAATGGAGCTTGGTGGTAGAGGGCCGTGATTTGCGGGTTTAATGGGGACGGCTCTCACATAGGCAGCTAGTAGAGGACATGACGAAGTAACAATGATGCTTTTAGAACAATGGATGTCAATTCCAACCAAGTAGAAACAAAACATGGCCGGATGCCATTCTGGGGTGAAAATAGCTAAGGACGGTGATACGTGCAAGAATCGTGAAAGGGGGGGGACAAGAAAGGTATCTTAGAATAAGGGAGAGGATCAAACTGTAAAAAAAGGAATTGGCGTGGGGCGGGGGGAGGAACGGAGAACGAAAAAAACATAAAAACAATAGCGATGAAAAGGACTCCTCTTCCCTCCAACCTCTAAACACCGTTTAATTTGAATTTCCAGAGGATTGGGTTGCCACGCTGGGTCCTGCGACCGCCGTCTCCTCTCTGTCCATCTTGGCCAACTTTCTCTGTAGGATCTCGATCTTGAGACCCTCTTTTTGACGCCGGAGTAGATCGTCGGAGGCCCGGCTAATGGTGCGCATCTTCTCATGCTGGGCATCTTGCTGGCGTACGTATTGTCTTTCAATAATCCCCAAGATCGGCGGGCCCCAGCAACTGGCAACAATCATGCTGCCGGCGGCGGCGGCGATGATTGGTCTATAGGAGAGCTTAAGGACGGCTTTATCGAGTATCCAAACTAAGTTAGTAAACATAGTAAAGGAGGATTGCAATAAAGTATTTGACTTACTGCTGATGTTTTGGGACATGTCGATGAATGGGGGGGGCTTTTGGGATTTTTGATGGCTCTGTACGTTGATAGTGGAGGCGGTGATTGTTTGTCGTTAACGGATTCGTAAAATGTGGTGGCCAACGACTGTCTTTAGGGGGAATGTCGGGACTCTCTGGGACGGAAGGAGAGGAGGAGGGAGTAGCAGGAGAGAGGGACGGGTAGTGGGTGGATGATGGGTGGAAGAAATAGGTTTGGGAGATATTGCTCCAGGGACACTACCCAACGGGGTAATCGATATCGAGGGTAGGAGGGGGCAAACACTATACCTGCATTCACAGCCTTCGCTATCGGAAAAGTCGGAGCTACCCCTAGGATATAGGTAGGAGTACATAGGTTCTTCACCCGCAGCAGTCAGTAAACTTGTGCTTGTCCTCCGCTTACTAACAGCCCCCTTCCTGGCGTCTATTCCACCTCCTTTCTTTTTTTCATGCTGTACTTCCACCTCGACTGCAATCCCCCACAATCCTGATCATAATTTGATGGTACCGGGACCTTTCTCTACCCTCTCCTCCATCCCCGCGGCGCTACTTTTACTGCTTTAGCCAGAACGATTTCTTAGGGTAGCTGCCCCCTATCTACGCTCTTCTTCCTTGCTCACAGGCGAATTTGATCTAATCCTTTCCTCGGCACTACTAGTCTCTTCTTCATCGGAAGAATCACCACCTCATTGTGTTGTTGGATCACAAGTACTAGTACTTGTACGAGTACAATGACAATTGAATGTCACGGGTTCCATGAAACCCGAGCCTCAAGATTACCTTTTTACATTTATTGTAATACAGCTAAAACCGCCGTCACCAAAGCTCTTTCTGCTGCCTACCCTCAGGGAAAGGCTCGTCGCTTCCATTCCAACAGTTTCTTGCCCAGACTGATTACCACCTCTGCCACGCCTTGCCCGATATGGCCTGGGATGTGGAGGGGATGGTTGATAACTTTCGCACAGCGAAGGAAGCGGGAATGAGGAACGCCCTTAGTGCCGGCTTTGGACCCTCGAGGAAATTTGTTGGTGCCAGTAGTGGTGGCATTGGCGGCGTAGGAAGTGATAGAGAGCGGAAGAGGGAGAGGACAACAGGAACAGTAGCAGAGGGAGGCGAGGAAGATGAGGGTAGTACCATCGCCGGAGCAGAAGAAGAGAGTGTGGCTGACGAAGGCACAGAAAAGGAGACAGAAAGCAAAGATGGTGGTGGGCAGGAAGGTAAGACGAGAGTTGGGAGGAAGAAGAAGAGAGGTTAGCCTCCCCCTGCAGGCATGCACACTCACCCACCATAGTTACCCGTGCTATCTCCCGCACCACCATTTTACCCTTTGATAGTCCACCCCAGGTAACCCCCATCCCTGGTCCATCCATCTATCTATCCAATCACCCTTCTTGGTCGACACGGTGCTTTACGATTTCTTACTATTTCCACTCTTCTTTGTTGTATTAGTAGCGGGTTTTATTTCCTTTTTTTCTTTATTCATCCATGAATAGTGGTATGATTCCATATGGATTTTGACTGATTAATTGATCGACTATATGAAGTGGTATGGGTGGGTGGGAGTTGCGCTGTATATTAATTATCGAAATGATAGGTTAGGCTTTTGCAATTGTGCATAATAGGGTATTCCTTGCTAGAGCAATCCCGACAGTTGTATGCTTTGTGTGTTGTCCAATGAATGGTGGGCTCCGTGACCGGATGTCCCAAGATCGTTGAGATGCCAATGGCCAAGCTACTAAGTATAGTGCAAGCAATCTATCGTAGCCAAGGCAGTTCATTGGTATTTAAGAGTTAGCTTAGTGCAAGTGGGTAAGTACGATGGGAACGCTACCTTGAGCAACTTAGTACATTGAAGAACTCTCTATCAAGATGATAAATGTGCTTCGAGCCAGTCACCACGTTATCGGACCATCACTGCATAACGTAGCGATGCGTCTATCTCAGTTCCCAACCGTTCGCTAAGCACAGTGTATATAATAATAGAATAATAATATAATATACCCTTGAGTTATCGACCACCTCGATCGGCTACCGCGCTACTCTCAAATGGCACAGTAATATTCCCTTCTCCCACCATATACCCCATCCATCTCTCAAAACCCAAATGGAAAAAAAACCCCTTCCAATCCGCCGCTAACCTGACCCCCCCAGAATACATTTCTTAAAATTTAAAACTCCAGCCCGCCCAGAATCTAACATATATACAATAGATAGAATACCTTCATGTATCCAAACCATTCACTGGCACGACCCCACGAGCAGATATTATACACAACGAAGGACTTGCCCAGTCGAGTGATTTCTTATGATACATATTACCGCCCTTCATCAAAGCGTCTTCCCAAACTTTTTTTAAATTTCTTTTCCACATTTTACATACTAGTGGATAGCACCGTTGCGTGAGTGGTCCGGAGTAGTGTATATCGTAGTTGCTTGGTGGTGGGATTGGTTTGTCCTAGGGTGTATCAAGTAAAACCACCACAAGCTGTTACAATAGTTCACGAGTAAAATTGTTAACACAACCAATTCACAAGCAGAATATTGGAAATAAGTTATTTTAGGTTGTACTAGGCGTGGCAAAACCTTCAGATTGTAAAGCTTTACCCTAAACCCTACTACCAAATGCTACCATAGTAAAACAGAACACAAAAAGAATAAAAAGCGAAAACTCCAGCTTCACAACCACTGGAACCATCCTCACTTTAATCCCAACCGTGGCGAAAATTCTGATGGCTTGAGGGTCTGGAAGCTATCCGCATGGTATTTAGACGGATTTCTCCTGTGGAGCGGTCGCTTTTGCGCTACTGGCCGTGGTGTAGTCCTTGGCGTGGAACCCCTTCTGCACAGTTTGCATTGCGTAATGTTCAAGATCTCGTTGGCGGTATCCATCGGCAATATGCATTTGTTTCGTGTAGTTCATTGCGAACCAGCCACTGACAGACCCTGCCACGGCGAAGATAGCTGTCTCCCTGGCCAAGGGACTAGTGTCTAACAAATAATTTTGACAAGCAGTTAGTAACAGGTGCGATTTCTAAATAGGATTTATGGAACAAACAAATTGCACGGAGCATTGTGTATCTGGTGTATCGTCAAGAGAGTGGTATTAAAAGAGGTGATAATGAGCGGGAGATGAACGGAGGACAGGCGTTATTTGTGGTGGGGTATTCGGGAGGTAAAGGGGAACAGGGCTCGTTTTACTCGATGCCCCCCTGCCTGGTTACCCGGTTATGTTGTCCTCTCTTAGGTGTTGGCCACCAATATCAAACGCCGCATTATATCACATAGAGGGATCTGCATCCCCTCGAACCTCCTCCTTTCTTTTTTTCATACTTCCATCTCGAATGCAATCGCTTACAGTCCTGATCATAATTTGGTTGTACCTCAGGCTAGGCCTTTCGCTACCCTCTCCTTCGTTCCCCGGGTGCTAGTTTTACTGCTTGAGCCAGAGCAATTTCTAAGGGCAGCGACCCTCTTTCTCATCTCCTCCTCGCTCACAGGTGAACTTGATCTAATGCTTTCCTCGGCACTACTAGTCTCGTCTTCATCGGAAGAATCACTCACTACACGTTCATCGACATTACCTCAGTCTCTCTGCAATACCATACACCCTCCGCTCGTCAATGACTCCCCAGTGCCAGCGCGGATATGCTTCCCCCCAAAAGTGGAAATTGGCCTGCGCTCCGGCAACATCCGCAAAACTCCTCCTGATCTCACAATTGCGTTGTCTGAGAGCTTTGTTCAGGCATGTTCTAAATCAAGTGGAACACCGGCATCGTTGGTTATTTGGTTGGGGATCTGGTTGAGAGGAACCGGGAGAGGTGGAATAAACACTTCTTTACTACCTTCACTAACTTGATTTGTATACTCGATAAAGCCTTCCTTAGACTCACTTACGGGCCAATGATCGCCGTCGACAGCATGATTGTTGCCCCCTGGGGGCCGTCGATCTTGTAGATGATTGAAAGACGCAATGTACGCAAGCGAGATGCTTTGAGTAAGGTGCTGTGCACCATTCACCATGCTCCCGACCACCCATTTTAGCTTATTTACCCATAGTTCTAAAAGCCTTTGTTAATCTCTCGTAGCCCCTCCCCTAGCATTGCTCCGATCTTCCTTTTTCGTCATCTATTTGGCCTTTCTGTCATGCTTTTTCTCGTCCCTCCCTAAAAGAATTTTCACACCCCCGGACGAAAGAGGTGAATCACCACTAATCTCATTCACCATAGTTGTTCTGATAACAATGCCTGCCGAAGTTTCTTCATTTCCAGCTCCCCAGAAGCAAATTGAGCAGCCCATCAATGGATCTTCTCCCATCCAGGATCCCACTTCTGATAGCGATGCTAATAACTCGGTGGCCGCTCCGACCAATACTCCTCATAACTCCCACACCTCCACCTCCCTTTACGCCGGGAAGCTTGAGCCGACTGTGACTGAGGCAATGCTCTTCGAGCTGTTTTCCACTATTGGAAACGTTCCATCTATTCGAGTTTGCCGCGATGCAGATACCCGCCGTTCTCTCGGAAACTCTTATATGAACTACAACAACACCGCTGATGGCGAACGTGCCCTCGAGGAGCTTAATTACACTTTGATCAAAGGTGGTCCTTGCCCCATTATGTGGTCGCAACGTGTTCCTGCTCTCTGTAAGACTGGGCAAGGCAACATTTTCATCAAAAACCTCGACACTGGCATTGACAATAAGGCTCTTGACGATACCTTTACTGCTTTCGGTAATATTCTTTCCTACAAGGGTACCCAGGACGAGTTTGGAAACTCCGCGGATACGGATTTGTTCACTACGACACCGCTGAAGCCGCCAACAATTCAATCAAACATGTCAATGGGATGCTTTTGAACAAGAAGAATATGTTTGTCAGGCATCACATCCCTAAGAAGGATCACCAGAGCAAGTTTGATGAAATGAAGGCCAACTTTACAAACATTTACGTTAAGAATATCGATCAGGAGGTTAAAGACGAGCAATTTAGAACTATGTTCGAGAACTGCGACCCCATCACTTCCTCTAGCCTTTCTAGAGATCAGGATAGTGCCAGCAGAGGATTTGGGTTTGTTAATTTTCACGAGCACTAGCATACGGCCAAGGCTGTCGAAGAGCTTCATGAGAGCGAGCTCAAGGGCCAGACTCTTTATGGTTCTAGAGCCCAAAAGAAATACGAGAGAGTGGAGGAATTAAGAAAGCAATACGACCTACTTCGCCGCGAAAAAAGACTCAAAGTTGAGATCTTGCGGAGAACATTGGCCAAGATGGAGAAAGAAGAGACGGTGGCCACGTGACCCAACCTGGCAACCAAGTCCCTTGTATGCTAGGATACCCTCCTTACCCCCCCCTTTCGCTATATCTGCACGTATCACCGTCCTTAGCTATTTCCACCCCCTTCCTCAATTGCAAGCATTTTCTCTCTTCCTCTTCATACGAACAGTGACAAAAAGACCGAGTGATAGGATATGATTAGGCAAACTTTAAAATTCCTGAGGAATCCGTCGGAAAGTTTATCCAAGAGGAAATCCAGGTAAGCCCCAGCGCGCCTTCATAAGTAGTTATTATTGTTGCCATGGCAGTGATTGCACAAAAAGCTAACCGTGGTGGAACACAGGAAATCCACAAATTCTGCGGCCAAGTCCAAGCAATCGCCGAGAACAATCAACTATGGAGTCAGATCCCGAATTACTGCCGCAAGCGTGACATTGTAAAGTAAGCCTACCGCCTTCCGAGTACAATTAATCGCGAATTTGCTCCTCTCGGGCAATCCAATTCCAGAATTCTCACCGGAAGACAAGCAACTTGTCAGTGATCTTGTCGCCGTTATGGGGAGCGAAGAATCTGTTCGTGACTTCTTGGGTACTAAGCTTTACATTGACCATTGGGGGGGCATGAGTGATCAAGACACTATTGATCTGGCTCGTTGTATTGTGGTAAGCTTTTGTTCTCTCTATCTCCCTCCCCCCACCTGGATCAGGTAGTGCTTGTGTGGCTAATGGGGTGCTAGATTGATCTCAATGTTATGCATGAGCATGCGGATAGGGATTACAAGTTCATGGCTCTGACGCGTGAGGATTGGATCGAAGACCTTTTAAATCTTTTGAAGGTTTCAGATATTTCCCCTCTTTGCTATCCGCATGTGCTAATGATCCGCTGCCCTTGCCAAGGGAGAACGTTACCGCCGATGTTTCCCGATGTGACAATGAGGGCGCATGTAGGGGTGACAGGGGGGGGGTGGGTGGCCAAAAAGAACGCGAAAGATAAAGGACGCGAGGAATAAAGGATGCGAGGTGTAGGAATTGTGGTGAATTGGTGGTGTGTGAGAGAAGAAGGGGGTCTTTAGTGAGAGGGTTTGGTGGGCCGTGCGTCGTGGAGCTATGGCCCCGCACTGGCCCAGCAACCGGCCGTACCTTTTTCCGGCCTCCCCTAGCCGCCTCTCTACCCCCGGTTGAGATCCCTGCGCTTCGGCCAATTGGCAATGGGTTGTACCAACCCGCCATCCGGTAGGGTCTCTCTACCCACCCAGCTAAACAGCTAACTAGCTATATGTCTGATAAATAAAGAGCCCAAAGAAGGACTCACATGAGCATCTACTTAATAAGATCGACATCATCTCAATCGGTGATACTAACCACCTCCTTCCATCCTATAAGCATGTCCTCACCCCTCTTCAAAGCAGCCTCAAAGAAAGAAACAGCATCTCTACCAACAACCCACCTCCCCGGCAGAACCCGACCAACACCCCTCCCCCTTCCACTAAACATCTCAAAAAACAACTCAGCCCCCTTCTTCGGATCTCCAGGCTGTTTCCCACTATACCCCTTCAAAGCCCCGGGAGCAGCGCCTATAAAATCCCCGTATACGGGAATGACCATTTAGACTTAAACATCTTCCCGTCCTCCAAAATCACGGTGCGAAAGCTATCAAACATTTTCGCCAAGGTTGGGATTAAAGTGAAGATGGTTCCGGTGGTTGTGAAGCTGGAGTTTTGGCCTTTTACCCCATTTGTGTTCTGTTTCACGATGGTAGCATTCGGTAGTAGGGTTTAGGGTAAAGCTTTACAATCTGAAGCTTTTGCTACGCCTAGCACAACCTAAAATAACTTCTCTCCAATATACTGCTTGTGAATTGGTTGTGTTAACAATTTTACTTGTGAACCATTGTAACAGCTTGTAGTAGTTTTACTTGATACACCCTATGACAAATCAATCTCACCACCAAGCAACTACGATATACCCTACTCAGGACCACTCAGGCAACGGTGCTATCCACTAGTATGTAAAATGTGGAAAAGAAAGTTAAAAAAAGTTTGGGAAGACGCTTTGATGAAGGGCGGTAACAGGTATCATAAGAAATCACTCGACTGGGCAAATCCTTCATTTTGTATAATATCTTATTGTGGAGTCGTATATGATTTGGATACGTGAAGGTATCCTATCTATTGTATATATGTTAGATCCTGGGCGGGCTGAAGCTGTAAATGTTAAGAAATGTATTCTGCGGGGGGTCAGGTTAGTGGCGGATTGGAAGGGGGGTTTTATTCCATTTTGGGTTTTGAGAGATGGGTGGGGTATATGGTGGGAGAAGGGAATATTACTGTGTCATTTGAGAGTAGCGCGGCTGTCGATCGAGGTGCTTGATAACTTAAGGGTATATTATATTGTTCTATTATTATATAAACATTGCTCAACGAACGGTTTGGAAATGAGATACGAACATCGCTACGTTATGCGGTGATGGCCTGATAACGTGGTGACTGGCTAGAATCACATTGATCATCCTGATAGGGAGTCCTTCGATGTACCAAGTTGCTGAAGGTGGCGTTCCCATCGTACTTATCCACTTGCACTAAGCTAATGCCTAAATACCAATAAAGTACCTTAGCGATGATATATTGCTTGCACTATACTTAGTAGCTTGGCCGTTGGCCTCTCATAGATCTCGGGACATCCGGTCATAGAGCCATAGTCCCCACCATTTATTGGACAACACACAAAGCATACAACTGTCGGGGCTACTCTAGCAAGGAATACTATATTAGATACCATTGCAAAAGCCTACCCTATCATTTCAATCATTTATATACAGCGCAACCCTCACCCACGCATGCCAATCCATATAGTAGATCAATTAGACAGTCAAAATCCATATGAAATCATGCGGCTATACATGAATGAATAAAGAAAAAAGCAAATCAGACACGCTACTAATACGTGGAAAGAGTAAGAAATCGTAAAGCACAGTGTCGACCAAGAAGGGTGATTGGATCGATATATGGATGGACCAGGGATGGGGGTACCTGGGGTGGACTATCAAGGAGTAAAAGGGTGGTGCGGGAGATAGCACGGGTAACTATGGTGGGTTAGTGTGCATGCCCACAGGGGTAGGCTAACGTCTCTTCTTCTTCCTCCCAATTTTCTTCATGCCTTCCTGCCCGCCGCCGCCTCTGTTTTCTGTCTCCTTTCTGTGCCTTCGCCAGCCACACTCTCTTCTTCTCCTCCGGTGATGGTACTACCCTCACCTTTCTCGACTTCCTCTACTACTGTTCCTGCTGTCCTCTCCCTCTTCCGCTCTCTCTCACTTCCCGCGCCGCCAATGCCACCACTACTGGCACCAACAAATTTCCTCGAGGGCCCAAAGCCGGCACTGAGGGCCTTCCTCATTCCGGCTTCCTCCGCTGTGCGAAAGTTATCAACCATCCCTTCCACGTCCGGAGCCATGTCTGGAAAGACGTGGCAGAGGTCGTAATCAGTCTGGGCAAGACAAACTGTTGGAATAGAAGCGACGAGCCTTTTCCTGAGGGTAGGCAGCAGAAAGAGCTTTGGTGACGGCGGTTTTAGCTGTATTACAATAAATGTAAAAGCTAATCTTGAGGCTCGGGTTTCATGGAACCCGTGACATTCAATTGTCATTGTACTCGTACAAGTACTAGTACTTGTGATCCAACAACACAATGAGGTGGTGATTCTTCCGATGAAGACGAGGCTAGTAGTGCCAAGCATTAGATCAAGTTCGCCTGTGAGCGAGGAAGAAGAGCGGAGATAGGGGGCAGCCGCCCTCAGAAATTGTTCAGGCTCAAGCAGTAAAAGTAGCACCGGGGGAACGCAAGAGAGGGTAGAGAAAGGTCTAGGTACCATCAAATTATCAGGATTGTGGGGGATTGTAGTCGAGGTAGAAGTACAGCATGAAAAAAAGAAAGGAAGTGGAATAGGCGCCAGGAAGGGGGCTGTTAGTAAGCGGAGGACAAGCACGTGTTTACTGACTGCTGCGGGTGAAGAACCTACCGCATTATCTGGCGATACTGGAAATCACGGTAAGGCTTAGTGTTGCCATGCGGCCTTAATGCGACACGTTCAGTAGCTTAGCGAATATAAAATATGTAAATCGAGTGACATTTTGAGCTTCATATCTTCAAAGATACCGAATAGCACAGTCAAGCGGTGCATTTTCCAACTACAATCGTGACTGCTTTATTTACAGTTGTGCTCTAGTCATTGGGGTGGTCATAAAAGTGTTCTTAGTGCCTACATCGGTTCGGTGAATACATATAGCGCAGCATGTGGCCAGCTCGCCTCTTTATCTCCTTCCGGGATAGCACCATTTCCAGTATCGCCAGATAATGCGGTATGTACTCCTACCTACATCCTAGGGGTAGCTCCGACTTTTCCGATAGCGAAGGCTGTGAATGCAGGTATAGTATTTGCCCCCTCATACCCTCGATATCGATTACCCCGTTGGGTAGTGTCCCTGGAGCAATATCTCCCAAACCTATTTCTTCCACCCATCATCCACCCACTACCCGTCCCTCTCTCCTGCTACTCCCTCCTCCTCTCCTTCCGTCCCAGAGAGTCCCGACATTCCCCCTAAAGACAGTCGTTGGCCACCACATTTTACGAATCCGTTAACGACAAACAATCACCGCCTCCACTATCAACGTACAGAGCCATCAAAAATCCCAAAAGCCCCCCCCATTCATCGACATGTCCCAAAACATCAGCAGTAAGTCAAATACTTTATTGCAATCCTCCTTTACTATGTTTACTAACTTAGTTTGGATACTCGATAAAGCCGTCCTTAAGCTCTCCTATAGACCAATCATCGCCGCCGCCGCCGGCAGCATGATTGTTGCCAGTTGCTGGGGCCCGCCGATCTTGGGGATTATTGAAAGACAATACGTACGCCAGCAAGATGCCCAGCATGAGAAGATGCGCACCATTAGCCGGGCCTCCGACGATCTACTCCGGCGTCAAAAAGAGGGTCTCAAGATCGAGATCCTACAGAGAAAGTTGGCCAAGATGGACAGAGAGGAGACGGCGGTCGCAGGACCCAGCGTGGCAACCCAATCCTCTGGAAATTCAAATTAAACGGTGTTTAGAGGTTGGAGGGAAGAGGAGTCCTTTTCATCGCTATTGTTTTTATGTTTTTTTCGTTCTCCGTTCCTCCCCCCGCCCCACGCCAATTCCTTTTTTTACAGTTTGATCCTCTCCCTTATTCTAAGATACCTTTCTTGTCCCCCCCCTTTCACGATTCTTGCACGTATCACCGTCCTTAGCTATTTTCACCCCAGAATGGCATCCGGCCATGTTTTGTTTCTACTTGGTTGGAATTGACATCCATTGTTCTAAAAGCATCATTGTTACTTCGTCATGTCCTCTACTAGCTGCCTATGTGAGAGCCGTCCCCATTAAACCCGCAAATCACGGCCCTCTACCACCAAGCTCCATTTCCCCTTTTTGAAGCCCCTCTCACACGTCCATCAGGATCCCCGCTCTGCCTACTAACTGCTTCAGAATAGCTCCTATAATGTTAGTGACTATCTATTCTTGTTGACAAAAGAAGTCACAATACAAGCCTGCAACGGCGAGATTTTCCTCCGCCACCCGATCACACAGGGTCTCGATCACTAGGGAACTAATATTTCTGGTTATTAGCGGCATTCGTCTCTTCCAAAGAATCTCGTCACTTATCTCATATATGATTTGCCCAGTCCCGGATTCCCGGAGCAAAACAAGACAGCCTTATTCGTTCCATCCCGGCCTCCTCTCCACTCCTGAAACTCGGCCATTTCCAAAAGCGAGTCCCCCACACCATTAGGTCTGTTGGTGTGGACACACTGATGTCTGTTATTTAGTGTCGGTGGAGAGAGCCAAAGCATTTTCTGTGTATCCTCGTTGGGTATATAGGTGCTGTTCAAACTACCCCTTATGTTGCCGTAGTTCGAGTTGCCGTCACCGAGGCTGGCTTATATTATGACTGAAAGGTCCCATACGTAGCTACAATGGGCGGTAAGAAGGGGATTACTATCGCATCTGAGAGGTCGACATATGCCAGTGAATCTACGGTACAGGTATTCCACCGCTATAAACACCACATCCCCAATGAAGGATAGGATGGTGAAAGGATGGGAAGTGCTCACAAACAGTATAATCCAAAAACGCCAACAAAGCCAACAAAGCCACCAAAATCTCTTGCATTCAGCAACCACCGAACACCCCATGAACCCCACAGCGCATGCTCTACACTTCGGAAAACAATCAATATACCGACAACAACCGTGGTGATACTCTGTCCGATGAATAATATCTGCATAGCATGCATGTTCTGCTCCGTAGATGAAGTTTCCAAGACCCTCGTGCAATGACCCATTGTTGAGCAAAAGAACTGCGACAGTAAGACAAATAATGATCCCCTGTTATTTTATATGATGGACGTGCTCCACGCCCATGCCATCTCTGCTAGAGTTCTCAGTTGACAGCGAGGAGGAAGCACATGATCAGCAAGCGAGAGTGCTGAAGTTGAGTTTGTAGATTGTGAATATAACCGTATCGGTAAGGAACCTTTGTCTCCCGTGACAGGAATTGGGCCCTGTTTTACTTCCTGAGACATGTTTATTTCTTTTCTCTATGCTTTAGTGATGTCTATGGAGAATTAGCCTTGAGATGGTTGGGTGGTGGTGGGGGGGAGAGTCTGAATTTTTCCGAAGCCTAGGTGGGGTTCCGTTGGTCCCAGCATTTCTAACTTTTGCTATAATTCGCCTACCGTACCGTATCGCTTCCAAGCTACTAAGTATAGTGCAAGCAATCTATCATAGCCAAGGCAGTTCATTGGTATTTAGGAGTTTGCTTAGTGCAAGTGGGTAAGTACGATGGGAACGCTACCTTGAGCAACTTAGTACATTAAAGAACTCTCTATCAAGATGATAAATGTGCTTCGAGCCAGTCACCACATTATCAGACCATCACCACATAACGTAGCGATGCGTCTATCCCAGTTCCCAACCGTTCGCTGAGCATAGTGTATCTAATAATAGAATAATAATATAATATACTCTTGAGTTATCGACCACCTCGATCGGCTACCGCGCTACTCTCAAATGGCACAGTAATATTCCCTTCTCTCACCATATACCCCATCCATCTCTCAAAACCCAAATGGAAAAAAACCCCCCTTCCAATCCGCCGCTAACCTGACCCCCCCAGAATACATTTCTTAAAATTTAAAGCTCTAGCCCGCCCAGGATCTAACATCTATACAATAGATAGAATACCTTCATGTATAAACCATACACTGGCACGACCTCACGAGCAGATATTAGACAAAATGAAGGACTTGCCTAGTCGAGTGATTTCTTATGATATATCTTACCGCCCTTCATCCAAGCGTCTTCCCAAACTTTTTTACCTTTCATTTCCACATTTTACATACTAGTGGATATCACCGTTGCGTGAGTGGTCCGGAGCAGGGTATATCGTAGTTTCTTGGTGGTGGGATTGGTTTGTCCTAGGGTGTATCAAGTATAACTGCTACAAGCTGTTACAATGGTTCACAAGTAAAATTGTTAGCACAACCAATTCACAAGCCGAATATTGGAAATAAGTTATTTTAGGTTGTACTAGGCGTAGCAAAATCTTCAGATTGTAAACCTTTGCCCTAAACCCTACTACCGAATGCTACCATCGTGAAACAGAACACAAAAAAGAATTAAAAGGGAAAACTCCAGCTTCACAACCACCGGAACTATCCTCACTTTAATCGCAACCGTGACCAAAATGTTTGATGGCTTTCGCACCCGACTTTGGAGGACGGGAAGATGTTTGAGTCTAAAAACGTCATTCCCGAATACGGGGATTTTATAGGCGCTGCTCGCGGGGCTTTGATGGGGTATAGAGGGATACAGCTACGAGATCCGAAGAAGGGGGCTGAGTCGGTTTTTGAGAGGCCTAGTGGAAGGGGGAGGGGTATGGTCGGGTTCTGCCGGAGAGGTGGATTGTTGGTAGGGATGCTGTTTCTTTCTTTGAGGCTGCTTTGAAGAGGGGAGAGGATATGCTTAAAGGATGGAAAGAGGTGGTTAGTAGTACCAATTGAGATGATGTCGATCTTATTGAGTAGATGCTCAAGTGAGTCTTTCTTTGGGCTCTTTATTTATTAGCCAGATAGCTAGTTAGCTATTCAGCTGGGTGAGTAGATAGACCCTACCGGGTAGTAGAAATTCAGACAAAAAATGATCAAACACCTCTTCCTTCCTGCCTCAATAGCCCCTCACGCGCGCGCTAAGACCCTTCGAGAAGTTGCCAATTTTCCAAAGTCTATTAGAAGTAGCTAAGATTCACAGAAAGAGAAGCAAAAGAAAGCAGGACAAAACAATGCTCCAATTTCCCCAAAGCCCATGAGATATATTATGATGTAGTCTAACGAGAAAGAAGGAAAATACAAGGAAACGCCCTGAACAGAAAAGAACCCAAGAAGTAACATTAGAACCAATCCATCGCATCTTGCCCTTTCTCCCAGAGATATCTTCCACTGGCGGACGCTTTGGTGAGGAGTTTCACTGCCCTTGCAACTGGGAATCGTAGCCACCGATATGTCCCTGGGTGGCAATGAGGACGCTGAGAGCTTGAACTGGGGTGGCGGGTGGGAAAATGAAGAACGCGAGCTATAGGAAAGGAAGAACGCGAGCTGCGAGAGGGAGGAAGCTTAGTGATATGGTGACTTCGGGGGAGTTTGGTGGAAGTAAGTGTATCAGAAGGCCACGGGCCCCTCGTCTGTGATCTATGACCCCGCTATGGCTGGGCAACCGGCTATACCTTATTCCGCCCACCTCCAAAGCTCGCCCACCCTTTCCCACCTAGTTACCAAGGCTTAGCCCAATTGGCAACGAGTTGTTCAAACCCGTCATATAAAGAGAGACCAATGAGACCTAAGCTAAGTCAACCAAGTTGGTAGTTCCACTGCCGGAGGCATTGCCATGGAAGCCGCTGCCCTTGCTAGGGGAGAACGTTACCGCCGATGTTTCCCGATGTGACAATGAGGGCGTATGTAGGGGTGACAGGGGGGGTGGGTGGCCAAAAAGAACGTGAAGTGTAGGAATTGTGGCGATTTGGTAGTGTGTGAGAGGAGAAGGGGGGTCCTTAGTGATAGGGTTTGGTGGGCTGTGCTTGGTGGAGCTATGGCTCCGCACTGGCCCAGCAACCGGCAGTACCTTTTTCCGGCCTCCCCTGGCCGCCTCTCTACCCCCGATGGAGATCCCTGCCCTTCGGCCAATTGGCAATAGGTTGTACCAACCCGCTATTTATTTTTCTCGGGAGGGGGGGACAGTAAAAAAAACCAACTTTCCTTTCCCCTCCCACCTACCGAGGCCCCAAGCCCACCATGTTAACCATAACTTATACAAAAAATGTTAATAATACGAGCCCAAGTATTCGATTCTAGGTTAGCCTAGCCAGCATTGTTCTCTTAAACCTGGGAATAAAAACAAGGGAGTAATTTCCTCCGCTCCAGCCACTCGTTCAGAAGAAGTAGGGTAGAAGCTCTTTCGATCGGCTATCACGAATTCTAGTGTAGTGGAACGGTAGCTTGGCGTAGGTGGGGCTTCCCAAACCGGTTTGGTTGCACAATGCGGGGCTCCCTGTGGAGTGGGAGACTACGATACAATGCTCAACAAATTTGGAATGAACTTTATCCCGGCGAGTGATTTTGTGTGATTTACGCTCTCTGAGATTAAAAACCCCGGATACCGTAAAAATTTGAATTGAACCGCGTGCTATGTCATTGGAATTTCCTTTCTTAGTAGGGTCTAGTAACATTTACTATTTTCTGTCCTTGCAGGGGGGGGGCTGTCTTTATCGTGTCATGCTCGAGTTCCAACAAGTTCATGGGGATTGAGACTCTGCAAACTAATCTATAATCTCAGGTTTGAGCTAAATTCTCTTGTTTTCTTGATATCTCAGACATGCGAGCATTTTGGGGGTGATTCTTATTTTCACTAGGAGTAGGCTATAGTATTTCAGGCCCTAGACTGTGTGAGCTTAGATAATTTAATATAACCTTAGCATTAAATCATGAAGCTTAGTGCAATAGTCTACCATTCGTGTGTGATGCCTATACAAATATAATATGTAACCCAGCCCAATCGACCTATACTGGTATCTCATGCCCAATACTTATGCGATCAATATCAAAAAAAAATAGGTCATGCAAAGAAGACCCCATTGAGACAGTGGGTGCCGTCAGATAACCCTCCGATAGAAGGTATGAGGAGTAAATATCCGAGGGGGAAGATGGAGCCTACGGGCGTCAAGTAGAACATCACTATTAGAGAGTGGATGCAGAGACCTATCCAGCGGATACTAGGGAAGGCAGTTGAACTGCTGAGGACACCGGGTAGGCTACTAAGACGGCAATTAGGCGTTGGTGCGGGGTTGTAGTGGGAATTCCCCCGGTAGGGAGGAGTGAACGTTCTGCTAGTCGAGAATGAACGGTACTAGAATGATTTGGAGTATTCGCGGGATCTCGGGTGAAGAGGGATCCTGGGCGGGCAATCAGGACAACACCAAAGAGGGAGAATATAGATGCGAAGAACTCAGTTTTGGTAAATGTCTCATTCAAGTAGGGGATTAGCGAGCAGGCGAACGTAGTTACGCTGGGCACTAAGAAGGGGATGGCTATCGCATCTCAGAGGTTGAGATATACCAGTGAATCTACAGTACCGGTATTCTATGGCTATCAGTACTGCATCACGAGTAAAGGATATGATAAAGAAAGGATGAGAAGTGCTCACGAACAGTATAATCCGAAAACGCTAACAAAGCCATCAAAATCTCTTGCAATCAGCAACCGCTGAACACCCTATGGACCCCACGGTGCATGCTCTACACTTCGGAAAACAATCAATATACCGATAACAACCCTAGTGGCACTCTGCCTGATGAATAATATCTGCATAGCATGCGTGTTCTGCTCCGTAAATGAAGTTTCCAAGACACTCGTGCAAAGGCCCATTGTCAAGCCAGAGAACTGCGATAGCAGGACAAATAATAATCCAAGGTTATTAAATACGATAGACGTGCTCCATGCCCATGCTCTCTCCGCTCGAGTTCTCAGTTGATGGTGAGAAGGGAGCGCATGATCAGCAAGCGAGGGTTTGGCGCTGAGTGTGTAGATTGTGAGTATAGCGGTTTCGGTAAGGAACCTTGGTCTGCTGCGATGGCGGGGAAAGTCTGCCCATTATTATTGGTCCCAAGAAGTCATCAGAGGAGTTCCTTGAAGTATCATCTTGAACCAACAATATGGTAAAAGAAAGTCCCAAGAACCAAAGCTGGTATCCCCAACGCAAATAGCCTCCATGTTATTCATGCCAGCGGCGGAATACTCCTGTGACCAGGCTGCAACGTTAGGAAGGACTGTCACCTCCTGAGGACCATGCTCACAGCGAGCTTCTTGAGCTTGCTTGCTCAAAACCTCTGCATTCTGATCCTCGAGAGAGACCCCGGTAGCCCCTTGAGCCGATTGGAAAGCCTTCACCACTGCTGCTTCCCCAACAGGAGAATCCTAAGCAGGTAGAATGGTAAGAGGTAGTTATGTCTCCACCCTAACCACCACCAGCACACTTAGTCCACCGTCCTAGCCACCGACTATGCTGCTTCGCGCTCTGCATTGGAATTTCTAATAGAGTAACAAAGATGCTTTTAAAGCTAGGGGGCGTCAATTGCAACCAAGCAGACACAAAATATGGCCGGACGTCACTCGGGGGGGGGGGGGGGGAGGGGCAAGAAGGGTATCTTAGAATAAGGGAGGGGGTCAAACAGTAAAAAAGGTAATTGGCGTGGGGCGGGGGGAAGAACGGAGAACGAAAAAAACATAAAACCACTAGTGGTAAAATGAACCCGAGCTCTGGATGCCTTTTGATTTTAATTTCCAGAGGATTTGCCTGCCGGGCTGGATCCTGCTGCGGCCTTCTCGGCTTCCTCCATCTTATCCAACTTTTTCTGTAGGATCCGAGCCTCAAGGGTTTCTTTTTGACGGCGAAGATCCTCGTCAGGGGCCTGGCGCAAGATGCACATCTCCTCACGCACGGCATCCCCCTTTCGAACATTGTATCGTTCGTTCATCTCAGCGATGGTTCGGCCCCAGGGGGAACTGGTGATAATCATACTGCCGGCAGCAATCATGGGGCCCGGGTTAAGTTTAAGAATGCCTTTATCGAGATCCTGATCTCAAGAGAGGCTAGCGGAAGTGATGGGGCCGTAGTTCTCGAACATAGTTCTAAATTCCTCGCCTTTAACCTCCGGATCGCTATTCTTAACGTAAAGGTTTGTAAAGTTGCCCTTCATTTCATCAAACTTGCTCTAGCGATCCTTTTTAGGGATGTGATTCCCGACAAACACCTTCCTCTCGTTTAAAAGCATGCCATTGATATGTTTGATTGCATTGTTGGTGGCCTTAGCGGTCTCGTAATGAGCAAATCCGTATCCACGGAGTTTCCAAACTCATCCTGGGCAGCCTTGTAGGAAAGAATATTACCGAAAGCGGTAAAGGTATCGTGAAGAGCTTTATTGTCAATGGCAGTGTCGAAATTTTTGATGAAAACGTTGCCTTGCCCAGTCTTACGGAGAGCAGGATCACGTTGTGCCCACATAATACGGCAAGGACCCCCTTTCATCGAAGTGTAATTAAGCTCCTTGAGGGCATGTTCGCTATCAGCGGTGGTGTTCTAGTTAACATAAGAGTATCTAAGAGAACGGCGGGTAACTGCCGCAAACTCGAATAGATGCAACGTTTCCAATAGTGGAAAATAGCTCGAAGAGCATTGCCTCAGTCACTGTCGCCTCAAGTTCCCCAGCGTAAAGGGAGGCGGAGGTGTGGGAGTTATGAGGAGTATTGGTCGGAGCGGCCACAGAGTTATTAGTATTGCTATCAGAGGTAGGATCCTGGATGGGAGAAGACCCATTGATGGGCTTCTCGATTTGCTCCTGGGAAGGTGGAGATGAAGAAACTTCAGCAGGCATTGTTATGAGAACAACTATGGTGAATGAGATTAGTGGTGATTCACCTCTTTCGTCCGGGGGTGAGAAAATTCTTTTAGGAAGAGACGAGAAAAAGCATGACAGAAAGGCAAAATAGATGACGAAACAGAAATATCGGAGCAACGCTACAGGAGGGGCAACAAGAGAGCTACAGGAGGGGCAACAAGAGACTAACAAAGGCTTTTAGAACTGTAGGTAAATCACCTAAAATGTTTCATTGGGGGCATGGTGAATGGTGCTCAGCTCCTTGCTCAAGAACCTTGCTTGTGTATATTGCATCTCTCGATTATCTCCAAGATCGATGGCCCTCAAGGGGCAAAAATCATGCTGCCGACAGCAATTATTGGCCTGTAAGAGAGTTTTAGGAAAGCTTTATTGAGTATCCAAACAAAGTTATTGAACATAGTGCAGTAGTGTCTATTCCACCTCTCCAGGGTGCTCTCAACCAGATCTCCAACCAAATAACCAACGATACCGGTGTTCCACTTGATTTAGAACATGCCTATACCAAGCTCTCAGACAATGCAATTCCGAGATCAGGAGGAGTTTTGCGGATGTTGCTGGAGTGCAGGCTAATTTCCACTTTTGGGGGGGGGAGCATATCCGTGGTGGCATGGGGGAGTCATTGATGAACGGAGGATGTATGAGATTGCAAAGGGACAGGGGTAATGAAAATGAATGTGCAGTGAGTGATTCTTCCGATGAAGACGAGACTAGTAGTACCAAGGAAAGCATTAGATCAAATTCACCTGTGAGCGAAGAAGAGGAGATGAGATAGAGGGCCGCTGCCCTCAGAAATTGTTGAGGATCAAGCAGTAAAAGTAGCACCACAGGAACGAAGGAGAGGGTAGAGAAAGGCCTAGGTACCATCAAATTATGATCAGAATTGCAAGTGATTGCAGTCGAGGTGGAAGTATGAAAAAAAAGAAAAAAGGAGGATCGCGGAGATGCAGATCTGTCCATGTAATGTAATCCGGCGTTTGATATTAGTGGTCAACCCCTAAGAGAGGACACCATTACCGGGTAACCAGGCAGGATAGTATTGAATAAAACGAGCCCTGTTCCCCTTTACCTCCCAAATACCCCAACCACAAACAACATCTGTCCTCCGTTCATCTCCCACTCCTCATCACCTCATTTAATCATACTCTCTTGACGATACATCAAATACACGATGCTCCGTGCGATCTGTTGGTTCCATAAATCCTATTTAGAAATCGCACCTGTTACTAACTGCTTGTCAAAATGATTTGTCAGACGCTAATCCCTCGGCCAGGGAGACCGCTATCCTCACCGTGGCAGGGTCTGTCAGTGGCTGGTTCGCAGTGGGCTACGCGAAACAAATGCATATTGCCGATGGATACCGCCAACGAGATCTTGAACATTACGCAATTCAAACTGCACAGAAGGGGTTCCACGCCAAGGACTACGCCGCTGCCAGTAGGGCAGAAGCGACCGCTCCACAGGAGAAATCCGTCTAAATACCATGCGGATATCTTCAAACCCGCAAGCCATCAAACATTTTCGCCACGGTTGGGATTAAAGTGAGGATGGTTCCGGTGGTTGTGAAGCTGGAGTTTTCGCTTTTTATTCCTTTTGTGTTCTGTTTCATGATGGTAGCATTCGGTAGTAGGGTTTAGGGTAAAGCTTTACAACCTGAAGGTTTTGCTACGTCTAGCACAGCCTAAAATAACTTCTCTCCAATATACTGCTTGTGAATTGGTTGTGCTAGCAATTTTACTTGTGAACTATTATCACAGCTTGTAGTAGTTTTACTTGATATACCCTAGGACAAACCAATCCCACCACCAAGCAAGTACGATATACCCTACTCTGGACCACTCATGCAATAGTGCTACCCAACAGTGTGTAAAATGTGGGAAAGAAAGGTAAAACAATTTTGGTAAGACGCTTTGATGAAGGGCAGTAACATGTATCATAAGAAATCACTCGACTGGACAAGTCCTTCGTTGTGTATAATATCTGCTGGTGGGGTAGTACCTGTGCATGGTTTGGATACATGAAAGTATCCTATCTATTGTATATATGATAGATCCTGGGCGGGCTGGACTGTAAATTTTAAGAAATGTATTCTGCGGTGGGTCAGGTTAGTGGCGGATTGGAAGGGGGGTTTTTTCCATTTAGGTTTTGAGAGATGGATGGGGTATATGGTGGGAGAAGGGAATATTACTGTCTCATTTGAGAGTAGCGTGGCTGTCGATCGAGGTGGTCGATAACTTAAGGTTATATTATATTATTGTATTATTATATTATAAACTGTGCTCAGCGAACGGCTGGGAACTGAGATAGGAGTATCGCTACATTATGCGGTGATGGTCTCATAACGTGGTGACTGGCTCTTATCACATTTATCATCTTGATAGAGAGTCCTTCGATGTACTAAGTTTCTCAAGGTAGCGTTCCCATCATACTTACCCACTTGCAATAAGCTAACTGCTAAATATCAATGTACTGTCTTGGCTACGATAGATTGCTTGCACTATACTTAGTAGCCTGGCTGTTGGCATCTCATAGATCTCGGGACATCCGGTTATAGAGCCATAGAGCCAGCCATTCATTGCACAATACACAAAGTATACAACTGTCGGGGCTACTCTAGCATGAAAGACTATATTATATACCATTTCAAAAGCCTACCAAAATATTTCGATCATTTATATACAGCGTAACCCCCACCCACGCATGCAAATCAATATAGTTGATCAATTAGTCAGTCAAAATCCATATGAATTCATGCCGCTATACATGAATGAATAAAGAAAAAAAGAAAATACCACCCACTACTAATACAATAAGGAAGAGTGGAAATAGTAAGAAATCGTAAAGCACCGTGTCGATCAAGAAGGGTGATTGGATGGATAGATGAATGGACCAGGGATGGAGGGTACCTAGGATGGACTATCAAGTGGTGAAATGGTAGTGCGGGAGATAGCACTCGTAACTATGGTGGGTTAGTGTGCATGCCTGCAGGGGGAGGCTAACATCTCTTCTTGTTCCTCCTAATTTTCCTTTTACCTTCCTGCCCACCGCCGCCTCTGTTTTCCGTCTCCTTCTCTGTGCCTTCGTCAGCCACACTCTCTTCTTCTGCTCTGGCAATGGTACTGCCTTCACCTTCCTCGTCCTCCTGTGCTACTGTTCCTGCTGTCCTTTCCCTCCTCCACTCTCTCTCACTTCCGGCGCCGCCAACGCTACCACTACAGGTACCAACAAATTTCCTCGAGGGCCCAAAGCCGGCACTGAGAACCTTCCTCATTCCCGCTTGCTCCGATGTGCGAAAATTATCAACCATCCCCTCCATGTCTCGGGCCATGTTGGGATAGGCGTGGCAGAGGTGGTAATCAGTCTGGGCAAGACAAAGTGTTGGAATAGAAGCGACGAGCCTGTTTCTGAGGGTAGGCCGCAGAAAGAGCTTTGGTGACGGCGGTTTTAGCTGTATTACAATAAATGTAAAAAGGTAATCTTGAGGCTCGGGTTTCATGGAACCCATGACATTCAATTGACAATGTACTCGTACAAGTACTAGTACTTGTGATCCAACAACACAATGAGGTGGCGATCCTTCCGGTGAAGACGAGACTAGTAGTGCTGAGGAATGCATCAGATCAAATTCGCCTGTGGGCGAGGAAGAAGAGCGGAGATAGAGGGCCGCTGCCCTCTGAAATTGTTCCGGCTCAAGCAGTAAAAGTAGCACTGCTGGAATGGAGGAGAGGGTAGAGAACGGTCCAGGTACCATCAAATTGTGATCAGGATTGTGAGGGATTGTAGTCGAGGTGGAAGTACAGCCTGAAAAATAGAAAGGAAGTGGTATAGACGCCAGGAAGGGGGCTGTTAGTATGCGGAGGACAAGCACGAGTTTACTTACTGCTGCGAGGGAAGAACCTATGTATTCCGGCCTACATGGCTCTGGCCTTTCCGATATGGAAGGCTGTGACTGCAGGTAGAATGTTTGCCCCCTCCTACCCTTGATATCGATTACCCCGTTGGGTATTATCTCTGGAGCACCATCTCCCAAGCCTACTTAATCCACCCATCTTCCACTCATCATCCACCCACCACCCGTCCCTCTCTCCTGCCACCCCCTCCTGCTCTCCTTCCCTCCTAGAGACCTTCGACATTCCCCCCAAAGATACTCTTTAGCTACCACATTTTACGAATCCGTTAAAAACAACACACAATCACGACCTCCATTTTCAAAGCATCAAAGCATCAATCATCCCAAAAGCCCCCCCCTCATTCATTGCAATGTTGGGAAAGTTAAGCGGTTAGTCAAATACTTTATTGGAATCCTGCTGTACTATGTTAACTAACTTTGTTTGGATACTCGATAAAGGCATTCTTAAACTTAACCCGGGCCCCATAATTGCTGCCAGCAGTATGATTGTCGCCAGTTCCCCCTGGGGCCAAACTACCGCTGAGATGATCGAACGATACTATCTTCGAAAGGGGGATGCCGTGCATGAGGAGATGCGCATCTTGCGCAAGGCCCCTGACGAGGATCTTCGCCGCCAAAAAGAAACCCTTGAGGTTCGAATCCTACAGAAACAGTTGGATAAGATGGAGGAGGCCGAGAAGGCCACAGCAGAATCCAGCCCGGCAGGCAAATCCTCTGGAAATTAAAATTAAAAGGCATCCAGAGCTCGGTGGGAAGAGGGGTTCATTTTACCACTAGTGGTTTTATGTTTTTTTCGTTCTCCGTTCTTCCCCTACCTCACGCCAATTACTTTTTTTTACTGTTTGATCCCCTCCCTTATTCTAAGATACCCTTCTTGCCCCTTCCCCCCCCCCTTTCATGATTCTTGCACATATCACCATTCTTATATATTTTCATCACAGAATGGCGTCCAGCCATATCTGGTGTTTACTTGGTTGGAATTGACAATCTATCGTTCCAAAAGCATCATTGTTACTTTGTCATGTCCTCTACTAGCTGCCTATGTGAGAGCTGTTCCCATTAAACCCGCAAATCGCTGCCCTCTACCACAAAGCTCCATTTTCCCTTTTTGAAACTCCTCTTACAGGTCTATCGGGATCCCTGCTCGGCCTACTAACTGCTTCAGAATGGCTCCCATGATGTTTGCGACTATCTGTTTTAGTTGATAAAGGAAGTCGCAGCACAAGCCTACAACGGCTAGATTTTCCTCCACCGCCCCATCACACAGGTTCTCGATCACTAGGGAGCTAATATTTCTGGTTATTAGCGGCATTCGTCCCTTCCAATGAATCTCGTCACTTATCTCAGATATGATTTGCCCACTCCCGGATTCCCGGAGCCCAACAAAATAGCCCTATCGGTTCCATCCCATCCGCCTCTCCACTCCTGAAAATCGGCCATTTCCAAAAGCGAGTCCCCCACACCATCAGGTCTGTTAGTGCCGACACACTGATGTCTGTTATTTAGTGCCGGTAGAGAGAGCCAAAGCATTTTCTGTGTATCCTCGTTGGCTATATAGGTGCTGTTCAAACTACCGCTTATGTTGCCGTAGTTCGAGATGCCGCCACCGAGGCTGGCTTATATTATGACTGAAAGGTCCCATAGGTAGCTACAATGGGCGGTAAGAAGGGGATTACTATCGCATCTGAGAGGTCGACATATGCCAGTGAATCTACGGTACAGGTATTCCACCGCTATAAGCACCACATCCCCAATGAAGGATAGGATGGTGAAAGGATGGGAAGTGCTCACGAACCGTATTCCGAAAACGCCAACAAAGCCACCAAAATCTCTTGCATTCAGCAACCACCAAACACCCCATGAACCCCACAGCGCATGCTCTACACTTCAGAAAACAATCAATATACCGACAACAACCCTAGTGACACTCTCCCTGATGAATAATATCTGCATAGCATGCATGGTCTGCTCCGTAAATGAAGTTTCCAAGGCCCTCGTTCAAAGACCTATTGTCGAGCAAAAGAACTGCGACAGTAAGACAAATAATAATCCCCGGTTATTATAATGGACGTGCTCCATGCCCATGCCATCTCTGCTCGAGTTCTCAGTTGATAGCGAAGAGGAAGCACATGATCAGCAAGCGAGAGTGCTGAAGTGTAGATTGTCAATATAATCGTATCGGTAAGGAACCTTTGTCTACCGTGACAGGAATTTGGCCCTGTTTTACTTCCTGAGGCATGTTTATTTCTTTTCTCTATGCTTTAGTGATGTCTATGGAGAATTAGTCTTGAGATGGTTGGGTGGTGGTGGGGGGGAGAGTCTGAATTTTTCCGAAGCCTAGGTGGGGTTCCGTTCGTCCCAGCATTTCCAACTTTGCTATAATTCGCCTTCCGTACCGTATCGCTTCGGTGACTCTATTTTGGTCTCACGACTTCCAGTGTAGTGGTACGGTAGTTTGGCCTGGGCGGGGCTTTCCAAACCGATTTCGTTGCACGACGCGGGGGTCTCCGTAGAGTGGAAGACTACGATAATTTACAATGCTCAACAAATTTGGACTGAACCTTAGCCCAGCGAGTGATTTTGTGTGATTTATGCTTTGTGAGATTAAAACCCCCCGAATACCGTAAAAAATTGAATAATTGAACTGCGTACTATGTGATTGGAATTTCCTTTCTTAGTAGGGCCTAGAAACCTTTACTATTTTCTGTCTCGGAAAGGGGGGGCTGTCTTTATTATGTCATGCACTAGTTCAAAAAAGTTCCTGGGGAATTGAGACTCTGCAAACCAATTCATAATCTCAGGTTTCGGCTAAATTCTCTTGTTTTCTTGATAGCGCAGACATGCGAGCATTTTGGGTGTCCTGATTCTTATTTTCACTAGGAGTAGGCTATAGTATTTCGGGCCCTAGACTGTGTGAGCCCAGATAATTTAATATAACGTTAGCCTTAAATTATGAAGCTTAGTGCAATATTCTACCATTCGTGTGTGATGCCTATACACATATAATATGTAACCCAGCCCAATCGACCTATACTGGTGTCTCATGCTCACTACTTATGCGATAAATATCAAAAAACCATAGGTCATGCAAGATTCCGACTTTATCCACTCTCATCTCCATCCTTGTCCTCCTCCTCCTCCTCCTCTTCCTCCTCTTCCTCCTCTTCCTCCTCTTCCTCCTCTTCCTCCTCTTCCTCCTCTTCCTCCTCTTCCTCCTCTTCCTCCTCTTCCTCCTCTTCCTCCTCTTCCTCCTCTTCCTCCTCACCATCCTCATCATCCTCACCACCCGCACCTCCATTCAATCTCCAAGCATCCGCCCTATCCCCCATTTCCATCCACTCATCACCCTCCTCCCCTTATTCCCCTTCCACTTTCCGGCTCATCAATCCCACCTCCTCATCCACTTCCCTTGTCTTCGCTATATCGGCCCTCTCTGCCTTCTTCATCCCTACCCAAATCACACTCCCCAAAATACACCCGCTCCCTGGCAAACTCCCCCATCCAGGCGTAGTCCCAGAGGCAATCAGTTCCAACGCCAGTGCAAAGAGCATCTACTTGTAAAGCATATTTGTAGCGCGACTGGCTTTCTCGATTTGCAAGCCTCCCCAACAGCCCGAATCCTGAGCAGGTAGAATGGTGAGAGGTAATTGTGTCTCCACCCTAACCACCACAGGCACACTTAGTCCACCATCCTAACCACTGACTATGCTGCTTCGCGCTCTGCATTGGACTTTCTAATAGATTAACAAAGATGCTCTTGGAGCGAGGGGGCGTCAATTCCAACCAAGCAGACACAAACTATGGTCGGACGCCACTCTAGGCTGAAAATAGCTAAGGACGGTGATACGTGCAGGTATCATGAAGGGGTGGGGGGGGGGGGAGAAGGATATCTTAGAATATGGGAGAGGATCAAGTAGTAAAAAAAGTAATAGCCATGCGGCGGGGGGAAGAAGGGAGAACGAAAAAAAAAACACTTGTGATGCAAATAACTCCTCTTTCCCTCAGGCTCTAAACTCTATTTAATCTTGGTTTCCGGAGGGCTTGGTTGCCGGGTTGGGTAACCACTGCCGTCACACTCAGTTCCGCCGTCCTAGCCACCGACCGTGCCGCTACGCGCTCTGCATTGGACTTTCTAATAGCCTCAATAGGGGGAATTTCGGGACTGTCCGGGGGTGGCAGGAGAGAGGGACGGGTAGTGGGTGGATGATGGGTGGAAGGAATAGGTTTGGGAGATGTTGCTCCATGGACACCACCCAACGGGGTAATCGATATCGAGGGTAGGCGGGAGTACGGCGGTATATAAGAACAAAAGTCCGGCATCAAAAATACATCTATGGCAACCAACCTAGCAACCAACCCGGCAACCAAATGCCAAGCTGGAAGTGATAAACATGGTTATGCCGTGAACCACTTTCTAGCTTCCTGCAGGAGCAGCAGGTCTGGAGTTAATAAAATTCGAGCCTCATCTTTTTAACTACCTTTTCCTTGTGCAGCCTAACTTTGATGATGGTGGCATGAACCATATTTCATAAATACTATGTTTTTTTTAAGTATGGTGATAATGATTTCTACAGGTCAACCCATTTTCACAACGGAATGGTCGCCTCTTCTTCCATTTTTGTTAAACAGGTCCTTAGTGATTTTATTTATTGTGAAGTTGAAAAGCGATGAAAGGATGGGACGGTAGCACTGGTTACAGGGCCTCCGGGGCCCGAAATCCACAGGCCCGGAGAGGGGCGTTTTTTCCACCATTCCCCACCCCGCCCATGGCCCAGAAAGGCCCCTGTCAAATATGGAAGGCGAGAAACAGGGGCAGTGGCGGGGATGACTGACGAAATATTTCCCCCGGGCCGGAGTAATAGCGGGGCTGGGAGCGAAAACCCGCCCTCCCCCGCCCCGTAACAAATACTGATAGGCTGGTCTTTACTTTATCACCGTTATGGCAGTGTGTAGACGAATGGGGTCATAGATAGAGAGAAATGGAGGAGTGCGGGAAACGATAGATTAAGCAAGATAGTCTCCTTATACTCTTTCCACAGCTTTATGCTTATAAGTTAGTTCTGGAGGAGGACGAGCGAATGAAGTTTCTGATTAAACCTACCCTTTGGTCTAGCCCAACCGGTAGTCTAGTTCATGTGTTTGGCCGTTGGGCTTTTTGTTAGTCACCCTACGGTTGCCCTCTTCCGACAGTCCGATGGCAGGAAGCGATAATGTTGGTCACGTCCTAAACCAAATAATCGCTTTGAGCCTTGGAAGCGAGAAAGTGGTTCACGGCATAACCATGTTTATCACTTCTAGCCTGGCATTTGGTTGCTGGGCTGGTTGCTAGGTTGGTTGCCATAGACATATTTTTGATGCCGGACTTTTGTTCTTATATACCGCCGTACGGGAGCAAACACTATACCTGCACTCACAGCCTCCCCTTCGGAAAAGTCTGAGCCACCCCTAGGATGTAGGCAAGGGTACATACGCTCTTCCTCCGCAGCGATCAGTAAACTCATGCTTGTCCTCCGCATACTAATAGCCCCCTTCCTAGTGTCTATTCCACCTCTCCCGGTTACTCTCAACCAGATCTCCAACCAAATAACCAACGATTCCGGTGTTCCACTTGATTTAGAACATGCCTATACCAAGCTCTCAGACAATGCACTTGCGAGATCAGGGATGATGCCTGAGCGCAGGCCAATTTCCACTTTTGGGGGGGGAGCATCTCCACGGTGGCACTGGGGAGTCATTGACGAGCGGAGGATGTATGAGATTGCAGAGGGACTGGGGTAATGATAATGAACGTGCAGTGAGTGATTCTCCCGATGAAGACGAGACTAGTAGTGCCGAGGAAAGCATTAGATCAAATTCACCTGTGAGCGAGGAAGAGAAGATGAGATAGAGGGCCGCTGCCCTCAGAAATTGTTCCGGCTCAAGCAGTAAAAGTAGCACCGCGGGAATGAAGGAGAGGGTAGAGAAAGGTCTAGGTACCATCAAATTATGATCAGGATTGCAAGCGAGTGCAGGCGAGGTGGAAGTATGAAACAAAGAAAGGAGGAGGATCGGGAATGCAGATCTCTCCATGTGATGTAATGCGGCGCTTGATATTGGTGGCCAACCCCTAAGAGAGGACATCATTACCGGGTAACCAGGCAGGAGAGCATTGAATAAAATGAGCCCAGTTCCCCTTTACCTCCCAAATACCCAAACCACAAACAACGTCTGTCCTCCGTTCATCTCTCGCTCCTCATCACCTCTTTCAATCATACTCTCTTGACGATACACCAGATACACAATGCTCCGTGCGATCTGTTTGTTCCAAAAATCCTGTATAGAAATCGCACCTGTTACTAACTGCTTGTCCAAATTATTTGTCAGACACTAGTCCCACGACCAGGAAGACAGTTATTCTCAGCATGGCAGGGGCTTTCGGTAGCTGGTCCGCAACGGCCTACACCAAAGACATGCATTTTCTCGATGGATACCGCAAACGAGATCGTGAACTTCGTGAACTTTACGCAAATCAAACTGCGCAGAAGGGGTTCCACGCCAAGGACTGCACCACGACCAGTAGCGCAGAAGCGACCGCTCCACAGGAGAAATCCGTCTAAATACCATGCGGATATCTTCCAGACCCGCAAGCTATCAAACATTTTCGCCACGGTTGGGATTAAAGTGAGGATGGTTCCGGTGGTTGTGAAGCTGGAGTTTTCGCTTTTTATTCTTTTTGTGTTCTGTTTCACGATGGTAGCATTCGGTAGTAGGGTTTAGGATAAAGGTTTACAATCTGAAGGTTTTGCCATGCCTAGTACAACCTAAAATAACTTATTTCCAATATTCTGCTTGTGAATTGGTTGTGTTAACAATTTTACTCGTGAACTATTGTAACAGCTTGTGGTGGTTTTACTTGATACACCCTAGGACAAACCAATCCCACCACCAAGCAACTTCGATATACCCTACTCCGGACCACTCACGCAACGGTGCTGTCCACTAGTATGTAAAATGTGGAAAAGAAAAGTAAAAAACGTTTGGGAAGACGCTTTGATGAAGGGCCGTCAAATGTATCATAAGAAATCACTCGACTGGACAAGTCCTTCATTGTGTATAATATCTGCTCGTAGGGTCGTGCCAGTGTATGGTTTGGATATGTGAAGGTATCATATCCATTGTATATATGTTAGATCCTGGGCGGGCTAGAGCTGTAAATTTTATGAAATGTATTCTGCGGGGGTCAGGTTAGTGGCGGATTGGAAGGGGGGTTTTTCAATTTGGGTTTTGAGAGATAGATGGGGTATATAATAGGAGAAGGGAATACTACTGTGTCGTTTCAGAGTAGCGCGGCTGTCGATCGAGGCGGTCGATAACTTAAGGGTCTATTATATTATTCTATTATTATATAAACTTTGCTCAACGAAGGGTTTGGAACTGAGATACAAACATCGCTACGTTATGCGGTGACGGTCCGAAAACGGGGTGACTGGCTGGAATCACATTTACCATCCCGATAGAGAGTCCTTCGATGTACTAAGTTCCTCAAGATGGCGTTCCCATCGTACTTACCCACTTGCACTAAGCTAACCCCTAAACATCAATGAACAGCCTTGGCTATGAAGAGATTGCTTGCACTATACTTAGTAGCTTGGCCGTTGGCATCTCATAGATCTCGAGACATCTGGTTATAGACCATAGAGCCCACCATTCATTGCACAACACACAAAGCATACAACTGTCGGGGCTACTCTAGCAAGGAATATACCATTGCAAAAGCCTACCCTATCATTTCGATCATTTATATACAGCGCAACCCCTACCCACGCATGCCAATCCATATAGTCGATCAATTAGTCAGTTAAAATCCATATAGAATCATACCGCTATACATGAATGAATAAAGAAAAAAAGGAAATAATACCCGCTACTAATAGGTGGAAATAGTAAGAAATCGTAAAGCACCGTGTCGACCAAGAAGGGTGATTGGATAGATAGATGGATGGACCAGGGATGGGGGTTACCTGGTGTGGACTATTGAAGAGTGAAATGGTGGTGCGGGAGATAGCACGGGTAACTATGGTAGGTAAGTGTGCATGCCTGCAGGGGAAGGCTAACGTCTCTTCTTCCTCCCAATTTTCTTCTTACCTTCCTGCCCGCCGCCACCTCTGTTTTCCTTCTCCTTTTCTGTGCCTTCGTCAGCCACACTCTCTTCTTCTGCTCCGGCGATGGTACTACCCTCATCTTCCTCGCCTTCCTCTGCTACTGTTCCTGCTGTCCTCTCCCTCTTCCGCTCTCTCTAACTTCCCGCGCCGCCAATGCCACCACTACTGGCACCAACAAATTTCCTCGAGGGCCCAAAGCCGGCACTGAGGGCCTTCCTCATTCCCGCTTCCTCCGCTGTGCGAAAGTTATCAACCATCTCCTCCACGTCCCGGGCCATGTCGGGCAAGGCGTGGCAGAGGTGGTAATCAGTTTGAGCAAGACAAACTGTTGGAATGGAAGCGACAAGCCTTTTCCTGAGGTTAGGCAGCAGACAGAGCTTTGGTGACGGTGGTTTTAGCTATATTACAATCAATGTAAAAAGCTAATCTTGAGGCTCGGGTTTCATGGAACCCATGACATCCAATTGTCATTGTACTCGTACAAGTACTAGTACTTGTGATCCAACAACACAATGAGGTGGTCCTCTCACACTGTCATAGACTCCCAGTAGAATTGGTATTTCAAACACTGGTGCAGGAATAAGCCCTAACGTTAATCCTGCCGAAAGTGAAGAATCGCAGTTCAGATTAATTCCTCGGTTGAAGCCTGGCCTGCTGTGATCTACTATAGCACAGCCAAGACTGTTGGGTGGTCACACATAATGACTCGCGTTATTACTCAATTGTAACGGCAAACCTTACTATGGCCAAGAAGCCTAATCAAGGTCTTAAAGAATCCGAACCCCTCTCAAAATTATCAAGTATAATACAAGATGCAATCATATTGACCAGTATACTCCCTAGTTAAAATCGCACCTGTTAGGGGGCAATGTTCTTGCAATCATGAAACTCGGTGCAATGGTCTACCATCTGGGTATGGCTGATGCCTATACACGCATTACACACATAATACGTAACCCAGCCCAATCGATCCATACCAGTATCCCATGCCCAATACCTTTGCGATAAATATCGGAAAACAAATCATCATGCAGGATTCCGACTTTCTCTACTCTCATCTCAACCCTCACCCTCCTCCTCCTCACAATCCTCATGTCCATCCAGTCCCCAAGAGGCCGCCGGACCCTCCATTTCCATCCATTCATTACCCTCCTCCCCCTCCTCTCCTTCCACTTCCCCGCTCATCAATCCCACCTCCTCATCGACTGCCCTTACCTTCGCTATATCGGCCCTCTCCTCCTTCTTTATCCCTACCCAAAACACACTTCCCAAAATATACCCGCTCTCCATCAAACTCTTCCATCCAGGCATAGTCTCCCAGACAATCAGTTCACATGCCAGGGCAAAGAGCATCTGCGTGTAAACCATATTAGTAGGACGACTAGCTTTCTCGATCTGCCATCCCAACGTGAGAAAGTGCTGCGTCCCGAAGCCGCTGATGCCGACACTCAGGAGAGGTCCCCATTAGAGGTCCCCATTAGAGCAGTAAGTCCGGCGAGATAAGCCCTCCAATTGAAGGTGTGAGGAGTAAAGATCCCAGGGAGACGATGCAGGATGAGAGCCCAAAGTAGGGCATTACTATTAGTGCATGGGTGCGGGGACCTATCTAGCGGATAGTTATGAAGACAGTTGCAACGCCGAGGACGCCGAGTAGGGTTACTAGTATTGCAATTAGGCGTTGGTGCGGGGCTACAGTGGGAATTTCTCGAGCGGGGAGGAGTGAGTGTGGGGTTGGTGGGGAATGAACGGTGCTAGGATGATTTGGAGTATTCGCGGGATCTCGGGAGAAGGGGGATGCGCAGCGGGCAATCAGAAAAACACTAAAGAGGGAGAATATAGATGTGAAGAACTCAGTTTTGGTAAATGTCTCATTCAAGTAGGGGATTAGCGAGCAGGCGAACGTAGCTACAATGGGCGCTAAGAAGGGGATTACTATCGCATCTGAGAGGTCGAGATATGCCAGTGAATCTACGGTACTGGTATTCCACGGCTATCAGCACCGCATCCCCAATGAAGGATAGGATGGAGAAAGGATGGGGAGTGCTCACGAACAGTAAAATCCAAAAACGCCAAATAAGTCATCAAAACCTCTTAGTTAAGGTTATATTAAATTATCTGGGCTCGCACACTCTAGGGCCCGAAATACTGTAGCCTACTCCTAGTGAAAATAAGAATCCAGACACCCCCAAAATGCTCGCATGTCTGAGATATCAAGAAAACAAGAGAATTTAGCGGAAACCTGACATTATAGATTGGCTTGCAGCGTCTCAATCACCCAGGAACTTGTTTGAACAATAAAGACAGCCCACCCCTTCCGGGACAGAAAATAGTAAAGGTTTCTAGACCCTACTAAGAAAGGAATTTCCAATGACATAGCACGCGGTTCAATTATTCAATTTTTTACGGTATCAGGGGGGTTTTAATCTCACAAAGCATAAATCACACAAAATCACTCGCTGGGCTAAGGTTCAGTCCAAATTTGTTGAGCATTGTAAATTATCGTGGTCTTCCACTCTACTAAGGCCCCCGCATCGTGCAACCAAACCGGTTTGGGAAGCCCCGCCCAGGCCAAACTACCGTACCACTACACTAGAATTCGTGAGACGAAAATAGAGTCACCCAAGCGATACGGTAACGGAATCGGGAAAAATTCAGACTGCCCCACCACCACCCAACCAACTCAAGACTAATTCTCAAAAGACATCACTAAAGCATAGAGAAAAGAAATAAACAAGTCTCAGGAACTAAAACAGGGCCCAATTCCTGTCACGGTAGACAAAGGTTCCTTAACTTTTGCACAGCGGAGGAAGCAGGAATGAAAAAGGCCCTTAGTGCCGGCTTTGGGCCTGCGAGGAAATTTGTTGGTGCCGGTAGTGATAGCGTCGGCGGCGCGGGAAGTGAGGGAGAGCGGGAGAGGGAATGGACAGCAGGAGCAGTGGCAGAGAAAGGCGAGGAAGGTGAGGGTAGTACCATCGCCGGAGCAGAAGAGAGTGTGGCTAGCGAAGGCACAGAAAAGGAAACGGAAGATGGAGGCGGCAGCGGGCAGGAAGGTAAGAAGAAAATTGGGAGGAAGAAGAAGAGACGTTAGCCTCCCCTGCATGCACACCCACCATAGTTACCCGTGCTATCTCCCGCACCACCCTTCCACCCCTTGATAGTCTACCCTAGGTACCCTCTATCCCTGGTCTATCTATCTACCCATCTAATCACCCTTCTTGGTCGACACGGTGCTTTACAATTTCTTACTATTTCCACTCTTCTTTGTTGTATTAGTCGCGGGTTTTATTTCCTTTTTTTCTTTATTCATTCATGTATAGTGGTATGATTCCATATGGATTTTGACTGACTAATTGATCGACTATATGGATTGGAATGCGTGGGTAGGGGTTGCGCTGTATATAAATGATCAAAATGATAGGGTAGGCTTTTGCAATGGTGCACAATATAGTATTCCTTGCCAGAGTAGCCCGGACAGTTGTATCGAATGCTTTGTGTGTTGTCCAATGAATGGTGGGCTCCGTGACTGGATGTCCTGAGATCTATGATGCCAACGGCCAAGCTACTAAGTATAGTGCAAGCAATCTATCATCGCCAAGGCAGTTCATCGGTATGTAGGAGGTAGCTTAGTGCAAGTCGGTAAGTACGATGGGAACGCCACCTTGAGCAACTTAGTACACCGACGGACTCCCTGTCGGGATGATAAATGTGATTCCAGCCAGTCACCACGTTATCAGACCATCACCGCATAACGTAGAGACGCTCGTATCTCAGTTCCCATTCGTTGAGCATAGTTTTTATAATAGAATAATATAATATACCCTTAAGTTATCGACCCCCTCGATCGACAGCCGCGCTACTCTCAAATGACACAGTAATATTCTCTTCTCCCACCATATACCCATCCATCTCTCAAAACCCAAATGGAAAAAAACCCCCTTCCAATCCTCCACTAACCTGACCCCCCGCAGAACACATTTCTTAAAATTTACAGCTCTAGCCCACCCAGGATCTAACATATATATTCAATAGATAGGATACCTTCACGTATCCAAACCATACACGACCCCACGAGCAGATATTATACACAATGAAGGACTTGTCCAGTCGAGTGATTTCTTATGATACCCGTTACCGCCCGTCATCAAAGCATGTCAACACTTCTTGCAATACCAGAATACACCATTTCAGGCATGAACTATTCTGTTTTTTTTGCTCTCTATCCTGTGCTTCAGCTCCTGTTTAACTCCTCTTTTTGTGTCCACCGGTCACTCGGCCATTCTCAGCACAGAATCTCTTGGCGCCAAGTCTAGCGATTTATGATAATTATTACAGCATTGTATCATTAACCTCAGGCAAAATTAAAGACAACAAGATAAGGATTTGTTCCTGTAGCGATATGATGTAAAATGCCTAGCTGGCGCAGTGGTTAACATGTCAAGAAACAATTAACACCCTGTGCAATTGGCAGGAGCCCAGGAGTTCGATTTCCCTCAGATTGAGTTATGGTATTATTAAACAATCCGTCACGTAGGGTAGGAGAACGAAGGATACTTGCCCTATGGAAACTGGGAAACTGAAAAACCTTAGCCCCCTCAGTGGGGGTGTAGCGTAAATCAGACCTGCTGCTAGGTGGTAGAATCCGACTCTAGCCTCCCCTAAGGGTGAGGTCCGCGATCGGCGGGGCAGCAGAACAAAAATGAAAACAAGAAAAAAATTTCCCCCTTTATTAATTGCTAAAAAGTTGCTTTGCTTCCTTTGATATGGGGAAAAGAGCAACCACTGTTGGAAACTGTAGTTACTGTCACGGTTGTCTTCTCCCTTTCTCTTTTGCTGCGGTCACGAGTGACACCTCGTGACCACTTGCGTCACCCCCTGTCCCCTCAACGCTACGTGCCTCTTTCTTTCCCTCTTCGCTTTTCTTCTCTTTCTCTTTCTCTTAATCTCTCTCTTAAGTTTGTCTAGCAATACAAGTCGTTTTACCCTCTTCTAATACCGCATCTTACTGAACCAGTAACTTAATACTGCTCGCTTCTCTTGCCCACTCCAAGTTCCGATACTTGTCAACAACCGCAAATTCTGAACACTATCAGATTCTCTAGCGAACAATATTGTTGGACTTAGGCGTCCCAGTACCTTTTGCCCAGTCATGTATTTGCCGGATTCAAAGTATTCGGAAATGTTATAATATTATTATTCTGTCTTCCCCGACACGGGATATCACTCGGTATCAGAAATTTTCTTTTTTTGGAGTTTGAGTCCCGTTCGTTGCGTATGAGCCAGACACCACCAGGAGCAACTGGTTAGGTGAGGGATTTTCTAGTGTTGGAGCCAACATATTTTTTTTATTGGAAGAGTGTGGTTTAGGCTTACTTGGTGCTTAGACCGTGTTTAGGATGGCACTGCGAGCCTGGAGCTTTTCTTTTTTGGCACCTACCAAATTTCCCATTTGTTGCTCGCTGTTGGTAGGGTATCCGGAAATCCACATGATGTAGCTATTCAATATACGCCCTGTGGCCGTTAAAGCAATGTGCTTTCTAAAGAATCATATGGCTTGGCACAGGAGCAGGTGATGTGGCTTAGTTCTTTTTTAGGAAAGGGGAGCAGTAGAGGTTAGGATAGAGGAGTATTGCTTTTTTCTGGCACTGTCTAGACCTTATTCTAAAGGCGGATATACCCGTCGTGATTGGGAGGAGAGGTGTGGGGTGGCTTATCATGAGAAGGGACAGCGAGCAAAGGCGGGTGGCGAACAGCTCGTTAAAAGTCAGGTGGCAGATATCAAAGCTTGGCAGGGCTGTTCGATGCCCTAGCTGTCCCCTCGACTACCGGTATCTGTAGTTAGAGATAACGTATGTCGGGAGGCAGGCTACCGGGAAGCCAGATCGAGACGCGATTGGCGATTGTCTTAGGCTCGTTCGTCTGGTGGGGATAAGTTTAATTGGCTCGCCTAGCTTAAAGCTCACGACTTGTGAAAGAGGCAGCTTGAGCTGTGCAGCGCTAATAGGTGGTTACTCATGTTGCGCTTGGGTAAGGCTGATAGAGTACTTTTCGGGCTCCTCCAGTTTTAAGAGAGGGAAATTCCTGGGATAGCTGCAGGGTCACATAATTTTCTTGAATCCAACTTCCAATCCTCTACCTAAGTGTTAGCAAAGACCGGAAAACTATTCCTGCCGATCCCGTATAAATCCCTCTGGGAGACTAGGGTTATGTTTCTTAATTTTTATGGACACCACCCGAGCACTTGCTGTTGTAACCTGACAGTGATCCGCTCTGCATCTGCTGCAGTTCTTTGTGATTTCCTCCCCCATTTCTGACCCAGTTTTCCTCATCCTCTTCTATTGTGCACGGCACCCGGAGCCCTGTCTATTCAATCACCTGCGCATTGGGGATTTGCCCCATATTTAATACAAAACGAATTCCTTCCCGTACGGAAAGGAGTCTGACTAAGGTTTATTATAGTATTGCGAGTCCTGCACCTGCCACCTGGGCTAATAAATTCCCTAACTTTGTACCTTAAAATCACCCAAGGCTTCAGAAGGTTGAATCTGATTAGAGTAAAAGCGGCCATAGGGTCAAAATGGCCTGTCTGCGTCGAACATTTGTTAGTTGCTCATACAAGATCACAGCAGGGCGGAAAGGCTGCTGTGCAAAGCGCGTTTCTCTGGGAAGCTTGACGGGCTGGGCGGATCACGGCAGTGAAGGGCTTTGGTATGGCTTAACTTTCCTGTTGTTCAGTCACTTCATGTAGGGTCCCTAGGGAACACTCCCTCCTTACCCCCCCGTTTGCTCCTTAGTAACGATGTGCCTATCCTAGCGTTGTATCTCTTGGGGCTGCTTGTTATGGTGCTCGGATACGGTACCAGGGTTAGTCCGCGCACAGTCCTAATTGATGGTCTTTTCTGATATGCAGCTAAGGCAATCGATTGCGAAAGAGAAGAAGCTCCTTGAACGCCCTACGATTTTTTTATCCGCTAGAAAGGCTATCTACGCTAGTTAACCAACACGGCACCCGAGCATATTACCCGTATATAGCAGAAAAATCTATGCATATCTGAGGGCCCATACAAAAGATACTCCCTTGTTTGAGACGATTCTCCCCTGGAAGGAGTGTCAGCCCGCGGGATTAAGAATTACGAATAAGTTATGGTTAGGAGCTTTCCTTGTCTCTTTTTTCTCTCTTTTTCTTGTCTTTTCTTTTTTGCTCCTTTTTTGCTCTTCTTTTTTTGCTTCTCTTTTTCTAGGGGGTCCCCACTAGCTCCTAGTTCTGGGCACAGTAAAGTCCGGCCGAGTGAGGTTTGATGAGTCCGCTAGCACGGTCTATCATTTCGGTTGCTCCTGTGACAAGACACAACAGCGAGTAATCATCCGGCATCCAACCACGCATTTTCTCCTCCCAATAATACTGGTAGCGGGCTGGAAGCACTCGGGAACAGAGATTCCCAGAGAGAGGAAAAATCCCCACATATCTGAGGGCACTTACAGACTTACGACCTCTATTTTCTGGCGCTTGCCTCCTCCGAGTATTTGAGCACTTAATGTGTATAGCTCTTACTTAGGGCTTTAGAGTTCTGCCATGGCAGATGCCCTACGGATGACTGCTCGAGATTAGTACCTATGATACCTTGCCAAGTTTTCTCTATCGGGTTTTCACGTTGCATCTAGGAGCCCAGAAGGCTCGAAAAGTGTAAAAAAGTGGCACTAGGGGTAGTCTTCCGTCCCAGTCCAGAAGATAATTAACTCCAGAATTGGTTAGCTATCGTCCCCCATATAGAGGGTAGGATACTAAAGAAGTCTCCGATACGCCACCTAAAAACAGCTTTTGACTGGTTATGACATAGAGCAAAGAACAAAAACTTTTAAAGTGAATATCCATGCCGGGCTGTTGTTAAAGTGCCGAGTGGGAATTGGGAGTTATGATAGGTGCAGTGAGGATCGGAAGGGAAGACAAGAGAAAGAGTCTAGGACCAGTCTACCTAAGGTGAAGAAAACCCAGAACACAAACCGCAGCTTGGGATGAGGTGGCGCCGATGGCCAATGTGATGCCGCACCTTATATGATAACTCCTAGACCTTCCCTTGTTTGGTTTTTCTTTCCCTGTCCCGGTCTCGTCTCGCCCCAGGTCCTGGAAAATAACCGACCCCAGTACAGAATGCCGATCCGGCCCGAATGTACCAACCCGAACACCCATTTCGCTACGGAATAACCCAGGGAAAAGTCTCACTATTTAGGCTTTCTTTGTTGGTCTCTGTGCCGTCGGGTCGACCACTTTTCTTACTCGCAGTGGCATATCTTCTCAACGGGGGCAAACATACGCAAGTAGCCGTGTATCTCTAGCTCAGCTGGGAAGTACATTCCCGAGCTTGGTCCCGAGTCCTATCAAAAAAACGAGATTAAAAACTTAAACTGGGTTGGTTCATGGCGCAAGCTTGCAATGGTAAAGCTTAGCTAAAGTAAATGTCTGGTGGAAGCGGAAGATCGGGTGACGGCTGGTGTTCTGGCCTCTCTTGGCTGCCTAAACCTACTAGATCTTATCGGGCTCGAAGAATTCCCCGACCCAGGTTGGATACAAGACTAGATTGCATAGAATTAATAAATTGAAATTAAGCTATTGATATAATAATAATATTGTACTAATGATCCCCACAGAGCCCACGATGTCCGCCTTGTTAGTCTCATATCCCCCCCATTAAACCCACTGACGACTCGGATTCATCGGATAAACTCCTTGCAATATCACCCCCCGTCGTTGTTCCTTTCCCATTCTCTAAAAATAATATAGGAAAAAGTGAAAATAAAATAAAAATAAAGCTCAAACAAAACGCCCTTTTTGTGTTGTACACGTGCCCCAATCAGTGCCCCCATGCCCGCCGAACCATAATCTATGATGTACCTACACTCGGCCCCACCCAATCGTATCCTCAAAGGCCTCGAGCATCTCCGCTTGATCGCCCACGTTGGACCCGGACCAAGCGTTACTTGCCTGAGTAGCAAGTCTTCTCTCTTCCATTAGCTGGGAATTGCCGTTGCATTGTATCTCCCAGTCGTGGTCCTTGCAGTCGCGCTCTACACACGATTCGAAGTTGAAGTCGTGGTCAATTGCTGGGGGCGGCAGCAGCGGGCCTGTCATCGCAAGGTTACTCATTGAGAGGTTTGTGCTGCTAGTGGCTGGCGGGGTGAAGTGGTGTACTGGCATATTCTGCTCGTGCCAGGTGCTCCTGTCAGATGCGGTGAGAGTGCTGAGACAGTGCAAGCGCACGTAGCCCAAGGATTTAGTCCGGTGATTGATCCCAAAGACAATTGGATCTTCCGTTACGGGTCCTGATGGGGGGCTCCAGGTCATGTACTTGATCGCACCCCAGAGAGTGAAAGTATCGTGAACTCTGTTTGTGGGGCTTGGACTGCTTGCTATGGGGAAGTTAATGGGCGAGGTCCGATGGAGGAAGGAATGGGCATGGAGAGGGTAAGCTAGGAAAGGGAGGGTAGAAGGTATCCTGGGTATTCTTGATGAGGGGGGAACATACAGCTCACGTAATCAAAATCCGCATTTGCCTTCGCTTGGGGGTTAGGCAACAAGTGCTTGACTGGAATTAAGTGAATATTACCGCTCCGTACGTTGAGCCCTTTAATCGAGAACCCATTCGCTGGCACGGCTTTCCTCTCTAGCATCTTTTCTGGAGGGTATAAGAAGAATTGGTCCCCGTCCTCGATGCCAGGGGGGAGACCTGGCCCCCGAGCAACTCCGTGGTTCAGAATTCGATGGCCTGGTCCAACTGTTCGGTAGTTCTCACTAACTACCTCCACGACTTCCGTCACATTCAGGCCATGAAGGGGCTTCGGCCCACAGTTGGAGCGTATAGCAGTATCCCCTGGAACCCCACCAAATGGGGGAAGCAGGTAGACTATCTTGCCGGTAGCTTTTTCAACTAGAGCAGTAGTTTCAGTAAGAAAATAGTTGAATGGCATGGTAGTAAAGGTTTTTCTAATTAAGATAAGAAGGCTTGAAGAAAAAGAGAATTCCCAGCAGCTAGATTTATAAACTCGACTTAATTCAACACTTTTCTTAATGATATTGCTCTAAATAGACACTTTCAGCAATCCCTGTTTTAAGTTCGAATTCGAGTTCGAAAAATGATAGACATGCCTAGAAAGGCTCTAAACGTCGCCGAGTACCTCTACCGCAAAATAGATTAGTTCCGTACCAGGACGGATGCGATCATCAAGAAATCATGGCATAGAATTCCCACACCAAGTATCATAACCCTAGCTCACTCAATTTACGGCTAGTGTCTCTTGGGAATTTGACCAGGTATCCTTGCAGTTGTGCCTATATCAAAACAGGGATCTGCTGAAAGTGTCTAATACGAGGAGGGGACTAATAGGGCGGGGGATTCACCGCTACCTAGCCTAATGCCAATCATTTCCATCTGCACTGGGGGTTGATGATCATCTTTGCTCGCAAACCCCTGTATCTCTTAGGCAGGTACGATCTTAGCAAAGCTACCAAATAATCACTGCCCCAGAACCCAAGCACGATGTAGAACATGTTGAGCTTCAAGCTAGGAGCCTGCTGCATTTTTGTGGATTGTGCTTCGATACAGTAGTTGTCAAATGATTCCGCCAATTGCGGCAAGAACGAGCAGATAATAGAGACCAGCCTAATCACATGATAAATAATCATTTTTTTCTTTCTATCTGCTCGACGTAATCTAGCGGTGATCATATTAAGGTTAGAAATTCCATATCTCCCGTCGTTCTCCCGATGGGTTGGTTCAGATCCCCGTAGTTCCAAGACATAAGCATAGATCGGGGGCCCAGACCAGTCTATCAGCAGAGACACTGTTGATCACGCTAGACCTAACCTGCATTCCACTGCCGGTGACCCTAACCTTTATTTTTATTCTCATCTGATTCAGGAAAAAAAGTGATTGAGTGACCAGTTGTGATATGTCTTGGCGCGTAGCACAGCGACATGGTCCTCCAATGACGAAAGAGGATCATGGACATCTGGTTAAACTCCCAAGTTTCCAACAAACACAACATGAGCGCCACATCAGCCCCAATAACCCCAGTAATTATCTCCTAATTATCTAATTTTGGTATACTAAACTAATTCATTGACTCCAGGAAGCCTTTCTGGCAGCAATCAAGGATCTCGAGTTGGAACAGCTCCACGCGGAGGCTGCTCGCCTACGAAATTCCCTCTACCATCTCGCTCGGTCAAACATAGCACTGCAAGAATTCCAAAACGACCCAGAACTCAAGGAAGCAATTGACGATAACGAAATCACCATTCAGCGTCAAAAGCAAAGAGTTCAGATGATTGTCGAAGAGATCCAAAGAAGAGGGTTCCCGACGGACCACGTTATCCTGGGGAATACTGTTAATGCCGTAAATGGAGAAAGGGGGAATGTGGATACCCGAGAGGGGAGAGGGCAGGAGGAGGAGGATGGTGATCCCGTGACGATAGCAAGGCCGGAGCCTCCCGCTGGTGCGAGGGAGGAGGAAGTTCATGTGGATGACCTGGGAGAGGGGGGTGTATACTTATGATTTTCGGACCCGAGCCCTGGGAATGGTTATTGGTTTGAGTTACTGCGATACCTTACCGGTAATAGTAGTATTACGCAGGCTGGAACGAAGTCCCCCAATCTTGTAAGCAGAAAGCAATTGATGGGCATCGACTTGTGGATCGATTTGCTCCAAAAATTGGGTTTTGTTGTCTCATGTTGTTTGATCGTAGTCGAAAGCCAACAACGTTTCCACACCAATAAAGTTTGAGTGAAGACCGATCCCTCCTTGACTGATGCGCAACAGCTCGGCCTAGACTATGGCGAGCTACCCAAAATAGCTCAGTTTCCTAGTGCCAATACTCGGGGCATGGTAGAAAAGGGCGGAGAAAAGATCCGCAAGATCGCAAGTTGTAGTTAGGAGACAGGTAGGTATCCAAATCATGATGAAATTGTTAGCGGGTAGTGCAATCTATCGAACCTCTCAAAAGAGCTACCTAAAAAGCCCTATCTTCCTAGTCTCCTTTTGGCCTTATACAAGCTTGATAAAATATGTAGATACTTGTACATGGGCAGTCACTCAGTGCAACTTCTCAGGATTAATGGCATCCTGCGACACCCCCACTCTTCCTTGTTCTTGCCGCCCAAAGTTTTCCGCCCTTTTCTGCCCTGCCCGAGCACAAATCTGCCCCTCATGTCACGTGTTCGTGTCAAACAAGGATGGGATGTTTTTCGGTTGGCGAGGCAACGGCCACCTCGAGAAAAACATGGGCGTGTCTCCCAGCTGACACCTCAGCACCGGGAATGTAACAGTAAGGTCACTTAGACTGCGCAATAGAGTCCCACAAAGCCAGCCCAACTCTCCCGCTCTCGACCAACAACACAATAACATCATCTCCAGTAACTCCGGACTCACACAATAGCAGGACTCCGAAGCCCCTCCGCACGATCAACCTTGATGGCAGAGCTAGCTGCTGAGGCCTTAAGGATCATATCCTCCCCCTATGCGGTTTCTTTAAAGGTTCGTCACAGGCCCCGCCCTTGTGCTCCACTTCTGCAACCTATTGATTGAGGACCTTGCGTGCCCTCACAGAAACTCGATTCAATAGTTAGAATTAGTCCCTTAGATGATCTACAGTGTTGGGTAGATGCGAACCCGTGCCAGGTTGGAGCGCTTGCTAGTTCAATTGTCCGGGCATTGGAGTTCTGCCCATACGCCTTGCCAGTTTTGGCAAGACTTGGTAGTTTAAACCCTTCGTGCGCTATCTTTGAGTAAATCTTTGTCTTACCAATCCATAACAGGACGGATCCAGGCCGTGAGAAATGCGATGCTTGATGAGAAGAGGACGTTACTTGAGACATTACTGCGCAACGCAAACCGAGATGGGAATAACTGGGAGAAGGTACACACCCTAATTGGCCTCTGTTCGTGGTATAAGCGGACTTATTCGGGCGTTTCTAGTATGCCCCCGCATGTTTGGCACTGCTATCAAGCCCTCTACCATGCGAATTTCCCGTACCGGCCCTTATCCTTCCTGTCTTTCTTCACTGTGTTGAACTTGGTACGAAGAATCCGTGTGCGGAGTCTATCGGGAATATCTATAGTCTTGTATCCAATGGATATGGATACCTAGCGGAGCTCCTAACCCCAGCACAAAAGTCGCTACTTACAGATCGGCTATCAGGATTTCTCACAACATCAGATAATGCAGTACTACTCCTTGCGCTGGCTACCATGTCCTGCATTGGCGCTGTCTTGGACGGTGTGGGCTCCGGAAGCGCGGCCAATAGGGGCGAAGAGACTCGCCAAAAAGGTGGTACAAAGGATTTTTTCAGTGGGAGGAAAGCTGTTAAAGTGATGAACCTTGTAACGAATATCGTGATTGATGTTGCCTCGAGAGATTCTGGAGATTTGGAGTATTGCATTGAGCAAATCAGATTGGCAACTGCCATCGCTAATAATATGACGGAGAAAGTTAAGGAGTCCTTAGTTGACAATACTCTCAATATAAAAAAACTCATGGAGAAGATACAACGTCCCGGGTTGGAGAAGCGGGCACTTAGAGAGGTGTGAGGAGAAACTGCCCACAAATGATTTCAATAGTACTCTCTAACATTTTCTTTAGGCTCTAAACTATGCGATAGCATTATATCCTCAAATGTCACCAATCCCAGCACTGCCACCAATCGCCAAAAGCCTTTCCCATCAGTCAATCCGAGGGGATACACAAAGTCATAGCTCCTTGTTTTTGCCACCGAGCATGGCTCGGGTGCTTGGAGTATGAGTTCACGTCCCGTTTACATAGCGCACTGGCTAATCCGAAAACAGACCATGAGCTCCCAGGATTACATCTCGGATTTGGTTCGATCAATGTTTCTCACATCCTCTTTGCCGCCCCCAATGACCATTGCCTCCTATCTTGAACTTCGAGACCGAATACAATTCACTACCTCCTTGTCGGATTTAGTGATTGAATCCCAGCAGCTCCGAATAGCCATTTTATCATCCCTTGCCACGAATGAGTTCTCACATCCAACTGCAACCTTCTTATCAGCACATGACAAATCCCCAACGTATACTTGTCAAGATTGGGAAGTATGTCCCGCTGGTCTCCTACGGTTGCAGAACGAACTGGCTGTAGCTCTTTGTACGTTGATTTTACGAGCCGGAGTTTACTCCCAAAAAGATGATATAATCGGTCTCGATCCATCACTCGCTACTTCTTTGTTAGAAAAGCAACTTTGCCTTTCAAAAGCTAATAATACCTGCTCCACTCATTATCCAATACGATCAAACCTCAACTCTCCAAGCATCGTATCCATATTCGAGACCTCTGCAACTCCTGACATCAAAACCAACAGCCGTGACTGGCGAATGCATTTAAGAGAGGCGATGCTTCGAGACGCTAGTCGGCAAAACGAGGTGATCATCACCGGAGTTGGAAAGATATGCCGTGACCTCGAAGCTAGGTGTGAGGGAGTGGAAAAGCCACTACGAGATGAGGAAGAGCGATCCGAGAATTTACGGCAAGAGATCAAGGATCTAGAGGCCCGACTAGATGAAGAGACTGAAGAGCGGTCTTCTCTTAAAGAAACCCTCGAACACGAGAGGGGCGAGTTCAAGCATAAGCTTGATAGGGAGAACGAAAAGGTTCGCGAGCATTTTTCTAGAATAGAAGACCTCGAGAGAGAGCTGCGAACAGCCCGAGATGAGGCGTCAGGAGTTAGATTAGAATCCAAGGAAGCTTTTGAGAAACTGGATGCCCAGCATAAGGCTGAGATGCTAAGGATAGGCATCGAGTCTCAAGAGGTTCTGGAGGGTCTGCGTTCTTCGCACGAAGCTGAGCTTCGCCAAGTCCACCACGATTCCCAAGCAGCACTCGAAAAACTCACCGCATCCCACGAAGCAGACAGGAAACTCGCCCAAGAAGCAGCAGATAAGGTCGCCCTCGGGCACATTGCGGTCCTGAACCAACGTCAAGAAGCCATCGAAGAACTTGAAACTCATAATAGGTCACTTGAGCAAGAATCTGACCGACTACGGGAGGTTCTCGAAGGGCAGAGAAAGGAAAATCACGCGGCTGATGAGAAGATCATTAAAATGGACGAACGGATCCAGGGCATGGACTGTGAGCTTTCAGAGCTGAGCCTCCAGACAGAGTGCCAGAAAGCGGACCTCGACCGTAAGGATAACGAGATCGAAATTCTCAAACGACAGCTCCGAGCTACGAAGTCAGACGCCGAAGATATCGAGAGGGTGATGGATGCGGAGATTGCGAGGCTACAAGAGAAGCTCGAGCACCAGAAAGAGTTGGTTCAAGAGTTAGAGAAAAGGCTTGAAAGGACGGAAAAGGAGACGAGGGAGAGTATCGATCATTTAGAGACCCAGAACAATTCAAAGGTACATCCTCCATGAGCAAAATTTCCCCCCGATCAATACTAACTATATCAGGTTCTGCGACTGAAACTAGACCACGAAAAGGAGCTCCGTAAACTCCACACAAAACTTCAGAAAACACGGGAAGCCTGGACCGCTGAGAAGGATACTCAATTCACGGAGAAGAAAGCACTCACAAAAAAGGTATATATCCCCTTCCCTTTCTTCCCTCCACAACAAATCGCAAAGATCTAACATGTTCCCACAAAGCTCAAACAACTCCACGCCTGGCAAGAAAAGAAAGCCAAAGAAACTGCCAACCTTGCCCAGCAGCTAATGTCCACCGCGACCAATCGTGACCTTGCCGCTCTTCTGGACATCGCCACCGACCCCGCACCAACACAAGAAGTCCAATGCGCTGCCTCGTCCCCGATTGCCGTAGCCAAGCTTCCTTCCATACCCTCGATGACAACCTCAACATCCTCCACTAGCTCAAAAACTAGCTCGAAACGCCGCACTAACCTTCAAGACCTGTTCCCAGAAACCAACTCCCCACAAAAACACCACAACCCAAAACGCACAAAGACGAAGCCAACGCCAAAGACACCCGTGCACAAGTCACAATCCCAAGGGAGGTTAGCTTTCAAGCCTGTTAAGCAGCCCAACCGACGGAAGGCCGTTGGAGACCTAGAAGCGGAGAAAGAGAGCCATGAGCCAGAACCTCAACGTGAGACAGTGGTTCGGGAGACGCAGAATGGAGAGGGGGAGGAAACGGAAATTGATGATGCCGATGGCAATGGAGATGAGTCTGGCGTGGTGTCGTTGCCCGCATCGTCAACATGTGCTGAAACAAGTTATGGGGAGAGTGGGATTTTTGGCGGGAGCATTATCAGTTTGCCCAAGGGGCTAGGTATTAGTGCGGGTGTTGGGGCCCTGGGAGTTGGAGTGACAGAGAGTGGGAGGTTAGAGGGGGATTTGGGGTCCGAGTACGATGACACGATGGATTTTTAATTGTTTGTTCTTTCAGCTCAAGGGTAGCTATGGGTGTTTCGGAGCTAGGTTGAGAGAGCTGGGCAATACCTGTTCATTATCCATTATTGCATTTGTCTGTAAATCGAGCCCCACATGAGTGCGACTAAACTATAGGAAATACGTTGTACATTTGGTTTCCACTGGACAAAGGACACAATGAAGATCCAAGTTATATTTCACTAAAAGTGCTAGCCTACTAGATATCCTAATCTCCTACAGAGTCATTCCCGCCTCTCCCTCTATCCAAAAACCTCATCACTAAATCGTAGTTGCATAACACCGAGTTCAAGGCTAAAAGAAAATCGTACTCGGATTTGGGTTTTGGGCAGGTATCATACGTAACGCAGCACAAAGGACTAGTTCAGTGATCTGCATGCTCGAGAGTCTATAGTATTCAGCATCTGCAGTTTCTTATTTCTTCTAAACTGAAGAAGACAAAAGTTCCTTTTCTTTTTCTTTTTCTTTTTCTGCTATGATACCCCGCCGATCGCGAACCTCACCCCCAAGGTGAGGTCCAGAGTCGGGTTCTCCCGCCCCGTAGCAGTGTTGATTTGCCCTAGGGTCTTCAGTCTCCAAGTTCCCATAGGGAAGCTATCCTTCGTTCTCCTACCCTACGTGATGGATTGTATGTTATAATATTATTTTTAAATAATAATTTTATTATTGAAGGTATTACATCCTCGAGAGAGGAGAGAAACACGAACACCAGCCTCTAATACCCTTCGTGTGGAATTATCACAGCCAGGGCGTTGGTCGTGAGAAGGGGCAGGCTTTGTTGTGAGCAATACAGGATTTGGAGAGGGCTACAGATTACAGATGTACGGCGGAAGGTTGTCAGACACCCATTCGCTGGTAGGCATATAGCAGAAGGGCTCCTGGGCCATAATACAATATTCACGACTCATGATAATCTCACCCAGGGCATTGTGCCCGACTTTTAAGCCGAGCGTCACGAATTAAGAAACCCATCGCTATACCGTAGCTCCCAGAGAAGGCTAGTGCAATAATGTGGGGCAAAGAGCTAGAGGAAGTAAGCCGAGATCCTAGGACCTGCGCATTATTCCACGCTTTTCACCTGCTCCCCAATAACTCGAGAGCGTAACTACTACCCGTAGTAGATAACACCGCTTAGGGAAGAACTATAAAATTTTCAGTTCCGCCGCTGCTGCGAGACCCGCCTAACCTAATATTAACTACAGTTTGGGGGGTTGGTAGGGCCCCAGCGCGCCTACCAGTTCAAGAAAGAGGCAGATCAGGAGAACTGTATATCGGCGAGGTTATACGAGTGACCACTCATGAAAGGATTGAATGCCGCTACTGGGCGTCCCCTAATGGCATGGCTCTCGCTACAATTATTTCGTATAAATAGGGACCCATCGATCTTCATCCGATTACATCAACGGTTGTTCTCAGAGTACAATTTAGTTCCCTAGAACTGCCTTGCAATTCTCACCCCCGAGACCTTATATGTCGTCCCAGGCTCTGTCTGTAGATTAAGCCTTCTACTGCGCTTGTATCTGGCAATCAGTATCTAGAAACGAGGCTACTGTCACACAACCACCCAGCCTGCGAAAGAAACCTGTCTCATTTCTAGATGCTTCATGCCAGATACAAGTGCAGTACAACGGGGTTTCCCTCGTTTCGTTGTACTATCATAGTATACCGCAGCCTGATGTGTTTATCAACGACCTCCGATGAAGCCTATACCCCTGGGAACGGTATAAAGTTAATATCCCTCTCGCTAAGTCCCCCAAACTCCATCGACCGGTGTTGTAGCATTCATGTAGTCAGGATCTGTCATTTGTAGGCCGTAGGGCACAGGCATACCATATTAATGTATTTGCTTCATGTGACCCAGTTCAATACTGCTACGGTAGTTCCGTGGATAGTTGATAACTAGGCATCATCTATTATACGAGTAGCAGTCCTCAAGCCAGATTTAAGATCTAAAATTAGGTCTTGGACCGTCCGGGAGGCCCCTAGAATTCTTTGTTAATATTCATTAGGCAAGAACTATCCTCTGTGACAGCTCAGCGAGAAGCGCCTTGGGTGAAAGGAGTAATCTTAGAGGCCAATAGCATATTATCTTGGGACAGCGATTCTAGGCATGTCCTCCACTAAACTTCTTGGGATTACTACCGGTACTTGTATCAAGCTGCTCGAGATATTTTAGCCTTTGTGCTGTACAGTACTTACGAAGCGATCGGCACGCTACATCTTAGCACAATAAATACGTAAATTCTCAAATAATTGAAGAGTGTTATGTTACCTCCTCTGGTGAAGCTTGGTGAGGCCTGGCTTTTTTCTTCTTTTTTATGCATTCTAGAGGGGCTGAACGGCATACCTTTTTGCCAGGCTTTTAGTCCCTTTCCCATGGAAAGAAATCTTGGACTACCTAGGTAGCCCTCGAGTCTCTCATCGTAAAATATCGGGAATTTTTAGGAAAACAGTTTAGATACCAAAGAATAATGTTTTAGGACTACAATGGCTGGGAGGCGACTGGGATGGTTTGATCCGGTTGCTTTATGGTGGTACTTGTATGCCTAGTCGGAAGTGCAAGATCGGCCGGCAAGAAAGGGCCGCCGAACGGAGGAGGCTCTTGACGTTAAGCGAGCCCACAGGGCCGATCGGAGTGGATGGACCACTCACAGCCCACTCATGGCAATGAGTAAGGTGGCACAGTTTTTACAGATTATTCGTCCGTCACCCGTGCCTTTTAGGACTCGAGTTACCTTACGATAATCTACCGTGCCTGAGCTTCTCCGCTAAACTCCCACAACTCTTATCATACAACATATAATGTCGGAGCCTACCCTTCTATCGGCTGCCAGGTGAATTCTTGAGTAAAATACTCAGCTGCCCCGTGTCCCCTTTATTACCTGCGCAACCCGTTGATTTTACTCGCCTTGATGCCAGTACCCGTACCAACCTTATTCAATCAGCTTATCGCCAATATGCCTAATGTTTTGGGACTCGGATCCCGTCAGTCGTCCGCTCGTGGAGCCACAGGAGGAGCAGGAGGAAGCACAGGAGGAGCAGGGGGAGGTGGAGGTGGAGGGCCAGGAGAAGTACCTGGGGCAAGTCCTTCACGCGCGGGTACACCACTTTCACAACGGACCAACTCACTAAGAGGAGAACGGGAAGGAAGTCGTAGAGGTCAAACGCCACCAATGCCCCAACAGCCCGAAGAAAAGTATATTGTCTATTTGAGATTCCCGTTTGCAAGGAATGGGTTTGTCGATCCGCCCCAGGTTGGTAATCTGCTCTGGTGAAGTCTGGAAATAGGATGGAGCTCTAACTATAGGTAGGTGGATTGGGATGCTGGGAAGGAAAGGTACCTCTGGAAAGTTCTTTCCCGGAGCAATCGAAACACAGACTTAGATTGTAAATTCCCTTTATCCCACTCGTTATTTGATTATTTGCTAATGGCTAGTTAAGGGAATGCACTGTGAGAGCACAATTCATTGTCGCAGCCAATACTCGTACGGCTAACATGGCCCAATTATAGTGCTAGTCATCTTCAAGTTTCTCGTGCATTTCTGCTCCAACAAGCTGCATGGCTTTACGAGCGCGAGCTCTCTCAAATTCAAGCTCAGATGCGAAAGGCCGGGGGACCCATCCTGAACACTAACCTGAGCTTCCCTATGCCCCCCTCTCCACGGCCGCAATCACCAGCTGTTATGGGTGGTGTTCCAATGGCAAGGACCGGAACTGCTGGAACAAGTATGTTTCCCATCCCGCTGGCTGTGGCCATGACAAATGGCGTTTATATAAAATGGATATAGCGGACTTGAGGGTTCACTCATCGCTTTCAGTTCGGTCAAACCCAATTACAACCCCAACTCCTCGAACTACGCCTCTCCCTCCTACCCCAACTACAACCACTAGACGTAAGATTTCAGAGCACCCCCCGATGAAAGATAGCTAAACTTAGAATAGCCGTTGCCCAACCTATGTCACGGACAGGTTCTGCTCGCACAGCAACCCAAGTAGCCACTGCGCATCGCCTCTCCAGCCATGTACCGGCCGAGCCGGCCCGGATTCCATCTCCTGCTCAGAGGCCGTCCTCCTCAGAAGTTTCGGAGGAAGAGATCGAATCCTCAACCACCGGCTCATCTGGTGACGATGACGATGAGGATGATACCGATCACCCTCCGCGCAGGCTCCAGGGTTTCCTGCAGAAGAACCGTGGAATGAGCTCTGATGAAGATGAGGGCGATGATGAGCCAGCGTTTCTACCTTTCGCTTCCACTGAGAAGCCTTCAAGTGTTGGAGAAGCAAATATGACGGGTACTGTCGTATTACCTAGGAGACGTATGGCCGGTGCGATGTCTGGGAAGGGGAAAGAAGCCAATAGATCCGTCACCTCCCCAGCACTCGAGGCTGCCTTGAAAAAGAAAACTCCTACTACTACGGGTAGCCCTAGGAAATTTCCTGTGACTGACAGCGCCGGTCCTAGCTCGCCAAGCATGGGCAGTAGTTTTAGTGATCTTTCTGGTATGTGTATTATATCTACCATCTGATCTAAATATTAACACTTCATAGACACGAGTGTTACGCAGTCGGCAATGGAAGATGCCTACCTAAGTACTATGCAAGCTGGCGGTATGGGAAGTAGAATGTCTAGCCTAAGTCAGGCAGTTAGAAGTCGGTATTTTCCCACATCCAATTAGCCTGGTTGAATTCAGAGGGCGTCAGGTTTGTTATTTTCTCCTTTCACATCTCACCTTTGGCCTCATCTCTTTCTATTGTTTTTGTTAGTCCGTCTCCATTACCCTTGGCTTCTTGAAAAGGGCCAATCTTGTGAATTAGGCGAAGATGTATAGTTGTCTCCTGCAAGAGATTTTATTATTTACAATATCTAGATAGAGTGCACTTAAAGATACAAACAATCAGCTTGAATGAGCTGCCACTGCAAGCCATCGTGCTGACTCACTAACATTCTCATCACAGTCGAGACATCTCCTTATGTTAACACCCCTGATGCTGTTCTTGTACAAAACCTCAGGATTATCGGGCAGCGGACTAAAATGGAGAAAGAAAACCGGAATGTCACCTCACTTTATGGGTAGATGTGGTTGATTAAAAGGAATTTTTTGTGTGGAACTGGCCATTTGAGCCGAGAACTTTTGAGAGCATGTGGGGAGCAGAAATTGACACTTTCCATACAGCTGGTAATTGATATTCGTGTATTGGTTTTTGAAGGCCACGCTGCCTGTGAGATGCCTCTGTGGGGTTGGCGTGCATAGCCATGGATTCGTGTTTTACTTGTATTGTCGGCTTGTATGCTACGGTATCCTAGTCATCAGCCAGCAATCGGCTCGGGGTTTTTGGCCCTTGGGTTCAATTGCCGTTAACTGTGCCAAGTCGTGACACTTAAGCCGCACCTCCGGTTGTGCCCTGAACCTTACGCGGGCAACAACTCTTACCACTTTGATTTTCCAACCTACTCACATCACACCTCCATCCGCCATATCTCATACCCATCACCGTTGCCTTTCCATCATCCTCGGTCAACGAAAGTCTAACACTCAAGTAACCTTATTATATCCAAGATGGGAGACGTTGCTATTCAGAAGCGCCCCGCTATACTACCCTTAACCGATCCATCTTATGGCACCCTCGACGGCTCCTTAGGAGATAACAACGATTACGCAAAGCTTAAGAGGCTTCAGCGGCATCTAGAGTATGTCTTTCCAGACCTTGGAGATCGGGTCCGCCGTTGGTTATTGTGATGGAAACGATGGCTGATGACTCGCCGGGTTCTAGGTACATTACTTTGCAAGAGGAGTATATCAAGGATGAGCAGCGGTACGTGTTTTGGCCTCCGGGTATTTGGGACGGGATGTATGGGTTAACGGATCTTGGTTGTTTGATAGAAGTTTGAAGCGAGAGCTCGTTAGAGCGCAGGAGGAGATTAAACGGATCCAGAGTGTTCCGCTGGTAATTGGTCAGTTTATGGAAGCGATCGATCAGAAGTATGCCCTTTATTCTCACGTTGGATCTAATGGATGGACGGAATGGATCTGATTGATGGATGCTGATGTTTGGTTCTATAGTACCGGAATCGTCCAAAGCTCGACCGGATCAAACTTTGTTGTTCGCATATTATCTACCCTTGATCGGGAGCTTCTTAAGCCTTCATCGTCCGTCGCTTTGCATAGACATTCGAATTCCCTTGTTGATATTCTTCCTCCGGAAGCAGACTCGTCGATTGCCATGCTGGGAGCTCATGAGAAGCCTGATGTTACCTACGCTGATGTTGGAGGGTTGGATATGCAAAAGCAAGAGATTCGTGAGGCTGTTGAGCTCCCTCTCACGCATTTTGATCTTTACAAGCAAATTGGTACGTCGGATCTTCGGATTGGTTGAGCGGGGCTGTGGGGTTTTTTCTTTTTGGGTAGTGCTTTTGCTGATCTCCACCCAGGGATCGATCCTCCACGAGGCGTTCTGTTGTACGGCCCACCTGGAACGGGGAAGACTATGTTGGTAAAGGCTGTCGCTAATAGTACTACGGCATCCTTTATCCGTGTGGTCGGCTCCGAGTTCGTCCAAAAATACCTTGGTGAAGGGCCTCGAATGGTTCGTGATGTCTTCCGCATGGCTAGGGAAAACTCTCCTGCTATCATCTTCATTGACGAGATTGATGCTATTGCTACAAAACGTTTCGATGCCCAAACTGGTGCCGATCGTGAAGTGCAGCGTATCTTGCTGGAGCTACTAAATCAGATGGATGGGTTTGACCAAACCTCGAATGTTAAGGTAAGCTTCTCTGGCGGCAGAAATGGGCACCGGGTTTATTGTTTTCTGAAAGCTAAGTTTTAAATAGGTTATCATGGCTACAAATCGTGCCGATACTCTCGACCCCGCTCTCCTCAGACCTGGGCGTCTAGATCGTAAAATCGAGTTCCCATCGCTCCGCGACCGTCGTGAGAGACGTCTTATTTTCACCACTATTGCTTCCAAAATGTCACTCTCTCCTGAGGTTGATCTGGATTCACTGATTATTCGGAACGATCCCCTTTCAGGAGCCATCATCGCTGCAATCATGCAGGAGGCTGGCCTGAGAGCAGTGAGAAAGAATAGGTACAATATTATTCAAGCCGATCTGGAAGACGCGTACAGTAGCCAGGTCAAGGGTGGCAGTGAGGCGGATAAGTTTGAATTCTATCGTTAAATCAACAACGTGTGTAGAGGTGTTTTGTATTTTTAGAATTGAAATCGGGTTGTGATGGGTATCTATTGGATGTTCAAATGAAATCGTTTCTGCGTTGCTAGTCCGTGTTCTATAGCTTGACAAGATATGACACTGGTCACCTAAAACGTGTACCGTACCACTGGAGATTTAAAATGTAGTGTCTTATATAATCAGGGTAGGGTGTTTGGGAACGAATTTGAATCTCAAGTCCTATTCCAGTCACTTTGTAGGCTAGGTTTTTTTCTCTTTTCCTTTAAAACAATTATCTTGCGTCTGTTTCTGCTGATCACCTTTTTAAGTGACCAAAGAGTTACCCGGCAAAGGATTATTATTTTCTTATCTTCCTGGCCGGGCTCACCGCGCATAGTCCGTCCCACTACGGCACCACAATATAACTGCCAAGCGCAGTTCTCACAGGCCCGAACACCAACACCAATACTATCACACAAGACCCCACACCCCACAATGTTACATCTTTTCACCCGATCGTCCACTACCATCCTGCTCAATACTTCCAAAACAACATGTCTTCAATCAGCCTCCCCTAGCTTTGGCATTCGAATACTCCGGAACCAACGATTCAAATCACGATTCTTTCACCGCAGCAGCTTCAAGCAATTCCCCAATCGAAAACCTCCTCCACGATCAGGAAAATTAACTCTCGAGCCAGCAACTAACCCTTCTGAAAACCTCCCTTCTGCACCTCAGCTTAAGCTTCTCGATAGACTAAAAGCTCAAGGCCAGCTATCCCAAGATGAGGCTCCCCGAGACCTCTCTCACTCCCAACGCCTCTTTGCACCGTTCATTTTCACTCTTGCTGTTTGCGGAGGTTCCTACTATTTCGCTTCAACATGGACACCTCCCCCGCTAGACGCCCGCATGTTCCCGGCTTTGCCACAGAGTGTGACGACGGTTGCTGCTATAATTGCTGCCAATGCTGCCGTCTGGTTTGCTTGGAGGATCCCGTTGCCCATATCTTGGAGGTTCTTGAATAGGTATTTCCTTTGTGCGCCTGCGTTACCCTATAGTGTAGGCTTGCTGGGTAGTGTGTTTTCGCATCAGAGCTTGACGCATCTGGGGCTCAACATGTTTGTACGTTGTTCCCCTTTCGCTTGGTAAAGCTTGGACTATGAGCGGGCATGTGACTAATTGAAAAATGGGTTGGGGATGTAGGCGCTATATATCTTTGGGTCAACTCGTATGTCCCCCCCTCTCTCCCTTTTTTACTTTATTCTACGAACAAATGGCTGATTGGCCGAATCATAGTCTGTGATCAAATCGGCCGTGGCAACTTTCTCGGTCTATACTTCAGCTCGGGGGTCGTAGCTTCATTTGCCTCCCTAACACATAACGTCCTCCGTAGCCGCTTCCACGTTTACGCACTCGGTGCTTCTGGTGCTGTTTTCGGCGTTCTCGGTGCATTCACCTACTTCAACCCCGAGACCAAGCTCACATTTATCTTCCTACCGTTCGTTGCTCTACAAGCTAAATACTTCATGTCTGGCGTCGCGATGCTGGAGGCATTTGGAATCGTGAGGGGATGGCAGACCATCGATAATGTGGCGCATTTAGCGGGGTTAAGTTGGGGGGTTGGGATGGCGTACTGGCTCGAGCAGAGGGTTAAGAGGAGGAGGGGGCTTGAAGCTGCAATGGCGAGGGAGAGGGCCTCAAAGAGGTGGTGGTGAACTGGCAAGTTTCGGCCACGGTAGGTTAGAGGGGGGAGGGGTAATATATTAGACGGAAAACTGATAGGATCTCGCCAAAATAAAGACTGGGGGACAAAACACCCCGTTCGATAGAATGCCCGTCGGCGGAGAGGCTAAAAAAAGCTCTGAGCGATGTTGGGTACCAGTAACCTTCTTAGCCTACAAATGAACATCTCCGGACGAAAAAAAGGAGTCCCCGTCATTTCGGCCCCCTTTTCTTTCCCCACTATGATACTTAGATTAATTATACCATAGAATCCCTACGCAGGAGCCTTAGTGATTACGTATTTTCACGGTGATGGCAACAGTAAAGAGTAGAACAACGAGAGCTTCGATTGATAGGGGGGTAAAAATGAATTCTAAGACCAATCCCTACACAAAAAAAGAAGAGAAAAGAACAATTCCTTAAATCGAGTATACCAGCCCTTTGCCTCGGGGGCAATCTGAACCCTGCCTGGCATCGACCTCTACAACTGCTCAAAAAAAACTTATCAGGAATTGTATCCCAGATCAAAAGGTAATGCCTTACTTAGCTAACTCTTTCCCAACCCCCCAAGGACCCTCAAGTATTGAAACAACGCCGCCGGGACACCAACCCTACCAGCAGAGACCGGATTGTCCAAGGTGCTGCGAACTCGCTTTAGAATCAGAATTGAGCCAGGTTTCCAGAAGCCGCATCAATGGTGTGTAGGAGAGGGACGGGAAGGGGGGGTTCGCGATAATAGGTTGCATTCATAGACGGTTGTAGTGCCAGTGCCGCGCTCGCATTGCCGGTCTGAAGCTGGCAGCACTTCTTCTCCTTACGGTAGTGATCTGGAACGAGTGAGAAGTGGTGATTGGTAGGTGTAGGATTAGCGAGCACATAATTATTATAATATGATACAAGTCCCAGGGGGTATGTTTTCGTACTATATCATAGTCCATGGCGCGGATGAGACGATAGTCGTTGGAAGGGGAGGGGGTGGAGGTGGCCTACTTCGCGGCCATAAAATAACCTGGGGGTTGCTCGGAGCAAGAGAGTGGTAGAGGCGGAGGTTGTTTATTTCTTTGGGGGTTACGCTTTCTTAGGTTAGGAAAATGGCTGGAAAGTGGTCAGAAGGGCTGGATACCGAAAAGACATGGGCTATGCTAAACCTGCGGTTGGGCTAGTAGGTTCCGGTTCCGAGTATTGTACCGCAGATGGAGGCTGTTACCTGTATGATTTGGCGGGCATAGGTTGGGGCGGGTCGGGTTCAAACCCCGCGATTGCAATTCCTAGTAGGGATACCGTAGACATCCTAAAGGATACAGAAAACGGTTTAGAATAGTTCGATAGTATGGTAGTATCGAAATATACAAAAAGTTTACAAAAAAAAAAAAAAAAAAAAAAATTTTTCGTACATCCTCGATCACTCCTACAACCCCAGCGATTGAAATCTCACCTCCTTGTGACGTGTCATATCTTTCCAGTGGGCGAATCAGGGTCCTTGATTTTCATCATGGGTTATCTCACGATGACTTCAAGTCTTCTTCTTCATTACGATGATTTAGAAATCCATCTCTTAAAGGCAAGTGATGAATGCTTTTATCTGATATTAATCGTTCTCCATTTAGGGGTATTCATTTACGAACGTTTCGAGACTTTATTGTCACCTTCGGGTTCGGTTACGGGGCCTATTTTACTACAGTAATTCTGGCAGGCGTGTAGGACGCGGGTGAGGGGGTGGCTGAAGCTTAGGCTGAAGTCGATGGCGCAGTAGTTGTGGCGCAGAGGTAGGAGTTGTGGCTGGGATGAGGAGTGGCGTTTGGACGAGGCTGGGTTTTGGGATGGGGTGGCGTTGTGGCTGTGGTTGAGGAGTTGTGGCTTGGTTGGGGAGTGGCGAGTATTAGTGTCAGGGGTGGGGAGGGTCGCCCATTGCAAGCGGCCCAACTCACGGCGTTGATGCTCTGTCAGGTGGGGTAGGAGTTTGTTGTTTGGGTTGGGAGGGACCGGGAGGACGATATCGCACCCATACCGGGGAGATCTATCTAACCGAGCCGCTAGAATGGCAGGTGATTGGATCCGGTTGTTGGTTAGGCGGTGGAGTTGTATCTCGGTCAACACTATCTTTGAATATTTCCTTTATGCTCATGATATTTTGGTTTAGGGTCTCCGGGATGGTCTATGGAATACCATAGTACTATATCATAGTCCATGGCGCGGATGAGACGATAGTCGTTGGAAGGGGAGGAGGTAGAGGCGGCCTACTTCGCGGCCATAAAGTACTAGGGGTTGGCTCAGATGAAGATACACAAGCGGTGGAGGTTGTTTATTTCTTGGGGGTTACATTTTCATTGGGTTAGAAAAAGGACTGGAAAGTGGGCAGGATTCTCCGGAGTAGAGGTAGGCGGCTTTGTCACCCCAGACAGGTTGTTCCGACTTCCCTCGGGTACTATGAAGGAGAGGGTTTGGGTGTCCCGCAGATGGAGGTTCTTACCTGTTTGATTGGACGGGCATAGGTTGTGGCAGCTTGGGTTCAATCCCCGAGAAAAGCGAGCACTAGTAGGGATACTGTAGACATCCCTGTAGATACAGAAAACGGTTTAGTTATCTTGCTAGTAGAGTGTAGCATGAATATAAAAAGTTTACAAAAAAAAAAAAAAAAAAAAAAAAAAAAAAGTTTTCGTACAACTCCCTCACCTTTACAACCCCACCTAAGTGCTTTTTGCACTTTTCTCAACACCATCCCCCCTTCAAAGTGCGATCGTGAACGACTGTCTGGCGGAACTTAGGAGTTTCATACGTCGGGACGTGGACTGGACGAGGAGTTTTTTCTTTTTGATGTTTTTCTTTTAGTATAAAAGGAAAAATGATCGAGTTTGTTTGATGGATTTGGATGAGATAGGCTCCCCATTGGCGACTTGGTCTTACAAGTTCCGTCACCGTTTTGTTACTCGCAAGAGTAAACCGATGGGGGTATTACATCGATGATACTGTATGTATGTCCCCTTATACCGTTCCGTTTAACCGTTCCGCGGCCTTTAGTCTTTGGGGAGGCAAGAGGTGGAAAGTTTGTTTGGGTTAGGATGGAGGGATCGGATGAGGATGTCACTATCTTTAGGCGAATAATTTTCCAGGTATTTTACATGACCCATTGCAAGTTGTGTATTTTACGGTGGGAATGAGGCGGAGGAGATGGTCGACCAAGAAATAGGGGAAAGATTGGGTGGAGGTTGTTTATTTCTTGGGGGTTACGTTTTCATGGGGTTAGCAAAAGGAATGGAAAGTGGGCAGGATTCTCTGGAATAGAGGTAGGCGGCTTGTCACCACCAGACAAGTTGTACCGACTTCCCTTGGGTACTATGAAGGAGAGGGTTTGGGTGTCCCGCAGATGGAATTTCTTACCTATTTGATTGGACGGGCTTACGTTGTGGCAGCTTGGGTTCAATCCCCGAGGAAAGCGAGCACTAGTAGGGATACCGTAGACATCCCTGTGGATACAGAAAACGGTTTATTTATTAGCTGTTTAAATATGCGGGTGTGCTATAGAGGAGTTATGTCCTTGCGGGGCACTTAGCGACGGCGCGCTATGGAGAGTAGATAGCAAATATACAAAAGTTTACAAAAAAAAAAAAAAAAAAAAAAAAATTTTCGTACAACTCCCTCATCTTTACAACCCCACCTAAGTGCTTTTTGCACTTTTCTCAATACCATCCCCCCCTCAAAGTGCGATCGTGAACGACTGTCCGGCGGAACTTACGAGTTTCATACGTCGGGACGTGGATAGGACAAGGAGTTTTTCTTTTGGATATTTTTCTTTTAGTATAAAAGGAAAAATGATCGAGTTTGTTTGATGGATTTGGATGAGATAGGCTCCCCATTGGCGACTTGGTCTTATAAGTTCCGTCACCACTTTGTTACTCGCGAGAGTAAACCGCTAGGGGTATTACATCGATGATACTGTATGTATGTCCCCTTCTACCTTTCCGTTTAACCGTTCCGCGGCCTTTAGTCTTTGGGGAGGCAAGAGGTGGAAAGTTTGTTTGGGTTAGGATGGAGGGATCGGATGAGGATGTCACTATCTTTAGGCGAACAATCTTCCAGGTATTTTACATGGCCCATTATAAGTTGTGTAATTTACGGTGGGAATGAGGCGGAGGAGATGGTCAACCAAGGAACAGGGGAAAGAAAGGGTGGAGGTGGTTTATTTCTTGGGGGTTATGCTTTCTTAGGTTAGGAAAAGGGCTGGAAAGTGGTCAGGATTCTCTGGATTAGAGGTAGGCGGCTTGTCACCCCAGACAAGTTGTTCCGACTTCCCTCGGGTACTATGAAAGAGAGGGTTTGGGTGTACCGCAGATGGAGGCTCTTACCTGTATAATTTGGCGGGTTTAGGTTGTGGCAGCTTGGGTTCAATCCCCGAGGAAAGCGAGCACTAGTAGGGATACCGTAGACATCCATGGGGATACAGAAAACGGTTTATTTATTGGCTGTTTAAATATGCGGGTGTGCTATAGAGGAGTCATGTCCTTGCGGGGTACTTAGCGACGGCACGCTATGGAGAGTAGATAGCAAATATACAACAGTTTACAAAAAAAAAAAAAAAAAAAAGTTTTCGTACACTCCAACAAATACAGGGGTGCCTAAGACATGAATTTTCTTGGGTAGAAAAACACCGGAGAACAAGCAGCAAACAAAATGAATGGTAAGAACACTAAGAAAAAATTTAAAAAATAAGGGGAAGAGAGATAAGCATATAAGGATAAGTTGTGAATATATATAAATGTAAAAAAAAATGAACTCCTGTTCAGCCTTTAATATCCATAATCGATTGTTGTGTTTCTAAGTTTTACTGTTCGGTATTTTGTCTTCTCTTGCTCTCATTCAGTTAATTGCTTGGCGTTGGCTGTACGAAAACAACCCCCCTGTGCCTTGTACAATAACATAATAATTTATTATTATTATCCCCTGCAGTAGTGAAATTGGCTCATTTCTTTTGATTGGCAGATTCAACCTCATTTAGGTGTCATGCAATCACATGAACTCCCGACATTGATTAGTAAATATTAGGGAGTCTCACACCGGTGGTTCAGGTCCGGTATGCGAACTGCGGTTCTAGGAGGTTCAGCGTAGTATTGTGTGAATCCTCCTGGTACAGATTAAAGGTTTACTACTCGTTTCGCCTATGTGATGATCAAGAACTAATTCTTTACTCGAGTACTTAGCTAGCTTTAAAGAAACTAGCATAGTGGCACTTGAAGAAATTGACTTTACGCTAATATCATTTTTACGCTAATAAAATTTTCATCGCTAGTTGCTCTGATTATTCCTACTTTCGTGCGAGGCAACGGTGTACCGCTGACTGCCAAACCATTGAACCATCCTGCGTACCACCTCCAGGAAGTAATGCCGTGGGATCAAAGCCTGGATTGGCACGGTTCCTTCAGAAATGATAAGCAAGATTTAAAACCTCCAGAGCTGGTACTAGAACCGCGATTCATTTTTCCGGTTCATGGTTCGTGAACCACAAACCACCTCTTTGAGCCGCCGTGAATCGGCGGTGTGAGACCCCCTATTAACAAGGTGCATTACCTCATAACAGCTAGTAACATCACTCTCGTATGATAGGATATCAGGTTTAGTGCTCCTGTTGATAGAAAAAAGATCTACATCATAACTTGACCTGAACTGATTTTGATACCACTCGATTGACAATTTCTCAGGCTGGAAAAGTGCGGAACTAGTTTTTTTTAGTTTCTATTTAGTGTGATGTAAGGTAACTTAGGGAAATTGTTGGAGCATTCGTCTCTAACCCCCTCAAACCTTTCACGAAATACTTGACATTTCTTTCTGGCGAATAACTTCCCGAGGTATGCTAGTTCTGAATCCCCCCCATAAAACACCAGGTGTAATAGGCAGTGCGAGTGACTAAGTTACCGTGGTCCTTTTCTATAGTTTACCTACGGTATCCCACGGATGGATGAGGCACGCAGATTCCGGATCCTCCGTATACGGTAGCTCTAAGCTATGGCTCAGTGACTTTACCTAGCAAGAAGTCATGAAATATCATGCTTTTATCGGTGAAAACTTGTTGAGCTACAGCTTAGAGCTACTGTATACGGAAGATCCGGAATCTGTGTGTCTCATCCCTCCATGGGATACAGCCAAAACACACCACCTCCGGGGCATAGTAAGCTCCGGTACGGCGCGTTCACGCCGGTATCGTATTAGAAGTGGCGTATTCACGCCGGTACCATATCGGTAACGGCTCATTTCACGCCGGTACCGTATCGGTACGCATCGGTACGGTACTCCCACTCGACGGAATTCAACACCCCACCAATCGCCTATTCACCCATTCACCTAGAGACCTTTCTAATGGTAAGTAAAAGAAAGAGAAGGAAAGAGAGGGGAAAAATAATGATCAAAGATTATGTGTGGATCGGAAAACCCAATTTATAGCGTAAGTTATTCCAAACAAAGCACAAACAAAATCTCGTCCTTTTCTCAATTGAGCTCACACCGAGATCTCATTCAAGTCCCGGGGAACCCCGCTATTATATTATATTATAGAACGGAAATTTGTCGAAGTCCGTGGACGGCCTCCTAGGCTGCCCGGATGGGATAGATGCTGATTGGGTTTTATACTGAAGAAAGGAAACGAGTGGTGGTGGTCAGCACAGTAGCCACAAGTAAACTACGTGAAAATTTCTTATTTGGGAGTAGCTGTGTGGGTGGGGGGGGTGTCCGTATGGTTTTTGGAGGCCGTCCATGTACTGGTAATATTAGATATAAAAATCGGCTGAATCACAGCCCATCACTCCTACCCAGCCACGGGGCGCAGGCATCTACCGTTTCCGCACACCCACATGAATGCTCGGTTCACGGAGTTGGGGGGCCTTAGCTATCATACCTGCCAGGCATAGACTAACTTTCGGGGAAAAAATAACTACAAATTATGTTAGTTCGTACTACTATAGCGCACATCGGATGCTGGTATTGAACAGCCTGTACCGCAATACTGGCGAGGTCCGCCAGCCACCAGCGCTTTGAAGGAGGGTAGGTTGTGAAGTGGAAATTTCCAATGCAGTCGGATATAGGGGCCTTTTTTTGGCCATGAAAGGTGAAGGGGGTTGAGTTGTTTATTTTTTCCTGCGGACTTGAGACAGATGGCAAGGGACTCTTATTGACGAACTAGCAGAGCCCGGTATCGCCACAGAATGCTGTTTGCCATACTCGTGCCAAGGTTGCGGCGTGCGGCCGCAATCCCCGCATGTTCGCAGGCTCACAACCGGGGCCACTCTAAAGAGTGCCAGACAGCTCAATGTAAGTGGACAGCTCAATGTAAGCTTGTGGGTTACCATGGTAACACAGTGTCTTGGCGTGAGATTAGGGCTCAGTCAGGTATTAGTAATCTACCACATACTCTTGCGCAAAATAAGGCATGGTGCAGATCAACAAAAAAACACACCAAAATCTGAGCCTTGTTGCACCATAACTTATTTTGCGCAGGAGCAGTACTGGCAGAGTACTTGTAATATTGAAGCTAAATACTTTGTAGGTAAATTGTTATTTATTAGAGATCATAAGTATCTATATTCATCTTCAGTATTACAGGTCACGGTAATTAATTACTGTTCGTCACACGCCTGGTCTCATGTGGGTATCGTGGAGACTGTAGCACTTTGAGCCTCAAAGTCATGCCAAGACACAATATTACATGGTAACCCTTAGGGCCACCTTAAGCTGTCACAATGTTACTATGGTAACTCACAAATTTACATTGAGCTGTCCACTTACATTGAGCTGTCTGGCACTCTTTAGAGTGGCCCCCGGTTGTGAGCCTGCGAACATGCGGGGATTGCGGCCGCACGCCGCAACCTTGGCACGAGTATATTAGGCAGCTTGTAGAGTCGCGTACTCCTCGCTAAAACCACCTGCCTTTCTCTGGTACCCCACCACTCACTCACCCACTTCATTCTTTTCCCTACAATAACATAATTCCCCCCTCCCCCCCAAAAAAACAACAAATACGCCAGCGTTAACAGTCGCCCGTCCAGAATGCCCATTTTCAGCACAGGAACAGCTGTCGACGAAATCCCTTAGGTGCGTGAGCAATGGGCATGAAATGGTCCAACGAAGCGCAAATAGAAAGGTGTCGAAAAAAAAAACTCTCAGTACCCTCACTGAAATGTGATAGATAGCACGACTGAAATCCAAATCTTATATTTCCTCCATTCAAAGAAACCCCTTCCCCTCTCCCACTTCCCTATGGTGCTACTTGCCTACCTCCCACTGCTTTTTCTTAGGCTACCACCCCCTCCCCCCTGCGGATGACTTCCCATGGATGCACGTCTGCCCTCCCGTCCACCCGTACCCGCACGAGCGGGGCGGATTTGGAGCCGGGTATGACACGTGCGTACATGCACGGCCTGTATCCATACGGTGAGGCCCAACCTTTGCCAACAAGATCGCATGACACTAAGACCTCAGCGAAAGAGACTAGATTTTGGCAGTGTATGCAGTAGCAGGTGTGTTCATGAATGTCGTTCAATAACGAGCGAGTGTGCGAACTTGGCGAGTAAAAGGAACTGACCCTTTCCCACCCACCTGGACTTCTATAGGAAATGCGGAGGTCTGGCCAGCCGTTGCAAGAGTGAGCGGAAGATTCTGTTCTTAAAATAGTAAGCAGATGGAAGGAGATCAGGCAATTTATCATATAAGGTTGCCCTTTATTTTCTTCTTGCTCTGATGAACGCTGGCAGTAAGTAGGTGAGTGAAACTAGCCAGAATGGTTTTGCCATGTGGAAATCCCGTACGAATTTCTGGCGTTGGCGGTGTTTGTAGGCCCTCACTCCAGAACCTTAGTGCTCAAAATTCTCAGCAATGGTTTTTGTGGCCTGCAGGCCGTACAACTTATTGTAGGCGTGGGATTTACGAAAAGAAACTTGTAAACAAAGCCTTCTCAAGAGTAGGATTACACCAGTAAACCTTCAATTATGTGTATCTCCATGTCGAATTGTGCTATCTAAAAGGTCAATATATTTTTCTGAGCTTATGGTAGTAAGTAGAAACCTGTTGAGAATAGGTATTTTGTTTGGAAGACCCTGTCGGGGTTGATTTTTTGTCTCCAATCTCGTACCTACATACACACATACATGCATACACTATGTATGTATGTATGCGTGTACTGTATAGTCCTCGTGCTGTCGAAACGTTTTCAAAAAGAACTGTTATTGCATATCGCCCAGATCCAAGAAAAGGGCCAAATTCCTGGGGGTATGCAACAGTAGTCCTTTTTTAAACGCTTCGACATTATCGTACGAGTATGCATGCGTGTACCCACGTTGCGGGGCGTGAGTGCAGTTGCGGTAGGGCAAGGGAGAAGGAGGTGAAAGTCATGTGTTGGAATAACTTCTGTCCAAGTGGCCCTATTGAATGAAGTGAAGTGGGCCGTTTTACTGAGAGGAGGAGGGGGAAGGGAAAGGGGCCAGTACACTTGGATACGGTACTGAATCACAGCAGTAGATTCCAAAGGTGTTCGTATATTGCGTGGAGCAGGTTGGTTGCTTTCGAAACTTTGGAGTGAGAAAACGATGTGCTGTGCTTGTGAGAGAAACGGGGGGAGAAGAAATGCGAGGGACGAGGGAGGAAGGAGGTGGAAAAGTGGCTGACTGTTGTAAAGGATTGAACTGAGAAGGTGGGAAATCTATATGATATATAGACCGGCGTTGATTCCCAGTATGCCCAAGAGTTCCGGGGTCCGAGTTAGGCAATATCCTCCAAGCTAATACAAGGCGTCACGATATTTTCTGCTATCTCTATCATTTCCACTAGCAAAGACCGCAAACACTGCCGCATACCACACCACCTTTTTGCCATCTGCCCTCTCTCGCCGATCCTTTCCATGGCATCCCTCTCCCTCGGGGATGTCTGGAAGGAGCTTGGGAACTTGGGAATGGCGGACCTCAAAGACTTCCCAGCCGACAAGAGGCCAAGGTGGATACGGGCCTACCTTAACCGCCTAAACACCTCCTCCCCCCCACCAACATCTCCGCCCCTTACCTCCAGCGAAATGGTCAGCATTTGCGTCAGCAATCCATCAAGCCCCACACTGACCAACATCTCCTCCGCCTCCTCCTCCTCCTCCTCACCCCGCATGACGTCACTCCTCTCACATGCAAACAACACCCCCCACATCACCCCAGAAGATCGCGAATTCCTGCATGCGATGTCGGGCAAACACTTCTCCATTATCCGAACACTCCGACGAATCTCCAGCATGCGTATCTACATGCGCGAAGACATTGAGGACATTGATGCCTTCGTCACGGAGATCAAGCGCGCATTGCAGGAAATGCGCGCTTGGTTGCTGCGCTTCTGTCAGGAAGTCCAGCCATTAATAGCTGACGACGACGAGTACGGCGGTGAGGAGGGTGATGACGCTTCGCATCGCCGCCGCCGACACCAGGCCATGGTTGGGGCGTTGGCTCCTGTCGTTGAGACAATTTGTCTATTTTACGACTTCTGGGGACACAAGGAGCGCTCGGCGGGGCTGAGAGACGAAAGGGATGAAGGGCGGTTAAGGTTCGCCTGCACAGAGATCGTCTATCCGTCTCAACCTAAGGAGGTTGGTGAGGCGATGGAAGCCTACCTGGCCGAATATCCTGGCCATAGGATTAGCTGCGGCGGCGGCGAGCAGGGAAGTAGTGGGATGGGAGGCGGAAGTGCTGGAGTCTTCCCCTTCCCTCTGGTGGGCTATAGCGATGGCGATAGCGTGGAACGGGAGGAAGAGGCGGGGATTTCGGGTTTGTTCGCCGAGGAATACTCGGTATAAGGGAAACATGCCAAATCGATCATTGGCCCCTGCCGGTTTTTTTTCTAAAGAGTGTTTAGTTTCATTCGATGATGTTATTCGTGATTTTCGGTTAGAGTTTCCAGATGTATCATATGTCACATCTCACATTTGTTTATTTTAATTATGTTGGGTTTTTACTACCAAAAGTGTACTTCTTTATTTTACATTTGGCTGGAGTTGGTCCTCCCCTTTTTCACCCTCACTCGTTTATTCCCGGGCAATAACCATCGCTTCTCTCTGGGGAATTCTCCGCATTTGGCCTTTCTTTGAGTGCCTTCTTCTGTTCTCTTCCTTTCTCTTGAGGCTAGCCTCCTCGACTTTCTTGATCTCTCCCGCTTTCTTTATGGGTTTAGGGACGTGTCTGTGCTTTGCTATCCTGCGAATCTCAGGCATATGTTTATATCTTTCTTTAAGGGCATTATCATATTCAAGTTTAGTGCGTTCGCGGGCCGAGCGTACGTGGGAGCGCTGGGAGGCCTCCGCGCGCCAGAGCCGGACGTTCCCATCGTCAGACCCAGAGAGAATATAGCGAGTGTCAGTTGTAAAGGCAACAGAGAATATGCGTTGCATTCGTTTTGTATGATAAATGTCCCTGCAAGGGTTGCGCTGGTCAGCATTTTGCGCGTTCGAAAAAAAAAAGATCATCCAAAGTGATGTGTGAGTTGAGGAGCTCATGGATGGAATTACCGTGAATGCCCTTCACGAGCCCTGTAGATCCTAACAGTCCGGTCATAGCTGCCAGTCACTAATTCTTCCCCAGTCGGTGAATAATCCACGTCCATGACTGCGGCAACGTGATCCTTCAGGACATTTAGTGCTCTATTGAGCTTACGCATGTCAAAGATATATGTATTGTGGTCCTCGTTCGCAGCGGCAAGATTAAATGGCTCCATCGGATTCCAACAGATGGCATTCGTCCGCAGCCTTGTGACAACCTTGGCCGTCGGAGACGAGGTTCGAAGATCGTAAAATGTCAAGGTTCGATCCGATCCCGCCGAAGCGAGGATGGAGGTCTCTGACTGGTTGAACTTGACTGTATTGATCGTGTCGGCACCCCACTGGAGAGTTGTGATCGGTTTCGAACGATTGGTATCCCAGATATCTATCACAGATGATGCAGTGGCGAATGTGTGGTCCACTCGGTGATGCGAGACCCCATTGAAGGCTCCCGGCCCAAGATATGTTGCAGCGGGAATGTTTGAGCTGACACCGGCCCCTCGTGGGTCCCACAGCTTGACAGTTCTATCGCTCGCACAGGATAACAGCCGATCATCCCCGTTGACAGATGCAAAACACAATCCCTTCACAATTCCTTCATGAGCCTTAACCGTCAAAACTTCCTTCCTATCCGCTAAGTCCCATATTTTGACCTCGCCGTCGCCAGAACCTGATGCTATTCGATCGAGAGCACGGATGTCTTTTGCTAGCGAATATACGCCGTCGACGTGGCCAGTTCCCAGTTGAGCAATAAAGGGTGCCGCAAACATGCGCTCTAGTTTGGTCGCATTCAATGCTCGGGTATACTCACGGGCCTTTTCAAAAGGGTGTATTTCAGGATCCAGGTTTCGAGGCTGCACGGTGGCATTTGTCCCCGCAGGACTGTACGTCAATGACGACCGCGAAAGGGCTTTCACTTTCTATACGAGGAGGAAGGTGTTAGCTTGTTTATTCATGATTCGGGGTGGCGGGATGCATGCCATGCCCGGGACAGTTGGGGTTGGCACTGCGCTTGCGCTACGTCGATACCGCTTAATAGGTATAAATAGAAAAGAGGATTATACGCAAGAGATCAGCGAGCTGTTTCCAGTGATGAGGCGTAGGAATTCGCGAGGTATGTATGGTGTTAACGTGGAGCAGGAAAACTCTTGGAGTGGGGAGAAAGTTTCTAAAATGGTTTTCAGGGTTAGGTTTGCGCTTAAACCACAGAGCCTCTTCCCGGGAAACTGCCACCACTGGCACTCTTGCAGCATGATCAACCCGCATATATCTTGCGAAACATCAACATGCAGAACTCTGTGCTCGAGCACTCGCGACGTCGAAGCATTTTTAAAAGAGACTGCTATTGCATACCGCCAAAAGTTAGTACTTTTTCTCGAATATGGGTGGTATATAATAGTCTTTTTCAAAAATTCTTCGACATCGCGAGTATCATACTGTACTCGAGCACGACCCACAATACAGTAATATTACGGTATGATTCTAGAGAGTAAAAATCGACCCTCTGTGTATTTGAGTCTTGCTGACAAATCCTCAAAAAGAAATTTATTCAGACGCCGACAGCTATCAACTGTCACCCACATTTATATTTTCACACTGTTTTTTGAGCGTGTAATGGACCAAGAGCTGGGCAAAATATCGCATATTTCAAAATGACCTACGAGGGCTAAATATGCTTTATTTCTCTCGTGGGATTGTAAGTGCCTTTAGATCCACTAGATATACAAATATGCAACCTAAAAAAATAAAGAAAACATTCTACCAACTTTTTTTGCGAAAGGTATTTACAAGTATGGCTGTCTTTGTGAAAAAGAGGGTCGATTTTTATCGTCAGGAATTATACCAATACCCATACCAGACCAGACCATATCACAAACAATAAGTAATAAACAAGATAATAATGATACCCATACGCCCATCTATTGCACCGGCAGCGACGGCCCCAAGAGCACGCAAGCCACATAAAGAAAGAGAAGCCAAGAAACCACCAAACCCCACCAAATAGAACTGATAGAAGAAGAAAAAACTTTGCACAGGAATCTTTGAACTTAGGAAAATGCCAGTCATCCACCTACCAGCAAAGGAGATAAAGGGGGGTAATATTACAAGAGAGGTTGCAAATGGTTTCCAGCTAGAGGAAAAGAGAAATATGCATTTCCAGATAAGCTCTTATACGTCGAAGGTATGCTCAGAACACCGATCAGGGTCTTCCGGATAGTTTCCATCTTCATCTGGGTAAATTCCCATTTTTGCCAATATTTCCATATCAGCTTTCTTGATGGAAACACGGCGGAAGCATAGAGGCAAGGCGATCTTTGCCCTATTCTCAGATATTTCATATTAGCGAGTCGATTCCTAACAACGGAGGAGCTAAGTTGAAATACTTTATCATGTCAACTTTGATGTTTCGGGCCTTGTCCTTTAGCTGTACGTTGTCCCGACCTTCTAAACTGGGTATCGCTAACTGATGGCGGGGGGTGAGCTCAGTGTTCAATAACAGGGGAACAGTAAGGAGAAGAGGGGTTCTCACATCTCTGATTACGGCCCATGAAGGGCCATATTCATGGATCGCATGTATCAATGCCTTTGTGCCTTCTTCAGTCCAAAAAGTCGTTGGCTTTCGTTGGGTGTGTACTGCCGCACGGTTTATCTTGGCTAATCTGTTGATCCTAGCGACTTCTTGCAAGTTTATATGGCCATCTTCATCAAACCTTCTATCCAAAGGCCCAGCTCGCGAACCCTCAACTTCCTCTGAGAGGCTTCGTTGGCTTCTCTGCGAGGGGTTGGTAGAAACCACAGCGACGTTAGAGCCACTGCCTCTCCGAGCTGGAGAATTGCCAGCAGAGGGGTGATTATAGACGACCACAGCCCCCCTTTGTGGAGAATTAGCCGGGTCTGATGAATGCATGGAGCCATGTTTAAAGCTTGATGGCAAATGCCTCCGGCTCCTATTTACTTTATCGTCGCTGACCTCCCTTTCATCGGGCACAAACTCGCTTCCATCTTCATCCTCATCCTCATCCTCACCTCCCTCATCCCCATGCCCCTCCCACCCCCGCCCCCCTTCCTCCTCCTCGCCCTCATCTGAGATGCGACCCATTCGTCTACCTTTACGCTTATCTGGCCTAACGGGCGGGGTCGAGATTATGATGCCTTCTTCATCAATTGGGCTCGTCCTCATTGCTCCTTCTTGAGGGTCAGTGAAGCGCTTTTGTCTTTTCCTACGATGCAGAGAATGAAGCGGCGCTGGGGTCACTCGTTTCTTATTCTCTTTGTCCTGCTCCCTACGAAGCTCGGAAAATGCTCGATAACCTGGGTCATCGCTGCTATCTCCATCGCTCTCATCCTGATCACCTTCACTAACTGGTGCGGACACACTACCATATTCTTGGTTCGCCAACAGCAGATCATCCGAATCTCCAGACCGCCCTTGTCTCCTTAATGCAAGTGGTAAAGGAGTTGGATCCGATTGTCTTTGCTGAACGAGTAGTTTCTTCGCTCCTTTCAGATGCTTCATCTGGGCCAGATTGTTCACAACAGTTTCAGAAACCGCATATCCGGGAGTCATGTCTCGGACTTTCCCATCCTCCTGCCTGTTTGCTATTCCCATGATTTCCGACTTCCGTATGCGCTTCTTAATTGCGCTTACTTGAGCAACAGTAGTAGCAATTGACTCAGGGTTTGAAATAATGGAGGACATAGAGTTCGCTAGAACCTCTTTCGACCGAGCTTCCTTAGCCAGTAAATCCTTTTTGATTAATTTAACAGCACGGACATTAAGCCTATCATAACCAGACAAAGCGGTCAGTACACAGATTGATGGCGTAAAACAAAAATAGAAAACTAAGTAGACTCACTGTGATCCACCACCAAATTGAGAATCGCCGTGGTGAGATGCAGAGTCAGTAGGGAGAATAGCACTACTGTCGTGGCGGTCCGTAGACATTCCGGATGCATGTCTGGAACCCCTAACAGGCGAGTCGGGCTGATGAGGACGAATGGGCGGGCCAGTATGTCTAGTACCATTCGAAACAGCGGATTCAGTATCATTGTCAAGTGACATCCAGAATTTATTCCACGCAGGGCCCTCGCTATCAGTTGTACCCATGGAATTGATCTACGCACCACATTAGCACAAGATTGCAAATCACACAAATCACCCTACACACCTGCTCTAAAGTAGCATAGGTCAATTTCAGCACATCAACCATGCCAACAATTTCCGCTGCTTCGTTCATAACTGGAAGATTCAAATAATGGCCATCTACCCGAATATCCATCAGATCCTTTGAACCTCAATGAGGGCTGGAAGTTGCTTCCACTCACCGTGCATTTTTCTCAAGGCAGCCTGGATACTCATATCCATAGGAGCGAAGTCGGGATGAGGAGTCATGACTCTAATCACACTACAATTTGCAGGATCCAATCCTGCGGCGATCACTCTCAAGACTACATCTTTACTCGTAAAGATACCAGTGATGCTTCCATTATCCTGAACCAAAACAGCAGTTGTGTGATTTTCCTTCATCATGGCTGCTGCATCCTTCACAGTAGTCCTTACGCTAACGACGGTGGGTGGATTTCCATCCAAAACGGACTGCAAATCTGGACCGGACATCTTCTGTCGCAATGCTTCAACGTAATGGATAATCTGCTGAGAAGAGCCCAGTTCTGATTGCACGCCTTTTAAGGCATCGTAGAGCTTCCTAGACGACGCGTACGCTCTCTCCAGTTTTTCCATAGCCTCATAGAAACACTTTGTGATATCTAGAATTCCGGAAATATCCTGATTCTCATCCATAACGGGCAAATGACGAAACCCCTTGCGAACCATCAAATCCAGGGCGTCGGTAGCAGAAGTATCGGTACGAGCACAAAGAGGGTTCTTGGTCATAATTTGGGCAATAGTCACATCCCTTGCATCAATCCCAGCGCCAACAACACGGAAGGCAAGATCCTTTGCGGTAAAGATACCGGAGATACGATCTTCATCATCAGTAACAAGAACACAGTCCTCGCGCTTTGCAGCCATGATTTGAGCCGCCTCAGCGACAGTTGTGTTGGGTTTTATCTGCAGAGCCTGGGATGGGCGAAGGGCAATAACGGTTCCCGGGGCAACCTTACGAGTCTGACGAGCGCGTGAGACCGTGTGCTTCTTTTTATTGAGATCATTTTCGATTTTGCGACGGATAGCCTATACATGTGTAAATATCAAGTTGTTAGTGTATCGTGTGAATGATCGAGTGGAGATAGTGGGGCGAGACTGAAAGTGAAAATGGCGATATTGATGAGATAACGATGAGGGGGGCATAGTCCGACTAAATACCTCGTCTCTCTTGCCCTGTCTCTTCCTGCTATCACTAACACTAGAACCCGCTTCGGAGTGGGAGGGGCCGCCAGGACTAGGAGCAGGCACAGGGATGCCTGAGCCAGATGGTGTCGGAGGAAAGCTCGGTGTCGCCCCTCTGCTCGGCGGAGCAGTTCTCGGATTCCCTCTGTAATTTCCCCCAGTGGTTGACATTATGAAGGCCTATGCCCGCGATAAGGGTGATCAACGGAGAGGGGGATGTGGAAGAGTTTGGGGGGTGGACAAATAAGGGAGAGAGGATATGAAGAATGCGAAGAGTGTGATAGATGTGTGCAAGGCGGGTGTGTGATAATGGAGTAGGGCTCGGGATCAGTCGGGGGGAGATTTTGTGCTGATGTTGCACAACCCTTTCTTTTTCGTGGTATGATAAGGCCGCGCCTGGTTGTCGTCTTCCATTCTTTCCTGAATTCTTGGCGTGCACTCAGCGTTCCTCTCTACCAGCCCACGGTACTGTGCCTTCCTTAAACACTTTGAGGGGTAAACTTCTCCTAGGTCTTCTACTCGAGTATCAGGCAATGTTTTGTCTAATGTGTTTAATAATATTATTAATTTTTATCTTAGTATTTTATTGCGATTTGCAAAAGTTATGTCCGAGGGGTAGGAAAGGAGTCTTTTTTTTCCGTTGAATCCAAGATGAACTAGTGTGTACTATGCCAATCGTAGTAAGGCAAGTCTATTAGAAGAATTGGAGCGAGAGTGTGTATACCAGTGGTTTCATAGAATTACCTTTGCCCATGCAATCTCCGAGGTGACGAAAATCAACAACAAGAAGAATATCAACAGGGGAATGGCATGCAGAAAACAGAGATCATGAGGGGGGACATAGGAATGACAAAGAGGTAGTTCTTGATTCCTTTGATCTTCTGAGTGTTGATTTAGAGGCCCTTTCACAGTGGGTAGAAAATCCAAATGGATATTCTGCACTGCAAGGAAGGGCAAATTACCAACATTCTAGCAATCCCCAGTCTATTAGACATCAACTCTCACCACCATCTACGGTAGCACAAAATTATATAAACTCAGCTCCAATATTTAACCTGCATATCCATACTGCTTTCTTGCACTCACTCCCAGTGGATATATCAGTAACAAGTTCAATTTTGGTTTACAGTCAGCTCTCAACTCCTGAACAATATAGCCGTGACCGGCCTACTAGAAATCACCAGTCACCCAATTCTAAACAAAGATCGCCAAGTCCTAATCCTATATATTAGTCACTCTTAGTCTACTGTCAAGTTATTCACCAAAACCAAAGTGAAAAGATGAATATTGAGACACCACTTCTGGACCTTTGGGGTCTCCAACTACAGATTCATAGAACTGTGGAGAAAATTCAAGGGTTGGAAAATAGGGGAAAGATTCCATTTGATAAAAGCTTTCAGTTAGAGTATAAGTTTAGCAATGAGGCCACCAAAGGAGAATAGAATAGACTTCCAGGTGACCGGGCATTGCAGGCTTTGGAGGCCAAGATAAGAGAGCATGAAGGGCGAAGATATTGGAGGCAAGGCCTTAAATGTACACTTTGGACAAAAAGTTAAAAACCTTCCTATCTTAGAACCAGAAAAGAGCTTCAGAAAGTGAACTGTAAGTAAGAAATGGGTTCTGATCCAGCTAATTTGAATGTGAAAAGTCAATGAAGTATAGGTTTACTTTTCAAAAAAATATAGTTAAAAATACAGATCAAGATAGTAGTTGTATAGATAGAAAGTACAAGAAACTAAAAGAAAATTCACCCAATCCAATTCAGATTACAAAGAAAGCAATAATCGTACTGCTGATACGCGAGTATTATTGTGAGATTCACAAAATACCACAAGGCTGTTACATAAAATCTAATGGTCAATGTTGTACTAGTTGAATAAACTTCTCCTATGAGAGATATGTAAGTGAACCTATAAATATTTGTTACTATTATAACTATTCTTTTATATTACTTGTCATCTAAATACCGGTATGTACATACCTTCAACAACTTCACAGGCAAAAAATCCATCAGGCCCAAGAGCTGGTAAAACCGAGTGTTGAATATTACGTACAAATTGAGTCCGTCTCATAGTCCTTCTTTCTGACCAAGTGTAACCATATTGCCTAAATGTTGTACCATTATCCTTTGCTGTTTCATCAACAAAAACCAATTACTCAACTCTATACTATGAAGTTCGAAGCTGATACTCAGTCCATAATCACTTACTACTTTCAGCAGCTATTTTGGTAAGTTTTTTTCAGGTAAAACCTTCACATCTAATCAGTTTGTATACTGTTGAGATATCTACAGGAAGATCCAATTCACTGTGGCTCTGAAAGTTGACAAAGACTTTATCATGTGACTCATCAAGAAATGTATCTGGGCAGCTTTGAAGTACTTGTTGCAGATACTATCAGAAAAATCTCATCTTATTAATATTATTTACCAGACAATCAAGACATTTCTTTACTTACATTCAATGCAGCTTCGTCATACTTTCTTGGTCTTCCAATCCTCTTCCCTCCTTTCTCATCAACCATAGATCTCTTAGCCATGAAACGTGATGCTGCTCTCCTGACTCTTCCCTCGGAGCAGAAAAACCAAGCAGCCACCTCTCTTGGTAACCTTCCTATCAGAATATGTTGTACCATTAACCATTTGATATGTTTATTGATTTCACTTCTTCCGGCTCTTCGAGACATCGTGCCGTTGGTCTTGTCACTCTGTTGACTGCAGGTCTACTATGTTGTATCCGTGTCTTCAACCTGAAAACCCACTTCAGAAACCTACTGACAATGCCGTCATACCCTCCCTCGCTCTAATTTCCCATACCCATCTACTCTTGCTCTACTTGGTATAGTGAAAATAGCCTACTTCACTATTATTCAACAAAAAAAAACTCCATTCCGACCGCTTGGACAAAACTTTTGCAAATCGCAATAAGAATATTGGAATGGATTATTATAAGTAAACTGGAGCCCTAGCACATCAATACTCCGATCCGCCTTTACAGAATAAAGTATACTCATTCGTCCAACCCTTCTGCAGAATCCATCCAAACCATTACTGTTCCATCCAACCCACAACTAGCAACAATTTTCTCTGTTGGGTGTGAGTCAACTCCCAAGACCACATCTGGATGGCCCACCAGAAGATGAACAATCTCCTTAGTCTGAATGTCCCAGATGAAGACGTCTGAGTTTTCAGACCCGGCCATTCTGCGAACCAATCATTAGCATTCTCCGCGTATATCAAGACCAAAAACCGCCCGAGGGATGAATTCTTACACAAAGCAACTGCCATTAGCAATTATGAATGTTGAAAATATACTGTACTTTTCATTTTTGTGCCCCATATAGGTTTTGAGGCATTTACCACGATGGTAGTCCCATAATCGGACACAGCTATCCTTAGTCCCCGCTAACAAATATTTCCCATTCGGGGAAAATTTAACAGCCATGACAGGAGCGTTATCTTCCTCGACCAATGTTCGGAGGCATTGGCCAGTGGTAACATCCCAAATCCGTATCAGCCCATCGTGAGAGCAGGACACGATCATTGTCCCATCACGATTAAAATGGACGCCAGAAACCGGATCTCCATGTGCAGGTAAGGTTTTCATGCACTTTCCCGAACGAATATCCCACAGACGGACAGCCTCATCATAGGAACCGGAGGCCACGATGTTACCGCGGGGCGAGAAGGCGACAGTATACACCGCATTATGGTGGCCGCGGAGAAGCCTGAGCATTTTTCCCTGCAAATCGTTGGTCAGCCAACATAATCAATGGCTGGTCCCAGAGGTCATACACTGGCAACATCCCAAAGGCGAAGAGTCTTATCATCGGAACCGGAAACTAAGGTGAGGGAGTCTGGTGCCCAGTCGATATCTGATATGCCCGCCATGTGTCCTTCCAATGTTTGCTCGTATTTTCCAGTTTTTGCATGCCATATTTTAATTGTCTGGTCGGCCGCTATCTACCAGTTGGATTATCCACAGTGACAAAAGCGATAGCATTGAAAGAGCACACATACAACAGCTTGCAAGCCATGCGCCATCGGGGCTAAACTTCACCGATGAGACGCCCATCTTATGTCCCTTGAGCGTGTATTTCAGTGCGTAATTGGGAACAGCCCTCGTACTCGATGAATCTGTCATTCTTATATCAGTTTGCTCCGGCTGCCCAGAAGGTGGTTCCTGTGTTGACATGGTGTGTAATATGCAAGAAGAGTAGGGACAGAGCAGGGTTGTATCTATTTAAAGGAAAAGACAAGCTCTTCCATTGGACTCCACGGTTACGGCAAAGTGATGGCTTTCATTGAACACAGGGCTCAAAATGCGAAGTTTGTAGGTTCTCATAAGCTGGCACCCGAAAATCAGCTGCCAAGTTTCAAGCTAGATGCGGCTCTTTTAAGGGCCCATGGAGCCCGGGATGGTTTACGTTCCATCGAAGAGTATCTCAAGAACTTTAGATAGCACTCGTGTGACTTAATCAGTGAACACCACCGTATTGGCCAGACTACCCTTCCGGCAAATAAAAAATCGTAAAGAGTTCACGGAATTTCTCCTCTTTTACAATCAATACGCTTTAGCAGCACGATATATCAGAAACGACCCATCCATTGGCAGTGTTCACAGACCAACCCCGGTATCCGAGCACTCGGTGGGGCAGAAAATTTTCGGTATTTTCGGTATTTTCGGTACACAGGTGTGTGGACTAACTTGGGGCTCTATATCACAAATAGGGAACTTCATGTATGGGCTTTTACGAGAGCTCATTCCCTACAGTACAATGCAGCATCTCTATTGGAGGCTGCACTCGATTATCCGTATCAGCAGCACCAGCACAGCAGCAGCACCCACTGCAGGAAAGTATGGCTCTCCATATTTTACCGTCAAATTCGGACCCGGACGATCTTTCAAAAGTTAGTGTAGATCTACCCGGGCACTAAGATCATTGAGCAATATGAAGGGGAAGACAACTTGAGGATCCCCCACTGTACCCACGATCACACCTATAGCTAAATTTATACCTTGCTTACAGCACTAATATCATGAAAAGCTTGGCCCACTTGGGTACAGCAAGGTTAGCCAGCGCTGAGCTTAGCTTCCTGCATCATCCAAGTCACCCTAGTCTCCAGACTCTCGAGTCTCGACCTAACAACCTCATTGCGTCCGAATCCAATTTATATATATATACACATAATATTATATATAGAATATCTATTTACGCGGGTCTATTATCATGTCTGCTGCTGGGCCTTCTCAAATTAATGGCGATATCCCTTCAATTCGCGTTTTCGGCATGAATTGCTGGGGAGTAAGCACGTCCGCGTCTATTTTCTCAGGTCCGGCCCTAACATGTCTATCGCTCCTCTAGCTCAAATACATCGCCAAGCACCGAGAAGCTCGACTCAACGAAGTTTCTCTTCGTATAGCTTGCGCATCACCTTCATTCGATATTGTCGCTCTTCAAGAATTCTGGGTTTATGCCGATTATGAAAACCTACGCGCGAAGACTTCGTCGATTCTACCCTATGGGAAATTCTACTTCTCAGGAGCTATCGGCGGTGGGCTGGTAATTCTTTCCAAATGGCCAATTGAACAAAGCAGCATGTTCAGATACCCGCTCAATGGACGGCCAACCGCGTTTTGGAGAGGAGATTGGTATGTTGGGAAAGGTGTCGCTTGTGCTGCTGTGCGACATCCCAGCGGGAAGACGATCGAGGTTTTCAATACACATGTTAGTCCACTTTAAACGACATATCTTAAACTTCTTATGCTTCTAACGTTTCGAATGGGTTAGCTACATGCACCTTACGAAAAGAACGATTCTTATTTGTGTCACCGTACTGCCCAAGCGTGGGAGATTGCAAAACTACTCCGCGGCGCTGTCCAGAAAGGGCATATCGCAATTGGGGTGAGAGCATCTAATTCCTTCTCCCATAAGACGAAAACGAGCTAACAAATCTAGTTGGGTGATTTCAACATGATTCCGCCGTCCCTGGCCCATCGAATCATATCAACTCACGGCCTTGTCTCTGATGCCTGGCTGTCCGCCAATCCAACAACCCCATCTATCGCTCCCCCAAAGACTGATGCGAAGACAAATATTGAGGTGCTCGGTGCAACTTGTGATAGTGTTCTCAATACATGGCGCATGAACACGCCGACTCTACCGCCCCCAGAGACTGAGGACCCAAAGGGGAAGCGCTTGGACTACATTTTCCATGCACCGCGTTATTCGTCTGTTCAAGACATCAAGGTTGGAATGACGGAGCCTGTGTCAATGCCGTCACAAAAAGGTGGTAAGGGTGGTGCGGGCGGCTATTGTTCTTTGAGTGATCATTTTTCAGTAGAAGTTACACTTTCTCTGGCACCAAACCGACAACAGCAAAGAGCTCTTGCTGAGGCAAGGAATCCAGACCTTGTTTCGAATTCGACGTTATCAAGTGTGGCGGGAGCCGTCAGGGCCGAAGAAGCCCAAATTACCAATCAAGTCGGAGAGAGAGAATATGAGCAATACCTCCCGCCTACCATAATAGACGAAATATTGGAACTTGTTGCGAAATACACAAAAAGGGAGAAATTTGAATATAATTGGAGACTATCACATTTTTGGGGATCTCTGGTGGCTCTTGTAGGTCTCCACGTAGGAGTCTGGTGGAGTCCACACAATGGAGTATCTTTTGCCTTAATGTTTGTTGCATGGGTAGTCGCTGTCACTGGCGGTTTAGATGGGTTGATTGGATTCTTGTTTATGGGTAGCGGTTAGTTTCCCTCTATTCCACTTATAATGTGCCTTGCCTGACCTATTCACCCAGAGCTAAGAGCATTGAGGGAATTCGAGGAGGAGCTGAAAATGTACCGGCGTCTTGCTTCTGAAGCCTACGGGGCTGGTAGCTCTGGGCCAGATGTGTTAGGGTCGAAAACAGCATTAGTTACTAGCGGGACTGCTGAGGGTGCGTTTCATTCTTCGAATAGTGCTGTTGAGGTGAGGATTGACGTTTATGAATCTGTATAGAGGATGTTTGACTAGTTCGTGTTTGAGTTATTTGGTACCCTACAGTTTCTTTATACTCACTGGGACGTAATGTTCTTTTGGTTTCTAACATTATGTTTGTTTATTGCGTACTGTGGAGGAACCAATGCTCTAATGATACGATGGCATAAGGTGCAAATGCGAGGATGGCCTAGTCTGGAATGCTTACGCATATCGGCAGTTAATCTAAGCTTCTCAACAAATGGATATTGGTCTCCTATTCTACGTGGACAATAAGCTCCTGATGGTGTACTGTATGTAACCCTCGAAACCTAATGTAATACGACTGCTATCTCCTGACACTAGTGTACCGGGTGTCTCATATATTATGTCTGATTGCATGCGGATGAAAAGCACTATATCGAGGAGGTAAAATATTTGCGCATACTACCAGCGCAATACTGCAATACTGCGCATACATGTTCTACTGGGTATCCCACCCAAACCAACCATCGGCCTTCCCAGCGAACTAGCTATATAATATGGTGTTTGGGTAACATACCGCCAGTTCTAGTATGATAATCCAGCCAGCTAACAGCAAGCAAATATGATTCGCACGCACCAAGAACATTGGCGGGGTGAATCATCTTTGGATGGGTAAATTTTAACTCGTTAGGGTGGCTCATGTCCTAGATGTGTAAAAATCTAGTGTCAAGTTCGGACTCGGAGAATAATGAGTGTGAGATAGCCCTTCGAGCTTAGACCTAATTTGTTGAATTATCTTTTCCCTCTTGCTTGAGATGTGAATTACAGTGGAGATAACTAGCCTGATCCGATTCTATAGGCATGCTAGTCATGAAAGCTCAATCGATTCCACGGCCCTAGAGCAAAGGTGACAACGACACTTCAGAGGGGCTACTGAGCTGCATCCGGGTAACACCAATCCATTCCATCGGAACAAGCTCTTGGGAAAGGACCCCTATCTTCTGTTTGATTCTTCTCTGCAACACGAGTCTCGCTTCAACCCCAACTTTCCTAGCGAAAATACATTGTTCATTCTATTCATTCTTCATCTTTCTTTAACCTACTATTTCTCAGATAAAAACTTTTAAAATTGCTTGGCATCGGGTTCTTCACTCCTCTAATCACTGCGACGTCATGCGCTTCTCCAGGAAGTCCACATCTCTTTTACTACTATTGGTTGCACCCCCTTTGATCGCGGCGGCGAATAGTCATGTTCCAATAGAGTATCCAGAGGGAGCCACAACAGTGGGAAAGAAGAAAGATGCCACCCTTCCACTGAATCCTAAGGCGCCATACAAGATTTCGGACACCCAGCCAGGAGCTGGGCCATTGAAACCGAAAGTAGAGGGCACGGCAGATGCGCCCGTTGATGGCCTTGATGGAAAACCACACGACGGTCCGGGCTTGTACCCGGGAACAGAAGAGAAGGGGTCAGGAGAGGTTGGAGTTTCGGGTGGCGGAGCTAGCGTCGACATCAAAAAACCACCGCCACATACTGGTGAGCATGAGATTGTTGAGATTGAGGAACCAGCAGAGGGTGATGATTCAGCGGTAAGATTCTCATATGCACGGTCGTGGAGATGTTTAGAATATTGGTGAGCTGATCGGAGATTCCGACACAGATCAAAACCCCAAAGAGCAAGGACAAAGACGCCAAAGATGATCCGTCAACCCCCAAGCCACCAGTGCCAAAGACTGGCCATCAAGAATATACAGGATCACAGGGCGATACCATCAAGAACGGCGGACCTCCGGTTGAGATCCCGAAACACCTGAAGCCTGAGGAATTGGAAGCTGCAGACTTTTCTGGCATCTCTCAACCTTTCCATTCATTCGCCTTGTCCTTCATTATGATTATCTTTTCAGAGATTGGCGATAAAACATTTTTGATTGCAGCTCTAATGGCGATGAAGCACCCCCGGGTGCTGGTTTTTACAGCAGCTCTCAGCTCTCTGATTGTTATGTCAATTCTCTCAGCAGTTCTAGGTCATGCCGTTCCTACATTAATTCCGAAACGATTTACCAACTTTCTTGCCGCCGGCCTCTTCCTCGTCTTTGGAGTACGTATGGTTTTGGAGGGTCTTAGAATGGAGAAGGGTACCGCCAACGTGCAGGAGGAGATGAAGGAGGTTGAACAGGAGCTTGAGGAGAAAGCTGCCGAGCGAGAAAGAGGGGCATCTGTCTCCCGAAATCTCGAATCAGGCTTGGTGTCGTCGCCGTCCCGCGGTGGGCTTGGGATCCGTCGATCTACGTCGTCTCCAGCATTGTCTGACTCCGACGAGGATGACTACGAGCGTGCTAGAGGGAAGGGCGGCTCTGGGAAAGCACGAATGACATCTTTGGAAGGAATCCAAAATCTTGCCGGGTTACTGCTGTCGCCCGCCTGGGTCCAAACATTTGTAATGACCTTCTTGGGAGAGTGGGGGGATCGTAGCCAAATTGCCACTATTGCCATGGCTGCCGGACAAGATTACTGGTACGTTACTATCGGAGCTATCTCTGGACATGCTATTTGCACTGGTATTGCAGTGGTCGGTGGTAGGATGTTGGCGAGCCGTATCAGTGTTCGAAATGGTGAGCCATATCTCCTTCATGTGTGTTTTATTACTAGGTAAAAGCTAATATGTCTGGTAGTAACCTTGGGTGGGGCTGGTGCGTTTTTGATTTTCGGCATCATATACTTGGGCGAGGCGTTTTACTTTTAGAGGAAAGGGAAGAGGGTAGCGACAGTCAATTGTTTAACTGTTAGGAAGCAGAGGGGCAAAAATGGTACAACCATTCAGCTTCTGAAGATCACTAGGGACCTGTTTTATGTTTAATTTTGAATTGGCGTCTTTCCTTTTCCCTGATTTTGTCAGAAGATATGGTTTTTTTCTTCCTGAAAAAGGGAACAAAACAAACTAGACCTTCTAACGAAACCCTATTCATTACATTATCCTTTTTAACTCGGATTTTACTGTTCCTGGGACTGTTTTTTATATATATATTATATGTTTGTTTTTTTTGAATTGGCTCCTGTATTATGTTCCCGTGTTTAGTTCACTGTTATAGACTTGTAGGTACCTATAGGGTGGGATGAGATGAGTCACCGAAATACGGAGCGGGTTGGGAATCGGGAGTTATAAAAAAGGGAGATGAGTTATCATACAATGTAATTATGCGAATTGGATAGGTTGTGCTATGATAATAATTACTATGATAGGATTGTGGCGACTGATATGCCGGCGAGTGATTTCCTATGATCAGCAGTCCGGATTAACTTGAGCTTTGTAGGAAGGTGGGGACCACAATTAACTACTACTTACCAGTGACTAGGCCATTAGTCTTGAGTTCATGTCGTACATGGCTGGTAGGCATATATGACAATATCATGACAGATAGATACCATAGATCCTCGAATGGATGGATGTCCACGGAGATAATCCGAACCAACCACATCATCATCATCATCATCATCAGCGTCCCTCAAATCTCCACAAAAGCTTCCATTCCAACTTTATTATTATTCCCATCCTTCTCTTCTTCTTCCTCACCCCCCTTTTCCTCCCGCTCCAATTCCAATCCCAACTCCTCAACATCAACTCCAACCCAACTCGCCAATTCCCTCACTTTACCCACCCACCTCTTCACAACAGGATGCATCTCCACAACCCTATCCAACGTAACCGTAACCACCCCCCCTTCCTCCTCCCCTCCCTCCTCCACAAGCGCATACAACCAAACACCCCCAGGCGCAAAATATTCCTCGGAAAAAACCTCATCAAAGACCAATTCCCGCTTCGCCTTCTCTAACTCTCTTCGCACTGCCATCGCCGCCGCCGCTGGGGCAATGTGCGATAGGCCTTGTAAAGCGCCTAGCACCCATCCGATTTTCAAACCGAACCGGCCGCCTAGTGCGTAGCCTTCGTCGAAGCCGGATTGGAGATGGAGCGTTTTTCCTTGTGTGATGCCTGCGAGGTAGCCGTGGGTGTGGTGGGTGTGGCGGAGGCGGGTTAGGTCTGGGTTTTCGGTGGGTGGGGAGGAGGAGCGGGGGGGAGGAGAGGGTGCGGGAGTGGTGGAGGGGGTGGAAGGGTGGGAGGAGAGGGGGGTTTCGAGGCGCATTTTTTTTCTTTCTTTCTTGGTTGTGGTTGTGGTTTTTTTTTTCGGGGGTGAAGTGGGTGGGGTTGGAAAGCGCCAAGATGATGGATGTTGCGCACCTGAGTGCTGGAACTTTTGGCGGCTCTGTCTCTTTTTTTCTTTTTTTTACCCGCGGTTTAGTTCCAAACGGTAGCATACAACCTAGCTAAAAACGGTGGTGAGGGGACGAACGAACAAACGAACAAACGAACAAACGAACAAACGAACAAATCAACAAAGATTACAAACGTACCTACAACAAGAAACTATACAAAATAACCCAAGCAATGGCGTTCAACCTCCGCTCTTGGATACCCTGGTCCGGCAGCAATTCTTCTTCCCCCTCCTCCTCCTCCTCCCCCTCCTCTCCACCCCCCACCTCCTCCCCACCAATCCCCACATCACCACCACCCCCCACTACCACACCACTCCCCGAACCAACCCGTCTCCGCCGCCAACTAACCCTCCTCCTGGGCGGGTCCACCTTCCTAGCCCTCAGCATAGCACTAACCCGCCGCACAATCTACCGCCGCAAACTCTCGCTGGTGCCAAAATACTACCATCCAAACAACCGTCCGCCCTCCAACCCCCCGAACGGTGCCCTCGATGCCTTGGAAGCATTGAACCTGGCGACGCTCAATACGCTGAGTTTCGGCATGATGCTGGTGGGTGGGGGGATGTTCGCGATGGATGTGTGCTCGCTGGAGGAGTTGCGGGGGAGGGTGCACGAGGGGATGGGTGGGAAGGATGCGGCGGCGAGGGAGGCTGAGGAGGAGTTTGAGGAGTGGCTTGTGAGTGTGCTTGCGGGGAAGGAGAGGAAGGAGGAGGTTAAGAGGATGGTAGAGAGGGAGAGGGAGGCGAAGAAGGAAAGGGAAGGGGAAGGGGGGAGTAGGGTGTTAGGGGGGAACATTGGGAATGCGGATGGGATTGATGTTGATTGATTTTGTATATTATAAACTTAAAAACAAGTTTGAAGGGCTAAGTGTGTTAGTCTGCTCGGTATACTCTTTCATGTTGTTTCTTTCCCACGCGTGTCTCCAACTGGTCAAACCGATTGACGCTACCCTTGAGCTGTTTTTGTACATTTTTTTCTCCCTATCTCGTTTTATACAGCACCCCCCCACTCATCTACCCGTTTGAATAATGATACAGTAGTGACAAGAGGTACATCATACATGATGCCCTAAACAAATAAAGGAAACTACAATGGAATAACCGATCCCTGTTCTCCCATCCCGCCAGTTCAATCTCAACCCATTTCTCCTCCCACTCCAGAAGTTGTCGCCCCTGCTTCCCCATCCCCGTCGTCGTCCTCATAAATCTCCTCCCTATCCATGACATATTCCAGTCTAACCGCGACCCCATCCAAGTTTCCACTTCTGATAATAGCCTCCAACTTCTTCATCCTCTCCCCGTCATTGTCCCTGACCACCACCGCCTCAATGCTCCCCCTCTCATCCAGTACTAGCGAGCCCCTCGCTCCGATGGACCAATTGATAACAATCATGCGTACAGGGAGATCCCACTCTACACTCTCAATTCGATTGGTCCATGGCTCTTGCACATCCCCGATCCGTCCCATGCTTGTCAAGGTCTGCTCAAGCTTCTCCACAGCATCGAGACGTCGTGCATATAATTGAAGCTTGGCACGGAGCACCCGGGCAAACTTCGCCAAGTCGTGTGGATACTGAGCTCGGAGGCTGTGAACGTGCAGGAATGGAGGGATTGAGTGTCGAAGGATTGTGTAGGAGGTTGAGGTTAGGGATAGGATTATGTATTGACGGCTTGTAAATTTCCCTTCAATGAGGTTTAGCTTCGCTCATAACGTGACGGGAGAAGAGGGGCAAAAGAGAAGGAAGGAAGGAAGGAAGGAAAAGGAGAGGGGAGGGGGTTTACGATTTCCGAAAAGCTCAAACCGAATTCCGACGTTAACTTTGTGCGGGGGAGACGGGTCTTGGGAAGTGAATGTTGTCACGCCCGTCATACGGTATAATTTCTTTAACCGCTCTTTTTGTGAATACCTCATGTGTGCGATGACGTCGGAGAGGATATCCTCATCGGTGGTTTCCTTCCCATCTGAGGCTGCACTGGCATTGCTGCTGGTCTCGGTTCTGGGACCCACCGCCGATGCGATTGATGTGGGGTCTTCATAGCTCGGTGTAACTTTTGCTTGCGATAGTATGGTCGATATAGGCAGCGTCGAGCGGTATGAGAGGAGTTCTGCTGTCAGAAGGCTCTTACGATGTTCGAGTTCGGTGAGACGCGCTCCGATTGTGAGGAGATCGAAGTCCTCCACTGAGGAGGGTTCATTCGATTGAGATGGCATGATTTTTCTCGATTTTTTTGTTCTCGTTTGACTCGTTTTGACGATAATGTTTGAGGTAGGTGGGTGGTGTAGTGAGTGGCGTGGTGGAGGGTGTGTGGGGGAGAGGAGGGGAGGAGGGGAAGGGTCTGTAAAGTATGGTAATGATGACTATGCTGGGGGGGGTCCGGAGGATGATTGTTTGTTTACGTAGGGAATCGTTTCATTTCGTGCACCGGTACAAGTACTGGTACAGTGCCGGTACAGCAGCTTGGCAATAGACTATGATGCGAGTACATATGGTTTGATACCTGGGCAGATTCGACACAGATATCATGCCAATATCAGAGGTACTGGTACGTACTAGTATATAGCTGGTCTAAAAAGAATAGGATTAAAAATCAAGAGCGCGGAGCAGGTTTGTGCAAGCGGAGTTGTGTTTTCAGGAACGCAAGCCATACTCGTGGTCACGAGGTCAATGAGGCTCTTAGGCATCCTGGTATTTCCTGTGCATGAACACAGGTACGATACTGTGCCGGTACAGTATTCGCATTCAGCTGGCTGCCCGTCCCACCCATAAGATACTCCCTGCAACGGTAGAATACGGCATGGTACTTCACCGTAACCTATGTTGCGGGAATGAGTTCGGCCTTATCGTGCTCGAGGAACCTTCGATGCTTCTATAATACGAGTTGGTGATGCATGGTAACTTATGTAGCTGGTACTCGAGTACTTGTGCTACGAAGCTTCTTCTCTTAGGGCGGCGACGGGGAAGCTTCTTTTATTTTAAGACCTCCCTTCCCGGTGCCGCATATCCTTGGCGTCCCAAGCTGTGCACGCTCAGGGGGATTGGAGGTTCCTTGCTCCTCCGGAGAAAATCACCCTTGACTTGGCTTAATTCTGGTGGCCTGCAAAACTCCTGCAACACTGCGTGAGAGAGTGAGAAAAGAGTGCGAGAGTGAAAGGGCCAGATGTCCCTTTAAACAAGGCCAAAGGAACTAATGCAGAAATAAGCTTGAATGCTATTACTACCGGTATTATACTCTTTTTTGTCATTCTCTCATCCCACCACTCCGAAACCTTCATGATACTCATTCCCCCTGGTGTCATCCTAAGCAGCCTCGACAGTGACAGATTCTAGAAATAAAAAGAAGGGAATAAGAGAAGAAGGGGGAAAAAAGAACTGTGGAGACTTGACCTCTATCCCAGGACTATTACTGGTCCATTCCTTCCTTGGTGGTCGCCACTCCTTTCCTCTTCCCGCCACAAACGAGAAGGACATCTGTTCTATTTCCCTTTCTGTTCTTAGCTTACGGTATGGTTGTTTTGTGCCCCTCCACTTACAGTAACCTAACCCCCTCCCTCGAAGCCAGTGCGTGTGTGGTGCATGTCTCCAGCACCTCTTTCAGAGTCCCGCGATCCCCTCCTCCCTCTCACCTCCTCCTCCTCATCCACAACCCGAGCTCACCGGTCCAATTCCTTCGCCGAGCATCCCGACGACTTTGAACTTGAAAACATATACGTAGACGACCTAAAAACACACTATAGCTCGGACGACCCGGCCACTCCTTCCTCACCAATGACTCGCAGTCGTAAAGACCGCCATCGCGACAACGACCGCTCGTCCTCGTCAAACATGAACTCGTCCTCATCCGTTGAGTATCGGCGGAAGAACGCTTCAGTGGATGGCCACGATCTGCTATCACCCTCCATGCAGACGGAAGCGTTGTTACAACGGGAGTCCTTCTCACTCGACGATGACCACGAGAAGCAGGCCTCCGCGTCGCTGAAAGATCTATCGCCGCAGGATCAGAGGAACTTTGCTTTGCTGGTTCTGCTCTACTTTCTACAGGGTGTTCCCATGGGTTTGGCGATGGGTTCAGTACCTTTCTTACTGAAGAGTAAGCTCTCATATGGGGAAATCGGAGTATTCAGTTTGGCTTCCTATCCCTACTCCATGAAACTGCTGTGGTCACCTATAGTCGACGCGGTATGGAGCAAGAGAATCGGAAGACGGAAGAGTTGGATCATGCCTATACAAACCCTCAGTGCGATAATGTTGCTGTGGTTAGGAGCAAACGCGGATAAGCTTATGGAAGAGGCCAGTAGCAAACTGTACACTTTCACGTTTGTCTTTTTCTCACTGGTTATGCTGTGCGCGACGCAGGACGTTGCTGTAGATGGTGAGTTTTCCCCTGTATTTCCTTAGATTTAAGAAGGCCTGTGCGCTAAGACAGGCATCCTGCAGGATGGGCTCTGACTTTACTTTCCGTTGAAAATCTCTCGTATGCTTCAACTGCCCAGACAGTCGGTCTTACCGCTGGACAGTTTCTCTCGTTCACTGTATTCTTGGCCTTCAACTCCCCAGACTTTGCAAATCGGTACTTCAGAACGACGCCATCCGATGTTGGAATCTTCACCCTAGGTGGATATCTCACATTCTGGGGGTGGACATACCTCATTGTGACCCTCGGATTAGCAGTCTTGAAGAAGGAGGAAAGAACCAGCAATCGTGATGGGCTGGTTAGCGTCTATAAGACTATGTGGAGAGTTATTAAGCTCAAACGTGCACTCCCCACTTCCCAATATCCCCTGCATTAGCTAAGAGTAATGCTAACGAACGGACACAGACGTCCAAACCTTCATAATAATCCACCTGATCGCCAAAATCGGCTTCCAAGCAAACGACGCCGTAACAAACCTCAAGCTCCTCGAGAAAGGGTTCACACAGGAAGACATGGCCCTAACAGTCCTGATCGATTTCCCCTTCGAAATTGGTCTAGGCTACTACGCCGGAAAGTGGTGCGCATACTTCCCACCCATGACTCTCTGGATGTGGGCTTTCGTTGGCCGCCTGGTGGCTGCGGTGCTAGCGCACATCACCGTCTGGATATTCCCAAGAGATGGCGTTGTTGAGTCCGGCTACCTCATGGTTGTGATCGCGGAACACATCTTTTCAACATTCACTAGCACAGTAATGTTTGTCGCTGTGTCCGCTTTCCATGCTAAGATTGCCGATCCGGGGATTGGAGGGACTTATATGACCTTACTCGCAACGTAACTACTCCCCTCATCCTTCCCCTCTTCTTCTAATGATGCTAACTGGCTCCTCAAATAGCGTAAGCAACCTCGGTGGTACCTTTCCTAGAATCTTCGTCCTAAAGCTAGTCGACGCCTTCACAATAGCCACCTGCACGCCACTGCCCGACGCTAAAACCCCCTTCGAGCCCTTCTCATGCGCCCTCGAGGGCGACAAGAAACAGTGCAAGACGCAGGGCGGCGTATGCAACATCGAGCAGGACGGATACTACATCACTAACGTGATCTGCATTATCATTGGCGCGGTCACATTCTGGGGGTACATTAAGCCCGCGGCGACAAGGTTGAGCGCCTTGCCGTTGAAGGCTTGGAGAGAGGCTAGTGGGCCCAGGTCACCGTAGGGTAGGGAAGGAGGAGGGAAGTGTATTATATGAATTTTTTCTTTCCTTCTTTTGGCTCTCAATAGGAAGAGGTTTTTTTGAATAGGTGGGATTGGATATGATAGATTTCGGATGGGTGTTGTGGGTCGGGAGTGTTGCGTTATACCAGCTGGAAAAAAAATATAAGGAGGAGCAAGCAAGTGCGATGCCAATGATATTTGTGACACGTGTCCAAAGTACCGTATCTGGATTTTTCTTTTCCTTTCATTTTTATGAAAATGGCAGGGATATATCTATAATGGATTCCGTAGATGGGTAGGATAGTTCGTTGGTTGGTTACTATTACTATCGCACAAAATATTCACAAGGCATCACTCGGAGGAGAAAGGAGGAAAAGTGTAGCAACGCGGAATTGATTCAAGAGAGAAGCGATAATAATAACCAGTAGTAAAGATCGTTTTTTGAGTAAAGCCTTAACTAGAATAATAGGAATAATACAGCCCAGCTATAAAAGCAATTGAGTCCTACCAGTAACACTCGTATTACTTCCACAGTAGGGAACAAAGACATTCAAAGAAAGATATATAGGAACAAAAGAAATAAAGGAACGTATAAAGAAGTAAAACTTGAAGATGGCTTGAATATATAGAAAGCTGAAAGAAACATTTGAGAGGAGAAAGAAACCTTATATTAACAAAAAGAGCCCGGACTCTTACGCAGCATTTGTTGTAACAGTTTGTGGGTGTGCGTGTGTAGGCGTTTCTGTGAATATACGATACTGATAACTTGGCACTTCCTAATTAACCAGTGGGAAAAGCCCGAATGAGATATCATAAAAATAGACTCTATTATAGTTATGATACAGTAAGCAAGTATAATAACTTGAGTTGTTGAAATTCGAATTAGTATGATAATATGGGGATATACTAATACTATCATAGCCAGCCAGCTAGCCCCCGGAGGGAAGGCTCGATAGATTACAAATGTATATTATATACCGTATCGTAAAAACTGGAATACCCGTAATCGAGCAATGTTCCCGTCGTTAGGCTTGCCTTGCTTCCCGCTTTGGTATGATAAATATTATTATATAATATAAGGTCTGGTATTTTTCGTCCCTTTTTTTCCACAAAGTTATCATAAGGAATTCCGAACTATATTATTAATCTACAGTTTTCATGAAATACCGTACCAATAGTCATTCCTTCCACTATAATAATATTATTGTATTATATAAAAATTAATCTTCTCGCCCCTCGCCCCTCCCCTCCCCTCCCTCCCCCGCCACCGCAGGTCTCGGAAATGATGATACTTTACATTACTTATAATAATATTATACTTATACATCTGTAATAGTATAGTATAATACAGTACAGTACATAATATATACCAAGAATTACCAAAATGAAAAACAACCTAACAAGAAATTCAACCACAAGCGAGAATTACCCAAAAGTCTAATCTAACCAACCTCGCAGTACTAGTACCATGGTAAGATAATAAAAGTCTTGTAAGTAAAAAAAAAGAAAAAAAAAAGGACCTTCAATGTATGATACCAGTTATTGTATTGTTATACTTATTATTATACTCTTCCTTCTTCTTCTCCTTCTTACTCTTATTTAGATTTCGTATGAGCTACCTATTATATTCTTATATATTATATAGTTATACTACAGATACTCGAGTATATAGCGGGAGGATTATACAGTTGTTGTTGTTTGTTATTGTTGGCTGGTATAGTATGAGTATCGTAGTTCTATGGCATATACTAGTATACAGTACGGTACTGGATATTAAATAATTGATCGATCTGGGGTGACCGGTGCTTGCATTATACGTATGATAATTATGATGCTTCGCGCTGATTGATTCGCAGGTCGGGTGCTGTTACCGATAGTGCTTGTTTTGTATTGGTGTCATTGGTCATCACTCGGTCTGCGAGAAGTGGAGGGTATTGGCCTCAAAAACGGGCGCCTAAGTTGGGGCGCTGTTCTAGAGGTGGATGAATTCTCTTTTTACCACTATTCACTCACCATTTGGAAGACATCTCTACCGCATTGCACGGCTCCGGTCCGAGCGTCGGGAGGGGGAAAGGGAAGGAAGGGCCCAGTCAGTCTCGGTGGAGCATGTAGGAAAAAAGACAACAAAGGGAATGGACAAATTAGAATGCAAAAATCCCCCGAGTAATGAGCGCCTTAATTATTATACAAATAATAGCTAGTAACCCTCACTTTCCCCGCTTTCTGTCCCAGCATACTCTCCTTCTTCGTCTTCCTCGCTATACTCTCCTATCTCGCTCTCTAAGAGGTCCGCTTGGAGCTTCGCATTATAGATTTTTGGCTTCCCACCAGCGCTATTCCAACTATGGAGGGTGACAGTGCCGGTTGAGAGACCGAAACCATTCCAGCTTATGGCTGTTGAAAAACGCTAATTTAACAAGAACTTAGTTGGTATCATGGAGCATAACTTACTAGCAAGAGCCGGGGCACTTGGATGCCAACTAACATCTCTTACGCAAGTCTGCCAAGCTGGTGTGCCGTCACCCCAATGGTGGTATGTGTTATGCATGAGGTCGGGGTCCATTGGTCGAGAGCCGACAGTCGCAGCGTAGACATCGATTGTTGCGGCCTCGGTTGCATCAATGTTGTAGATTTTGACTTTGCCGTCGGCGGAACCAGTGTAGACGTATCGGGATCCGGTCGACGTAGGCGGGGAGAAATGGCAGCGGATAAGTGTCTTGAGCACACTGTGGCCTCTATAGGTGACAAGACTACAATCATCAGGGTGTTTGGTAGGTGGTTCGGTATATCTATGTTTGAATTAGTAATTATATTTCATGAATTGATGGATCAATGTAAACGCACGGATTGCTACGATAATCAAAGCCGGTGCCGTAATTTTTGTGAGCCATAGAATCAAATTTTTCCTTAGCCATCATTTTTCTGTAGCCGTTAGCTCAAGGGCTTAGTCGAGTGAGCCGCATACAATAATCACTTACCTTATATCCCACAACTTCATCGTCTGATCTTTGCTATTTGAAAGCACATATCTTCCATCTCCTTTGCTGTCAACATATGTCAAGCCTTCCGTATGTCCGACAAAGACTCCCACTTCCCTCCCGTCCGCCATACTTCTTCGATCCCAAACCTTGACTGTGGTATCATCAGATCCAGAATAGATAATGTGAGGAGAAGCTCTATCGCCATAGCAGACAGCGTTAACATCCTCTCTATGACCTCCGAGCCTAAGAACCGGTGTTCGTGTCTCAATATCGTATACATAGAGACACCCATCGTTCGCACCAGCAACGATCTCACGGCCATCCCCGGAAAATCTTATAGACCATATCTGTGCCACACATTAGCAACCACCAAGATCCGAAAAAATTACAGTAGAAAGGCAAACCCCATAACGCGGATCCATAGCATTCCGATTGTGGTTTCTGCTATTGCTGAATTCAAGCGGGTGCATCTCATCGTCCTCCGGAGTAGTACTAGCTAAGCATACTCGAGTTGTGATACTGCTATATGCTAGATGGCGGTTATCGGGTGAAAGTGTAGCATCTGTAATGGTCCACCTTCCACCAATGTAGTCTACGGTTTTGTAATACTTCCATTGGTAAGGGTCCGATGTATCATACATACGCACTCGAAAGTCCTGAGAGCAGCAATAGAAGAAGTTTCCATCCTCAGAAAATTGGCCAGAGTAAGAGCGAGTGTTATAGTGTGCTATGAAATCAGCATTGGTGGACGGCACCATTGACTTTCACATACATCAGCAGCCGCACAAGAAACTCAGCAGAGGGGAGGATTGTCAAACTTACTTGTGCTACTAATTGATTCAGCCTCCTTTCGCGGCCGCCAGTGTAGTGTCCAAGTTCCCTTTGTAGTAGAAGTTTGCTAAGGCTTGTTCTTGGAATTGACTTATTTCTCACCCCGGCCGAGTCTCCTTTGCTCTCCCAGTTCGGGCGTTTCGTAAAGTCATCCTAGAGATAATTAGCTGTGGTCATTCAGGCCAATCTGTGTCGGGAAACGCACCGATCCGAATTCCCCAGACTTCATTAACTTCCGCCCTTCTAGATTCGGCACAGGATCAACATCTTCCCCACTCCTCAAACTCGCTCTGCGCTGTCGACATCCAGGGAAGCTTCTACCTGGGCCAGAAGCGAGTATTAAACGTCCGATGCGCATCGGGGAATTTCCAGTGAGTAAATAGGCCAGTCGTCGGGCTTGTTCAAATGCAGCTCCACCGACAAGATCCTCTTCCTCCTCTTCACCTATATTTTGCTCCAGTCTAGATCCAACTGGATGGAAATACGAAGAGCTCATCAGCTACGAGATTGGTCGAGAATGACCGATTAATTTCGGAGAGAGAAGCTACCTTCTTCACCCTCAGAGTGCGAACTTGATGGCTGATAGTCCATGTTATCGTCTTCTCCAACCTCACCTTGGCCGTAAATGTAGGTAAACCCCGTGTAGCAAAGAGGCGCCGAGAAGAGAGGAAGGGAATAGTATGGGAGGTGGTGATCGTCTCAAGGTGTGTGTGGGTGTAGAAGTGTGGGGTCGGAGTTTGGCTTTCAAGAGTGTCCAACCCCAGCTCAAATCAATGCTCGCAGTTTGAATTTATCACGGTACGGTATGTGCCGATGTTAGACTTGTAGTACCGTAAAATATTCCCTTTAACGAACTGGCCTGGACTAGGACTTTCAAAATCTCTGGTACTAAGAAAACTAAGCGTTTGAGAATTTTGGAAAAGACGAGATGTTTGGCCTATCAATAATTCAGAAATTTGGCCGATTGTAAATTGTCCTAGTCCAGGTCAGTTCGTTAAAGGGTGAGATTTTACGGCAGTACTGTGCGGTAATAGAGGGGGTTTGATTCATTATCTCCGGCTATCTCCCGACGGCCGTTAGCTTAAGATCGGAGTGCTTGGATGTAGGACTGCGCCTATCATCTAATATCTCCTGGGCTGGCAAGACATTGAAAATTTCGGCCCACCCCTGTCGGAATACCAGACATAGATGACTAAGGGGCCAGCCTCAGTATTCCTTAGTGATATCAGCGTAAGTGTGGTCATGTGGCTAATATTAGCAGTATTCTGAAGTCTACATATCTGCAAAAATTTAGTCATTAACAAAAAGTTGCTTATTAACCCCTGCCTCAAAAAACTAACAGGGGTGGGCCGAAATTTTCAATGTCTTGCCAGCCCAGGAGATAGCCCAATACCGCTGTTAGGTATTAGGTTACCGTAGTGGTAGGCACGGGTAGCTATCCTGATAGGCGTTAGGGCTGTGTAGTAGGGCTGAGTGATCCAGAAGCAGGGCTTGGCAGTTATTGATTTTCTTATATAGCCTTGGTCAGCTAGGAAATACATCAAATCATTCTTCCACCATTGAATTCCACCATCACGGGTCCTAACAACCGCGAGAACCGAAACAGTCGAGCCTCAAGCTGGGAAGTTGGAGTTGCCTCCCCTAACAAGGACTCAGCAAACAATTTTATTTTCAGAGTCATTCCCTCACCTATCCGATACTTCAGAGCGAAATTCTTGGCACGGCCACCTTTCGCAACCTTTGGGAAAACCACGATACGAGCAACAGCATTTCAAAACCTTCCGGTGCCCAACCTCATCTGTCTTTATATAATCACTAGAAATCCTCGGTAGGTGCGCTTGATCATTTTGACTATTATTTCCTTATTTCCTGACCGGAGTAGAATATGGAAGTTTGCGAACAAGCAGACATGTTCGCCGAAGAGCATGAAGATCTTGTCTTTTCCCACACCAAGATTATACTTAGAGAGGGCAACCAATATTACTATGCGATTACTAGTCGCCAGTACCCTGCCACTTCCAAAGTTGATCTAGGTGAACTCGATATTGTCCCGATTCCAACTTCCCAAATGTGGCCGTCATTCTCAGCACAATTCGGACGAGCGCCTGAGCCATTACCTCAGGACTGTTTTGTGAAACGACCTAGTCTACTAAATTACCGCGACACTGAGGACTTCAATCATCTGAGGAGCCTCCTTTTGAATGAGGCTGAAGTCTGCGAGATCCTGAGGGCATCTCCCCACCCTAATATCGCTCAATATCTTGGATGCATAGTTGAGGATGATAAAATAATGGGCCTTTGTTTTGTCAAGTATGGCATGAATTTGTCAGAAAGGGTAACTAAGGACTCTCGCCCTTTCGATGCAGATCTCATTTTGCAGGGTATTCAGGAGGGTATTCGGCATCTTCACAGTTTGGGTCTCATTCATTGCGATATCAACCCGACCAACATCGTGATGGATGGTGACACTCCGGTTATCGTGGACTTCGATTCTTGTCGGCGTGAGGGAGAAAAATTAGGTATCAAGGGTGGGACGTGGGGTTGGACAAATGAGGATTTCGAGTTTGCAAGGCCTGAGAATGATGAATATGGATTGTCAAAGATTCGAGATTTTCTACTTCAAGTTCACAAGATGTAAATTGTTAAACGAGATTAGTTTTTCAGCATTTTTTACTTGAAATAGAAATTGAGATTTCCTATCTAAGCTATCTGAGTAGCATAGCCGAACCAACTTCAGTGAGCAAACATCTTGACTGTGTCCGACCTCATACCTTCTCCCTTCATATTGCCACCCAAGTCTGTAGTTCGGCATGTACTTGACACTTATCAGCATCATTCTGTGGGGCAAATCACTATACTCACCCATTCTACTGCTGTTGACCTTGGGGAGGTATGTAGCTCGCCGAATATCTGCAAGTCGTTGATCCACAGTCATACACCCTTGCTCTGAAGGTGGACCCATCACGGCGGTAGAATGTCCTGTAATCACAAGCATCGGCTGGTTCCTCAAATTCAATAGAAGCCATCCTAATGATATGGTTAGCAGTGTGTAATAATACGAATATAATGAGTGTGTGTACTTTCTGAAGGATTTGTATTTTTCTGTTTGGAAGTGTGCTGAAAAATTGGTAATTTTGTGTGTTTTAAAGTCACAATGGAGTTCTTCGATCCCAGCAGACTACTTTAACTTTATACCTGTGAAGGGTTCCCAATTACTGTACTAATTCAGAAGATTTTGGTCTGCTGGACTGTTTCGGGTGGCTGTAGATATTGAGTGGCAAATGATGGACACAATCAGCTGATGATTGAGTTTTGCCCGAATAGTCAGCTCGATCCAGTATAATGTCCGAACGGTTAAGGAATTTGCTTTGAATATGAATTGACAATGGCAAATAGGTTATCCTATAAGGCCCATGATCTAATTGTGTTGAGAAATATCGGAGCTTGGAGTGGGCAAGCGAAGCGAGTGGTATCACAGGTTCCAGTAAGGTGCGGCATCTGACGAGGGCAAACAACTTGTATTGCTAGACGGACTAAAGAGAGAAATTGAGAGAAAGAGAAAGAGAAGAAAGCGGAGAGGGGAAGAAAGAGGAACGTAGCGTTGAGGGGACAGGGGGTGCCGCAAGTGGTCACGAGGTGTCACTCGTGACCGTGGCAACAGAAAAAGGACAACACAACCGCGACTGTGACTACAGTTTCCAACAAATTGATTTGCTCGATCATAGGTACTGTTTGATTATGCTCGACAATAATTAAGAATACTCGAACATATAGGATCATGATAGATCACTCTACTAATTTTCGTGCTAGGGTAATATGATGAACTAGTATGATAGCCAAAGAGGGCAGCTCTAGACCTCTTCGCTTGAGGCTTAGTTATTCCAGTTCTTGCAATGCCCACGCTTCATAATAGGGCGGCCAATATTATATACGGAGCTCAAAGGCCAAGCAAAATAGGAAAGTTAGAGTCTTGTGGAGTTCGAAATATCGTTCCAGTTGGGTCGGGGCACCACACAGAGAAGAAACCCAATATAAAGATTCAGAGTGCCCGGCCCTCCCTCTCTTTCATGATACAAGTATATATGTGCTGGTATCTAAGAGAATATTGACTCAAGCGTATTCTGGGATGAATTGTTCGCATATTTTCAAGTAGTCAATCATGCTGTCCGGGGAGCAGGACTGAAAGGTATAATAGTATAGTACTGGTATTGGCAGTCTACTGTGCATTGTCTCACCTCATAGATTTACAGTTTAGTACAAAGAGTGATATGCTTCCTCTCTAAAGGGGTTGCAGCAGTTCGGGTACACTACTGGTATCATACCGCATCAGTTGCCACAACAGCTCTTCTGGGCGTTGTTTATCATTGTTACCATACTGGCATAATTCTGGACTACGGTGTATCAATCAAGGCCAGCACCTGATTGTGCAATTCAGATCTCCTAATCCAACCGTACTTGAACTCCGGTATTCAACTATACGCTATGTAGTCAAAAACTCCCTTCCCTAGAAAAGCGGGCTAAGGACATCGCAAAAATCTAGCTCTTTCCCACTCCCTAACAACACGGCTAGTACAGTTGTTCAAGTATTTGCGTCTATGGTACTGTGGAGAAAGGTATGATATTATTACAAATCGCTCATGTCTGGCCACCAACCTTATTGTGTGTTTTAGCAATGACACTGCCGGGAACGAAAAGGAATTACCAACCTGACGCAATTATCACTCATGATTCGGGGTGCCACCTCTACAATTTAAACTTCGTGGTTAACTTACATATACTTTCTTATCTCCTCTACTACCGGCAGGCCTCATTATGCTACATAGGGCTGATGGTCGTGTCTTTCTGCGTTGTGCTGTACAGTAGGGGTATTCAAAGTTAAAAAGTGGAACTTTCAGTAAAGGTAATCGCGGAATCTTGGATTAGGGTATTTTGCCCAGTTAGCCAATTGTAATGACAGATCTTCAGGAATATATTTGAGAACCTCATCACAAAGTATAGGTAATTAATAGTAAGAAATACTGTACTCATCCGGCTGAAGCAAGACACCTAAGGTGGAAATTCCAATACAAAGTGTCGGGCATCAATTCTACTACATAAGCACTTCCCAGGCAAGAAATATCCGGAAACAGGGATTTCCAAAATTTATGCTAAAAAATCTGTGAGCATCATAGATTCACCACTTTAACCCCGGATACTTGTTGTCTGGGACAAGTACTTGTATATTGAATGAGAAGAACTTCCCTGTTCCCGGCATAAGCTTAAAAACAACCATACTGATCATATACCAGTTCGTTAAGGGCGAGATTTTACAGTAGTACTATGTGGTACTAAGAGGGGGTTGATGCCTTGTTTCCGGCTATCTCCCGACGGCCGCTAGCTTAAGATCGGAGCTTGGATGTATGACTGCGCCTATCATCTAACAATATAGCCCAATGCCGCTGTTAGGTTTTAGGTTAGTGGTAGGTACGGGTAGCTATCCTTATAGGTGTTAGGGCTGTGTAGTAGGGTTGAGCGATCCAAAAGCAGGGCTTAGCAGTCATGTATTTCCTTATAATTACACTAGCCTTGGTCGTAGCTAGGAAACACATCAAGTCATTCTTCCACCATTCGCAACCTTTGGGAAAACCGCAATACGAGCAACAGCATTTCAAAACCTTTCCGTGCCCAACTTCATCTGTCTAAATATAATCGCTAGAAATCGTCGGTAGGTGCACTTGATCATTTTCACTTTTATTTCCTTATTTCCTGACCGGAGTAGAATATGGAAGTTTGCGAACAAGCAGAGATGTTCATCGAAGAGGATCGATGTTTTGCATTTTACTACACCAAGATTATACTTAGAGAGGGCAACCAATATTACTATGCGATTACTAGTCGTCGTTACCCCGTCACTTCCAAAGTCGATCTAGATGCACTCGACATTGTCTCGATTCCACCTTCGCAAATCTGGCCTTCGTTCCCAACACAATTCAGAAGAGCGCCTGAGCCATTACCTCAGGACTGTTTTGTGAAACGACCTAGTCTACTAGAATACGGCAACACTGAGGACTCCAATCATCTGAGTAGCCTCCTGTTGAATGAGGCTGAAGTCTGCGAGATCCTGAGGGCATCTCCCCACCCTAATATCGCTCAATATCTTGGATGCATAGTTGAGGATGATAAAATAATGGGCCTTTGTTTTATCAAATACGGCATGAATTTGGAAGAAAGGGTAACTAAGGACTCTCGCCCTTTCGATGCAGGCCTCATTTTGCTGGGTATTCAGGAGGGTATCCGGCATCTTCACAGTTTGGGTCTCATTCATTGCGATATCAACCCGACCAATATCGTGATGGATGGTGACACTCCAATTATCGTGGACTTCGATTCTTGTCGACGTAAGGGAGAAAAATTAGGTACTATGAAGGTTGAGACGCCAGACTGGACGAGGGAGGATTTCGAGTTTGCAATGCCCGAGAATGATGAATATGGATTGTCAAAGATTCGAGATTTTCTACTTCAAGTTCACAAGATGTAAATTGTCAAACGAGATTGGTTTTTCGGCATTTTTCACTTAAAATAAAATTGAGATTTCCTATCTAGACTATCTAAGTAGCATAGCTGAACCAACTTCAGTGACCAAACATCTTGAATGTGTCCTTATACCTTCTTCCTCCATATTGCCACCCAAGTCTGTAGTTCGGGATGAATCTGACACTTATCAGCTTTTTTCTGTGGGGCAAATCACTGTACTCACCGGTTCTACTACTGTCGAGCTCGAGGAGGTACACAGCTGTCCGAATATAATGAGTGTGTGTACTTTCTGAAGGATTTGTATTTTTCTGTTTTGAAGTGTGCTGAAAAATTCGTATTTTTGTGTTTTAAAGTTACAATGGAGTTCTTCAATCCCAGCAGACTACTTTAGCTTTATACCTATGAAGGGTTCCCTCTTACTATAATATGATACTAATTCAGGAGCTTTGGTCTGCTGGACTGTTTCAGGTGGCTGTGGATATTGAGTGGCTTGTGATGGTCATGACCAGATGATGATTGAGTTTTGCTCAAATAGTCTGCTCGATCGAGCATAGGATCCATGATCTAATTGATTTTGTTGAGAAGTATTGGAACTTGGAGTGGGCAAGTGAAGCGAACGGTATCACCAGTTCCAGTGAGGTGCGGTCTTTGAAGAGAGCAAGCAACATATATTGCAGCAGAATAAAGAGAGAGATTAAGAGAAAGTGAAAGCGAAGAAAGCGAAGAAGGGAAGAAAGCGGAAGGTAGCGTTGGGGACAGGAGATGACGCAGCGGTCACGAGGTATCACTCGTGACTGAGGCAACAGAGAAAGGGAAAACACAACCGTGACGTTGACTACAGTTTCCAACAGATTTTGTTAGAAATGATCCGGCGTGATAGGATAAACACTACAAGCGATAGACGGAGTAGAGTATTTGCACAACCGATTGTTGGGTACTGAAAGTGCCGGAAGAGCTTTACTGAAGGCAAGAACTAGAAAGGAATTAGAGATCAAATGAGGGCTGTGTTAAGATCGGTTTTATTGGTTTTGTTCCGATGTTGAGAAGAGCTTATTGCGAGGAGAGTAGTGAACTGAAGACGAAACAAAAAGAGAGAGAGCACAAAAGGGACAAGCGAGCTCCGTGACCAATGATATCCGGGTAAACCTCATGACTGAGCTTCCGCAAACAATCCATAATATCCAACAGATCTGCTCGATCATGGGTACTGCTAGATTATGCTCGACCATAATCGAGTATACTAGCGCATACAGGATCATGATAGATCACTCTACTAATTGTCGTGCTAGGATAATACGATGAAATAATATACCATAAAAACTCAAATAATAGAATCGTGTGCTATGTAGTCAAGAATTACCCACTTGAGAAAAGGGGCTAAAAACACAGCAAAAACTGAGCTGCTCAGGCCGCCTGAGAGTCATAAAAAAAAACAAAAAACACCAGACCTTACCAGAGGAGGCAACTCCAACGACGTAGCACATGGTTCTATTATTCGAGTTTTTATGGTGGGCTCATTTATTCCTGTTCGCACTTCATCGTAGGGCGGCCAATATTACACAGAGCACAAAGGCCAAACGAAATAAGAAAGTTAGAGCTTTGTGGAGTTCGAAATATCCGTCTGGTTGGGTCGGGGCACCACACAGAGAAGAAACCCAATATAAATGATTCGGAGTACCCGGCCCTCTCTCTCCTTCATGGGTGAAATGTTCGCACACTTTCGAGTAGTCAATCATGCTGTCCGGGGAGCGGTACTGAAAGCTATAATAGTATAGTACCTGTATTGGCAGTTTACTATGCACTGGCTCACCTTCTCGCAGATTTACAGTTTAGTACAAAGAGTGATAAGCTTCCTCTCCAAAGAGGTTGCAGCAATGCCGGTACACTACCAGTATCACGCCGCATCAGTTGCGGCGACAGCTCTTCCGAGTGTTGTTGTTTATCATTGTTTTCATACTGGCGCAGTGCTGGATTACGGTGTATCAATCATGGCCCAGTACCCGATTGTGCAATCCGCCGCTCCCAGTTCAATTCGGTATTCAACCGTATACTAAGTATATAGTCAAAAATTCCCTTCTCTGGAAAAGCGGGCTAAGGATACCGCAAAAATCCAGCCCTTTCCCTCTCCTCAGCAACACGGCCAGTACAATTATTCAAGTTTCTGCTTGCATGGTACTGTGGAGAAAGGTATGATATTATTACACATCGCTTATGTCTGGCCATCAACCTTATTGTGTGTTTTAGCAACAACGCCGCCTAGAACGGAAAGGGATTACCAACCTGAAGCTATTATTACTCATCATTCGGGATGCCACCTCTACGATTTCAACTTTCTAGTTAACTTAGATTTCCTTATCTCCTCTAATGCCGGCAAGCCTAATTATGCTACATGGCTGGTGGTCGTGTCTTTCTGCGTTGCCGTGCAGTGTATGCGTAGTATGTAATTGTAACTTCTATAATAGTTCGGTGATCTCTATCTGAGGCTCCAACTGTGTATGATACTCTACCGTATCATAAATGAACAGAGAGTATTATACTAGTACTAGTAGGGACGGAGTAGTGATTGCGCCCAGTGAAACCTAGGATACGCCCCCGTTCCCCGGAAGATCGCCGGTCGGCAGGTTCCCAGCGCCGCCACTTCCGCCACGAAACCATGCGGCGCACCGTTCCGAAACGTTCAAAGGATCCAAATTCGGCCCTCCTAATGCTAATTGGTCACACGGATCATCTAAAAGGCATCGGGCCATCTCAAAAAACGACAGCTCAGAAGGACACAGGCCATTTACCGGTACTGTAACTTAGACTTCCACTTGGGCTTCTAGGTATCACTACTCTTAGGGCCTGTTCGGATACGACGGTTCCCTTCCGTTTCCCCATACAAATGGCCCCCTCCCTTCCGTTTCAAAACGGAGAGAAGGTCATTTTCACGGCAGAAACGGTCGGCCAACGGAACGGCCCCATTTTTGCCAAACAGGCCCTTAACTTTTGTGCCGACCTGAACTGACCTATTAGAACGAGATGTTCGTTCGGACACTAGTAATTCAGTACAGAGTCCGGCCATTTACCAGCGACAGTTTTTTGTGTGATGTGCCTCTTCAAACCGTAAAGAAGGTTTCTGTATTACTATAAATGAGTCTGATACGATAACAATACCGTAAAAACTGGAATAATTGAATCTGGGGCTAGGACGTTAGAGTTGCCTTTGCTGGTAAAGTCAAGCACTTGTTTTTTGTTTTTTTTGTCTTAAGCCCGGGGCTGAGACGGGAGAGTATTCGCAGTGCCCTCGAGCCCGTATCCAAGAGAGGGAATTCCGGACGCCTTAGCGCGAGGTTCAAATATTCCAGCTCTTACGGTGCCGTAGTAGAGTATCAGATTGGTTTCCACTAGACGAAAGAGATAAAGGCATTTCTAGACGAATGTGATGTGTGGAAAGATGATTGGGGAGCCCAACGATTGAACCCACGAGATCTGAATCATAGGAAGACTTTTGCGCTGCATTGCAGGTAGAACTCATGCATACAGCGGGCTCACGTACTCGTACAGTAATATACTACCGGGGAACTGCTCTTGCCCGTGCCGGTATCGTATGGGTGAAAGATTCCCGGCAAGTAATCACGAGTGTTGAAGTGTGGGCATTTGAGCCAGTGCTGGTAGGGTAGGTATGTAAGAATAGCTTTGTATCTGTGCTGAAAGCAGGGGCGTGCAGGGGCTTATGCTGAGAAAGCAGTAAGCCAGGATAAAGATGTCTAATGCGACGCTTTTGCCTCTTCACAGCTTTGAATATTGGTGCCAGTAGTCTCGATTAACACTTAAGTGTGAATGGCTGGAGAAGTGTGATATCTTGAAGTTGACTACGGTAAGCTACGGTATATGCTGAACTGAATGATGGGGTGATGCTGTATTAGAGCAGCCGAGTTGAAGCTGAATACTCTGTATGGGGATTGTCACCTTAGCTGTCCGAATTGGACTCCGCGCGGACAAACTGTCTTTGCCTAGGTACAGGCATCAGGATGGGTATTTTTTCGAAGAGGGGTGAACCATGACGGAGAAAAGAAGACGGGGTCCACAGGACGTCGGGGGGTTGGTCGTCCGGTAATTGATCCGAGGACACGTGCAGTGCTACAGCGCTTCATTACGATATCTTTCCCAGCATGAGTTTCTCCTTCTTTCCCTGCCTAGGCTAGCTACTGTAGTATGAAGGATCCAGACTGTTCAACCCCATCCATCGTCCACCAATATCACACCGTGGACTAATTTTCTTGCTAATTCCCTACACGCTGTTGACTTCAAGCTCTGAAATTCATGTTGGCTGGGCCTCGGAGGAGTTGAGGGCCTAGAATTTCATCCTTTACATTTGCTAAGTAATACTGATGCTAGCGCTGTACCTATTATTTACAGTCTTAATTTTTTCCCCGGTTTTGTATATTAGTGTTATTAGCTAGGGTTTTGGATGTAACAATTTCTTTCTTTCTTTTCTTCTTTTTTCCCTTGCCTCTTTTATACTTTTTTTCCTGTTCTTGGTATCCGTACTTGTGCCTGGTTGTCTGGGATTCTGTGACCTGCATAATTGTGAAGAGGGCGCCGCGACGCGCTTACCCAAAAAGAAAAGAGAAGAATAGAACATACAGGAGGTACCGTTCCCAGCTCGTGCAGCTTATAAGCTAAGGTCAGCCCATACGTCCTGACTCCTTCTCTCCTCTCTCCCCTTCTATCTTCTCTCTCCTACATCCACCTCCGACCTCCTCATCTCTTCCCCCTTACCAACCTACAACAACTCTGCACCCTTTAAGCATCCGTACAAATACAAACTTTAACAGCAAAATCAATCACAATGGTCGCTCGTGTTCAACATCCTGCTCCCGCCTTCAAGGGAACTGCCGTCGTTGATGGTACCTTCGAAGGTGAGTTTGTCTCAAATATCTATCCGTCTGGGAGATGTCACCTTCTCCTAGGTGATAACAAGGCTTAAGGATGCTAACTTGCCCTCAATAGAAATTTCTCTTGAAGATTACAAGGGAAAGTGGCTCATCCTTGGATTTATCCCCATGGCTTGGACTTTTGTTTGGTATGTAGCCTCCTTCGTGGAGTTTGAGCATTATTCCGTGGAATCAATTACTAACTCTCGCTTTGCCACCTTCAGCCCGACTGAAGTCAGTTGGCCTTTCTACATCTACCTGTCAATTGAGGGCTTAAACTAAATATTTTTTACAGATCATTGCTTTCTCTGATGCTGCCAAATCTTTTGAGGAGCGTGGTGCCTCAATTGTCTTTGCTTCTGTTGATTCTGAATATAGGTCAGTACAGTCGCACTTTATCCAAGCCAAATTTTGTGTTAGCGTTAGATGGTTAGAATGGCAGCTGACGACGTCACAGCTTGTTATCTTGGTCCAGCACAGAACGTAAAGAAGGAGGCCTTGGGAATATCAACATTCCCTTGTTCAGCGACAAGAACCATAAGCTTGCTAAGGATTATGGGGTTTTGATCGAAGAAGAGGGAGTAGCCCTTAGGGGTTTGTTCATTATCGATCCCGAGGGAATCGTTAGACAAGTATGCACATGACTTGATCAGATATCTTTTTTAGTGACTAATGTGGGTAATTGTTAGATCACTATCAATGATCTCCCTGTCGGAAGGTCCGTCGATGAAACCCTTCGCCTTGTCGACGCTTTCAAGTTCACTGAGAAGGTATGATGAAGCACTTCTACCGCCAACCGGGTATAGGGGACTGATATAACGCATCTAGTACGGTGAGGTTTGCCCTGCCAACTGGAACCAAGGAGGTGAAACTATCAAGGCCAATCCCAAGGAGTCAAAGGAGTATTTCAGCAAAGTCCATGGTTAGACATCGAGTTTGGCTTCTAGTGGTAGAATCACATTTCATAGATTTCTTGAAAAAAAGAAAAGAAAAAAGAAAAAAAGAAAAAAGTGTGCATAGGAAGCGGTTGCTGGTATCATGCTAGTCTCCACTCGTGTTGATAATTTCCTTTTGGATCTACCGGCAAACCTGGAGACCCTTCTGGAACTTTTTTCCCTTTCCTTGCGCTTGATCTTTTTTTTTCCTTTTGAAAATAAAACTTGTTTTCCAAAAGACCTTTTTTCGTACTCTGACAGCCTGGGGAGTTTCTTTAGTCTTTTTATTTCCTTGTAGAGGAATTGGGGGACAGGGGGTGTTTCTATAAAGATTAGACGGGCAATCTAACACTTTCATACTGTCAATGCTTTATTCTGTGACTTTTAGGTTCCTGGGGCTGAGCGCTGCCATGCATTGAGCGCCTTATATAGGGCCTAGGGCCTAAGTTATATCTTGCATTATTGTTCCGGTACTGCAGATAGGGGTATGATATGATAAGGTATCAGTAGATCAGCATGTCTACAGGGACGTGCCTATGATAGGTTTTGAGTCATGAATGGGATGGGAAGCAAGGCGCGAAGGAACACCGAATAGTTACTCGGATCGTGCGAGAGTGCTGATGGGAATATGTGGCTTCCACAGAAAGGGCTTTCTGTGAGATGTACTTCGTAATACTAGTCGAGCGTTATATCCTAATTATTTACTTTAGGATATCGTGCCTACAAGCATCAAATACAGGATCAAGCTTTTTTTGTGAAAAAAATAAAATCAATTGTTTGCAACTTACTAGCTAAGAGAAAAGAAAAAAAAGGGGAAAAGGCTATCGTATTTCGTAATCTCATGTCTCATGTCTCATGTCATTTGCTGGTGGCTCTCATTTCAATCCCATCCCATCCCATCCGATTCCAAAGCCCGAACCCAGACCCTCCTCCATGGATGCAAGGACAAGGGGAGAAGCAAAACGAAAAGGAAAAAAAACAGAAACAAATTGGTATCCCTCGGAAAGTGAAACATGAAAGCTTAGCTACTTGCAGAAAGAATGTGTCTTTTTTTTTTTTTTTTTGAAAGAAACTTAAGGGTGAACGAGTGTGTAGCTGGAAGCCCGAGTTGAGGTTGTGTCCTACCTCCCCTCCATCTCTTGTGACTTCTAGATAAGGCTAACTTCTCCGCTGTGGTATACGGTGTTACTATCGGGGGAGGTGTTTATGGTGGGGGTACGAGTGGCGGGGGTGGTATTGTTAGTGGTGGTGGTGACATCCTTAGGATTGGTTTCGCGTTGGGATACCCCCAAACTGCTCTCTCCGTTCCAAAAGTTGTCGGGTATGTCGTTTCCATTCCCCTGGGTTCCTGGGGTGGTGATAGCGACTGCATCATCATAGATGCCATGACGGTAGGTGGCGTGCTTCTTCTTGCCCATGCGACCTTCGAGTTCGTCAGTGACAGCGACAGCTTGTTTGAAGTCTACTGGGCTGCCGTCTAGTTTCCTGAACGGATACTCTCGGTTCGCAATCCTACTCAACGTTCTTCCAAATAGCCAGGGGAATGAAATCAGCGGCATATCTCTGGCTTCCTCAATAGTGAATTCCGCCAGTTCTTCCAAACCCTTCGTGCCCGCGGGGATGTTTCCCTCCCCTTGTGCTTTTTCATTCCCGCTGGCTCTTTTGGCTGCCCTCTTTACCGCTTTCTTGGCTTTTGCAGCGAAAAATTTCTTCTTCGCTTTCGCCATTTCCTGATGCGTCACAGAATACATGGCTGCGATAAAGGGGCCCATAATGATATCATCTTTGCTGGCGACCACTTCGTATATGATCTTCTTGAAGGTGTCCTTCAATCCGTTGCAGATGTTAGCGATGTCTTCGTGGAATTTATAATCCTTCGTTGCCATCGAATGATGCATGATAAATGTAGATATGACCTCAAACTCGGTATAGATATCGTGTTGGGCCATTATGCGGCGCATTGCCGCATCGTATCGAGTTTTGATTGCCCGTGCAACCTCAAGTATTTCCTCATTAAGAGTATATGCACTGAGAATGCGATCATCAAACTCCAGTTCGAAGGCGGGAACAAAATCGATTTTCGACACAGAATCGTATAAGACCCCGAGGATCTTGTCAGAGCGATAGGTTTTCTCAGGTTCCTTCTCCATAAAGTGAGGGAATGTCTTACGGCGGAGCTCCGGGGGCATGATAGCTGGCTCCCCTGACTTCACATAATCGACCGCGTCGGAGTGAAGGATTGCCAATCGGAAACCTATTGATTTTAGCACGCTGTGAAGGAGTAGGAACGGGTGAGCTAATTTACATTCGTCAGACTTCACTCCTTCGTCAAGCTTATCTGCCCATGCGAGATGAGCATTGGCTATGGTACCTAGTTTGTCATTCCTCATATAGTTGACGAAAAATTTAGTAATGTCACCAATCTCAACATCGCGCGCCAGTTCTCTCGGTGCCTGTGCTGAATAGTTCATTGGCTCGTAGTTGCTTATACATGAGGTGAGCATTTTGTCCCAAATTATAATGTAATCGTCCCCATCCAGGTCGCCTCCAGAGAGCATATTGGGTAAGTCTCGATCTCCCTTCTGCGAAAATACCACAACATTACGTAAATGATGTAGCTCTTTGGCATTGACAGCCATGACCTTACGAACATCGCCAGGGTGAAGGGAAGGGTTTCGTGCAATTACACATGGTCCCTCAATTATTCTGGATTCCCCGGGCCGGTCTGGGTCGGTGACCTGTAAAAATATTTGGGGGAGTGAGGTCTCCGGATTGTCTGCATCCTTCGCGGACCCATCTTGAGGATCATAGTAGCCATCGAGGGTCCCAGTCTCATCGACTACCCCGAGCACAAATGCACCCTCTTCAACCATTATTTTAGCCTTCTCTTTCAGGTATTTGATGGTCCATGCCCGCCAAAGCTTCAGCATAGACATGACAAATGGTTCCCGCCGAGCCATGAACCCTGCACGGATCATAGCCGCGATGGCTAACGTAGATTCGTTGGGATCGACGTTCTTGCAAAGTAGCCTAACCGCAACCCCGGGATCAACCATCGCTTCCTCATAGGATTTCAGCATAAATTGAAGTTTGTCTTCGAAATAGCGGTCAGGGGCGCCCAGACTGGTCAGTACGATGATCAATTGTCGATTGAGGGCAGCGGTCGCAAACTTGGACCAGCGTATAACTTCCAGAATGTTGTGTTTGGCCTCAAATTTAAGCTGACTAGGCCGGATGTAGACTTCGCGATGGTTGGCGTCTGGGCTAACTGCTAAGACGCCCTTGCGGCCTCCAAGCCGGAATTGAAAGCAGGAGGGGGCAGGCTCTTTGTCGACCAATTTGAGACGAAGCTCAGTAGTGATCAAACGTGCCAAAAATTCAGAAATCTTTCCAACTCCATCAGAGAAGTTGTACCCTTTTGCGTTCACAATGTCTTCGGTAGTGCGAACATCAACTCGTACTCCACTGATCGCGCGGGTGGTAGCTACCATTAAGAGATCAAATTAGCAGGGGGGTTATTGAAGTATGTAAGTATACTTACAGAAGCACTGGCCGAGTCTTGCGGCATGTTTTGCGACTATCCTAATCTCCTTGAAACTTCCCATCCATGCTCTAATGTCTGCCGCAGTAAGGTGATCGGTCGAGGCAAAGAAATATGCACCATGTTCGCGAATTTGCGAATTGCCGAAAGCTAGAAATTCAAACTTTCGATCACCAATAGTTATGCCATGGTCCAAGGCAGCCTTAACACGGGTAAAGACCTCATGCATGGTTTTTTTGTCCGTGGAATTTATGCGGCCCTGAAGAGGGTTAGTGTCTCGGTTGCGGATAAAAGAGGTAGCTGGGGATATACCTGAAATTTTTCGTCGACGAACTGGACTCTCAGGAACCTGTCTATGTGCTCGGAGTATTGCCTCACAACCCGATTGGTAATCTCAACGGTAGGCGTAGTAAAATAAACCGTCGATGGGGTTACATTGGCCTTTCTAAGGAGTTGACAGTGATCAGGGAGCCTTAAGTGAAATGTACTCCCAGTAACCCCTTGAAGGATAAAGATATCCATTGGGTCATAATAGCGGATTCTTTTCTCCGCAACGTGTTCCAGCAGCGGTATAGCTTCTTTAACAGGAAGCGCTGCTAGGCGGTCAATGAATGGGGGGGTGATGTTATACTCGTTCAGGCAATTATGCGAAATGCAGACCTCAAGTTGATAGCGGACCGGGTAGGAGAGAAGGGGGGATGAAGCCTGGAGTTCGCGCAGACTAGAATCTGAGTACTGAATACGTTGGATGCCGATGTAATCCCAGATAGGATCAATTTCCATGGATAGTGTCTTGAAGTCCTTTCGGGCATTTATCTTGATGTTAAAGTCTTTCAGTGCGGAAGTCATGTCGTTGAAGCCATCAGACTCGGCCTCCCTTGCCCCTACTTCGAATCTATAGGTAGTCCAACGGCCTAATATTCGGTTAGTGGATATATTTCTATGAAGCTAGAAAGCGCAGAGCAGTGTATATACAAACCAATGTTGATAGTTTGCCCACGTTGCTCTAGGGAGACAGGAAGACCATTTCTTGCACTGTTATCGAACGTGATAGACGTCTGACGAAACCAAGCATTCCAAGAAGTCCAGAACTTCACGCGATCGTCAATAGATAGGCGTGGGTCGTGTAGTTTCCTCCAGAAGAAAGGTGCCGAAGGGAGATCGATCAAAAATGCACGACCCGAAGTAGATAAAGTCTCTACCTCAATGAGTTGCTCTAAATGGATGAAAGGAATCCGAAAGCGATATCTCTCAAATCTTTCGGTTGGTTTGTTTTTGGGCGTATTGCTACCATCATCGTCATAATCACCATCACCTTCTTCTACATCTTCTGGCTGCGGATTAGCGTTGGCGCTAGTATCCTTTTTCAACCATATCTTGAAGACAATATCGAGAGTTCGACGGTACAGGTCAACTTCAAGGTTTGCTTCGTCTTGGTCTGCAGTTGTGAACATCGGCACCATTGTATCCTCCTGATACAATATTCCGAATTGGAGCAGACTGAGCTTAAAAACCTGTCTCACGGGAATTCTATTAGAAATTACATACTAAAATATCACAGCTAGAAGCTGAGGGATGCAAACATATTTTTGTGGATAGCTCTTTTGCCTATCAACAGGACTTTGAATCGTCCTGTGTTTCTGTTGAGTCTCTAGGCGGAGCTTTAGAGAGCCATCAGGGCCTTTTATGCCTAGGCTATAATTGAAGGGCTCTTCCCAAAAGGGCCTTTCAACGTTACTGGACATATCATAGTCAGCAGCGGGGAAAGAAATGAGAGGCAGCAATACTCACGAAAGTTTAACCCTTCCATTGCCGTCTGAAATCCCTGAATCGTTTTGGTAAAGCTCCAAGTACTCGACTTCACCGTGTTCCGAGAAGATATTATAAAGCTGATACAAATCCAATGAAAGCGGAATGCCTGAGATTTTGATAGAGATCTCATCGGTTTTCTTCCAGTCGTTTCGCATCAGGATAGGGAGCCCCCGAGAGCTGTAAGAATTATTACCGTTCGGAATGTTGATGCCGGGCCCCATGGGAATCATATTTTCAGATAAGAAGTGGTTGTTTGGGTCTGTACGTGGGTTGGGGTGGGAGTTGCTGTAACTAGGACGGCCGTTTTCTCTATCGCTATGATAGCCCTGTCCTACGTCACCACGGTCACGCGTGTTTCGTGGAACAGACCGGGGAAGAGCAGGGATTTCGGTACGGCTGGGGAGCGATGTGAGCATGGGTAGAGCGCGATCGTTGTAAAACCTACGATGGGATTCATCGTTATTCCTGGGTCTAGTTGGACCTCTTCTACCCAGAGGTCCTAGATAACCGCGCCTGGACGAAATTGGATTTCTCCTCAAGGGTGCTGTTCGTATAGATGCAGGCCGTGAAGCAGTATTTGTTAATATCGACCGAGTGGGCTGGTCGCTATTTCTCACACTCGTGGCTGTCTGCTGAACCCCCTCTCGAGTGGAAAGAGGCAGTTGAGAAACAGGGGATACTGCTAGATACGGATTTGCCCGGGGATTCAAAGTGCTTCCTGAAGAAGGAACAGGCTGCGCATTTTCTGCTCTATGGCGGCTCATAACAGCAGGAGGCGCCATCTCCTTAGCGAGAAGTACTCAGCTGGCTATGGCAGAGCGGTTATCTTAGAAGGCTGGAGCCAATGCGATCACACTAGAGATGGCAGCAGCGCCAGCAGTGGTAGGCAATTATGGAAAGGTGATGACCGCTCCTCCAATTTGGAGAGTAGTGGCCGATGAGCAGTAGGGGTAGTTGTGCAAGGAGTTGAGGTCAGAGAACTTTGAGGGGAGGCGCGGGGGAGATGTGGGTGGGGGAGAAGGTGATCGGAAGTGGTTGCTGTGTGCCGGTAGATGGATGGATAGCAGCAGCTTACTGGTATTTGTGTAAGTTTCGATGTCGATCAGGAATGTACCCGCAGAGGAATGGAAAAGGAGCTGCATAAGTTACAGTACTTGGGATGAACACTAACAGTCAAAAAACTATGTTAACTACACCTCGAGGCGTCAGACTAGTGGTGGTGGTGATGTTAGGATGCGAATGACGGTTTGTACGTATGCATCATGATGGGTGGGGGGAGGCATTGGATGCCCCGTAGAGTTCCATATTCTAGTGTTGTAGATATGAACGTAGGTGGTTTAAGGAGAGGAAGAAGAGGAAGGTTAATCAACTTATATGTTCGCATACCGGCACAGGTGATGCCAGATACCGCTACCTTAAAAATGGGCGAAAGGAGATGCGTAAAACTGTCATACTTGGAGGATTGTGGCTGGTGATTCAAATACTCGAGCACGGTAAAGCGGGGATTTGATCAGTATCGTATCGTATCATACCGCCTGTGATAACTTAGGGGATAACTTAGGGGGGACTGGCCTTGTAATATCATTCTAGGCGGTCCCTAGCCGTTACTCTTAAGGGCTGAGCTGAACCTAAACTTTAACTACGATACTGTACATGTAGAGTTGAGCTTGGCCCACCCATTGTTTTCTCTCGCCTCAGAAATCCCGCCGTCGACTGAAAATAGGTGGTGGTTGGGTTGTGTGATACTGTACGAGTACACTACCGGCAGTCTACCCGATTGCGACTTTTTTAGCACATGAAAGAAACGTCAAAATTCACACTCACGAGCCTCAACCCTTCTTCATATTCCCTCCCTCTCCCTTGCCACCTCACCGCCGCTGCGACGACCGAGCTTGAGATGCACATATTTATCTGAGTCAGCATCTTTTATTTTAACGGGAGCGTTTGCCCTCTCTGCATCTCCCTATCCAAATGCATCAGCCAGCAGAAGCCATATCTAACATTATGCCCGTGAGTGCTGTTTTTGTTTGCTCTATGATCTCTCAGTGGAGTGCGCCCCACTAACTTTATTATCGAGTAGTCCAGTATCGTTGTGCTCGCAGCATCGATCTGCAACGTATTTGTAGAGGTTTCACTGTTTTGGCAGAAGGTTCTCTATATTACTCGTCTTCCGAGGTTATGTCTACTTGCAGCTAAGCATGAAATAGAAACTCTGGGGATGGTATACACGCAAGAAGCCAAAAGAGGAGCTCCTAGAGAAGCTCGCAACAGCCAAATCTTATGAGGAGTGGGAAACGATTGCTACCCAACTAGACGGAGTGTTGGGGAATGATCTCTGGTGGGTTCTGTTGCGTGTGCTCGTATCGGTCTGCTTGTCATGCCCTGTACTTGCATGCCTCCACCTAGTGCTATGGGATGCTGATTGTATTAAAGGCGGCAAAATCCGACAAGCAAATATTATGACTATAAACTCATTCTCGATCGCCTTCAGAGTTTATCAGAAGCTAGGGAAGAGGGGGACACCTTACGACTAGTTAATCTTCTACGCTCCGGTACATATATTCCTATGCCAGTTTTCTTTTTGGGCTGGGTAGGTGCCGGGTGCTGATTAAATAATATAATTAGGTCTTCTAAGAAACCTCGGAAACATCTCCAATATAAATCTATATAATCGGTCTTACGCTGGAAGCAAGCGGCTGATCGAAGACTATATCTCAGAAGTTGGGATCTGTTTGGAGCATATTGCCTCGCTCCCACCCCTAACGTCCTTAACATCACAATCAAAACTTGACTTTCTTCATGATACTCGCCAGTCGTTTGGCCGTTCAACCCTGGTTCTCCAGGGGGGAGCAATATTCGGTTTGTATCACCTAGGGGTCGTAAAAGCACTTCATCTTCGTGGTCTATTGCCAAGAATCATCACTGGAACCGCAGTTGGAGCACTTATAGCAGCCCTCGTTGGAATTCATACTGAAGACGAGCTGCTTAGGTTTTTGGCAGGCGGTGGCATAGACCTTAGCGCTTTCGACACTAAAAAGAAAGAAGGCAGCTGGAAAAGGAAGATAAACCGGTTCCTGCAGTATGGCTATTTCCTAGACATTAAAGTTCTAGAAGAATGTGTGCGGGCAAATGTGGGAGACCTAACATTCGAAGAAGCCTACACACGCACCAAAAGAATCTTAAACATCACCGTCTCTACAGCCGGAAAGAACGAAGTCCCGACTTTACTGAATTACGTCACAGCACCAAACGTCCTAATCTGGTCCGCAGCTTGTGCATCAAACGCGACATCAACAATGTATGACAGGGTAGAGCTGATGTGTAAAGACGAAAACGGAGCCATAGTCCCTTGGGCCGCACAAGAAATCGTCTGGCAGCCATGGACTCGAGTCTCCTATACCGACCGCGAAGCACCAACAACTAGAATAGCAGAACTCTTCAACGTAAACCACTTCATAGTCTCCCAGGCAAGGCCCTACCTAGCCCCGTTCCTAACCTCAGACCTCCACCGTCACCGCCGCCGCGGCATAACCCTCAAACTCCTTAGGCTGCTAGGATTGGAGCTCCGCCACCGCCTCAGCCAACTCGACCTCCTGGGCCTCCTCCCCTTCTCGGTCCGCCGTTTCCTGGTTGACGAGACCATCCCGGGTGCTAGCATAACCGTTGTCCCGCACTTAAAGGTGATGGACTTTGAACAGTTACTGGAGAACCCTACGTCTGAGACACTGGACTACTGGATCCTGAAGGGCGAGAGGAGCATCTGGCCTGCTGTGGAACTTATTAGGGTTAGATGCGAGATCGAGCTCGCGCTTGATAGGCTATACCAGAGGATTCGGAATAAGCCGCCTGGCAGTGATCAAGATTAGGATATGACGAATGGGCATGGCGGCGCTGTGATGGGGATGACGAGAATGGGGAGTGGAGTTTCCATCGGTGGCAGTGGGAGCAGTATTAGTACAGGGGGGGGAGGCGGCGGAGGTGGAAGAACGAGGATAAGAGCCAGACAACGAGCAGCGAGTGATACGCATGAGAGATTTGGTGATCGCGAGGGGCCCGGGTGAAGTACATGGGATATATCTTGGGATAGCGTTTATAGCATAACCACTTTTTTTCGAGTAATATCTAGTTTACAATGCAACACTCTTTTGAGTAGAACTTCTTTAGTGAACATCTCCAAAATATTCCACCCGAATCTTGTCTCACTCACGAAAGTTAGGGCCCAGTGACAACCATAATCATCGAATCTCACTCGCTCATCCGCGACGTATCGTGTGCATGCCGCATCCCACTATATCATATCCCATCGTGCGACTGTCCTACCGGCACCATAACACACTATCCAAACTCATGGCACCCTCACCCACCCACGTGTCTGACAAAAGAAAAAAAGAAAAAAGGGGACGTCGTCAACGGGGGAAAGGCTCGATATATCATAGTAAACAGGAAGTCGGGGAAAAGTAATCTAACCAATGGTACCACGATATCCAAAAGGAATTCTACTAATATAATATAATATAACTAACTAGTAACCCTCGAACAGGAGGGGAAAAAAATAGAAATACTTGTAACTTGGGCGCTTTGTACTCGAGTATATACATCTATTTTAGAACGAACATTGGGGTGGGGGGGGCCTGATATTTACATCGATGGTCGTATGATAGATAACAAGAGGAGAGCTTTCGGAGCTTAAGTTAGGAAAATGTGGTGACTATATAATAGATTCGAGAAAACCCGGAGGAACAAAATTTGAGAAGGGGAGGGGGGATATTAACATGGAGGGGGGGGGGAGGTTAATGTAATCAAAATATAATAGATAAAAACAAATAAGAGCTACTGGTGGCGAGAATAAGTCCTGAGACAACGAGCGCAACCACAATTCCCCACGGCATTCAGCTATTAGAACAAAATGACTCAAGTTGATCCCACAATCAGAATGAAAGGTCCTATGACTAAATGCCAGGCTCCTAGAGAGAGGGAGGTACTCTAATGTAGAAGCCTTAATATCAGTAGGCATCACTGTTGTAGTTCCGATTGTAATAGTCATTGTGGTTATCCTGATGGGAGAATCATGATGCCCGGGATTGTGGTTGCGCCCGTTGTCTCAGGACTTATTCTCGCCGCGAGTATGATAGCAAAATTTAATATAAAAAAACGCCCCCGAGTTCCAAAAACTTGTGTGTGTGTGTTTGGGTTTTTAAGTTACCAATCGAGAATCTTCTTGGGAAAGAATTCGTCGATTAACTCGGTATAATACGGCTGTGCGTACAACTCCACCAATTAGCGAGTGATCCGTCATGACTGAGAACCCCTCGACACCGACAAACCTTCAACTCCTCCACAACCGGCGGTGCATCGCTCTTCGAGTAAAGGTCGTAAGGATTGAATTCCTTGACGGCCTCCAACATTTGCCAGTCCTTCTCGTTCATGAAGCGCTTGTACGCGCCCTCTCTATGCCAGGGGTAGAACGAGTGATACCTGATCATGGCCAGCGCTTCGGCCGGGAGTAAGGACTGGCCCTTGACGACGTGGTAGAGGTACTCGTCGTGGCCCCAGGACAAGAGTAGGTTATCGAGGCCGCAGTTCAGAGTATAAATGCCCATCTCCGTACTGTAGATGGGGTGTTTGGAGTCCGGGTTTTGGGTGAAGGATTCGGAGAGGATTATTCTGGAGTCGAAGGCACAGCCGACTATTCGTTGGTTATAATATTATATTAGCTACTTTGTTTTTTTGGATCTCCACGGAGAGTGAAGCATTTTTTACCGGGGAAAGTGTCGCCGACGACGTCCCATTGACCTTGAGCTCCGAAGAAGAATAGGAGCTTTCCTAGGTCGTGGATTAGGCCGGTGAGTTGCATCCACCTGGGCTTTCCGTCACGTCTCATTGCCTCAGCAGTCTGCAGGAGATGCTCTATCTGGCTGAGGGAAGTGTCGGGATCGCTCTCGTCTATCAATGCGTTCAGCTTCTCCATTGCCTCCCAGATGCCCATTCTCGCACGCACGGTCAAGTGGAAGGCTTTGCGGGCTGCGAGGTTGTACTCTACGGTCTGTTTCTCGTGCTGTTCTTTGTACAAGGCTTTGACTTGTGGAGCGGCAGTGAGGTACTGGCGGAAGTTAGACTTGGGTTTGGAGTCTCCCGCCGTGGTAGTGGTAGTAGTGGGGGTGGGGGAGGAGAGCAATATATTGATGGCATCGATTTGGTCCGAGACCTCTTCCAACTCACGGCCAGAGGGGTGGGGTGGGGGAGTTTTAGAGGTTAGTCCTGGGGCCATTTTGACTGTAGGGGGTAGTGCTGAGTGCTGAAGATGGGAGGAGGTGGCTTGACGAGATATGGATATGTCCCTCTATATGTCAAGTCGAGAGTGCAATATATATATTATCCTGAAGCCCACTTACTACTTTAATACCGCCAGGAGAGGGCAGAAGCCACCGAGTGAGAGTTGATCAAAAAAGTAGGGATTTCTAACTAACGATCCTTCTTAAAGCGGGAGGGAGAGAAGGAAAGAAGGAGAGGGGGGGGGACTGAAAGGAAAGCAGGTCTAGACTCCTACTTTTATATCTACCCCCCCTCCCTCCGCCTGTCCTCCTATAAAGATGGTATCCAAGATCTAATCCTAGAATAGTAGGGGTAGGGAAATGCATGCCACATAGTCTAACGACACGAGTTACTGTATTCAAAGGGTGCCCCCCATAAATACAGGTAACGTATCAATTCCCGAATCATTACCCCACCACACCTCACCACCTATTATACCTACCTATGCACGACATCACTAGCAGCAGCAGAGGCGGCACTACTACTGCTAGTAGTACAATAGTACCGTAGTGTGGGGCATCCGAATGGCTTCACAACTTTTCATAAATTTCGGTAAACATTGCGTATGCTTTTACGCAATAAAGTAGACGTTTTAGTTAGCACACATCATGTTATTTAAGAGAAGGGAGGGCTCCTCTGAGAAACAATGAGCATCGTGGGATTTTTCTTCTTCTGAAAGAAGTCATCCTACCAGTCTTCATCCGTCCTTGTTTCGTGACTTGAGAGAACAACTCAATCACGACTATCAGGGAATCGTCCATCCTCTTCAATTATCAGTCTTCACTCTCTTTTACTTTCGTCTGCAGGCTACCTTCACCGGAAGCTCTGCAATCACAATTGCCAAATCCCCACAAAAGAACGCCTGACGGGGAAGACCCGTAACAGTAGGAGTAAGACAAAAATTTAGAAATTCCCGGGGGTTGCCTTTTAGCTAACTTAGATCGTAGGTTATTAAATAAACAATAAATTAACGAAAGTAGTGAGGGAGCAACGAAGGAAAGAAGGAAGGAAGAAGCGTTATAGAAGCACCCTACCAGGCGGCGCTCCTCCCGCATACTGGCCATATCATACCTACATTAGCACCTTATCATATGTAATCCGCGAGACTAGAGTACGGGCAGGTAGGATACGGTAAGGAGTAGCTATCACACTTGATTGAGTGGTCATTTGTTGGTCTAGACTGCACCCTGCTATTGATAAATGGGAGGGGAAAGGAGGGGGGGGCGAGTCAGAAGCTATTGTGAATGTATGACACCTGTATGAAGCTGTAAGGGAGACAATAGCTAATTGTACGATAGAGGGAAGAAGAGAAAAATAACCTAGACGTTATAGAGGATGGCAGGTCCTTATTTCAATGTTCTAGTCTAGTCTACACAAGTTACCGCACCGCAACAGTCAAGTCCAAGAACCTTATTTCCGTGGAGTCAATCCCGATACTCCCCAGAGCACAAAGTACTCTACTCGAATACAGTACCGTAGCTCTACCGTACTAGTGCTGTTGAGTGATTTGTTTAAGACATCATACCGGTATCATATCATGGGTTGATGCGGGGAGAAGGAAGGCCACGGGAATTAAGCTTAACCAGCCGTAGCTTCTAACTTGACACTGTACTAGTACTGTACCTGAACTAGTCCCGTACTGTAATCAAAGCCCCACGCCCTCGTCCACAATATTTGCGTGCAACGTCAAGCGGCAACCAGCATACCCGCCCACCTCCCAACATTGTCGTATTTCCCGTACCGGTATTATGGTGAAAACATTGATATTCTGTTTCCACACACGGAAGTGCGAAGCGTGGATATTATAGATACCGGTAGATGAACGGATGGGGGTTACCTGTATCGCAGATCCTTGCCGACATTGTAAAGTGCTCTGCCCCCGTGAGCTTTCTGGTGAAACTCGTTTTTGCACTAAGAGGTCGGAATAAGGTGAGTCAGGATTTCTCACAAAGTAATCCTTCCCTGTTAGTTATTTCCTTAAAAGAGAGAGGGCAAATATCTCGAAAACAACACCCAGGGTGAATATTCGTGAAAATCCCACCCTAAAGGCTATTCTCTACTCAAAGGAGCTCATGTATTTTACCAAACTTTCTTTCGACCTCTTAGCGTGAAAACGAGTTTCACCAGAAAATGCGGTAGCTCGAATCTTAGGGACGGATTGGTGAGAAAAGAATAAAGCGGACCGCTCCCTCCCGGGGTTTTGTGATGTAGTATACGGTATCGTAGTCTACCCTTAACCTAACTAAGGCTTTGGCTACGGCAGGGCGAGTTAGGGTAGCTCACGGGAAGGGGAGCCGGTATGGCTGAATGGGAAGGAAAGGGAGCTAGGGCCAGGGGTGAGATGGAGGGAGAGAAGGATGGGATTAACGTACTGCACGAGAACAGTAATGCATGGAAATGATCAACGGCGAGGGTTCGGTGTAAGATACTCCCATCAGCCCTACCGGTACTTGTATTAGGGAGAGTATGGATTCTCCGTGCTTTGGCACCTAACTTAAACTAAGGATTTTTTTTCATTTCAAATACACTGTCTAGTGCATGTGCTACCGCGTCCGCCACTCGAGCCCTTCAGATGACAAGTGAAAATTTGACTTGCCCAAACTAAATCAATTGGGGGAAGCTTAACCCTCCCCTTGCGTCCTACAATCTGGTAGAGCCTGTAAAACTCGACATGGATTGCCTCTGCGAACCTAATGATAGCCAATTGTAGTATCAATTTCCCATCTATCTATCTATCTATCTAAAGATATTTCGCGACACGACATGATCAATACCCCACTCCGCTCTCTACGCAGTAGCCGGCTTTCCAATCTGAATAATTTCGCCGGAGACCTCGTCGCTACGGAGAGTAGGCCAGGATAACCCATCCGCTACACCAATATTGTTAGTACATCAACTCACATGATTCCCTTCCCCCTCCTAAAGGCGCTGCTGCTCTGGGGACACGCAGAAAGTGGCGTATTACCTTTTTTGAGTTTGAGCTCAATTTTCGTCGTGAGAACCTTATATTCACAACCGGCCGGATCAATGGCTCCATAGAGCGGAAAGCTAACCTTATACCTCTTGTCATCCGGCATAGGCAAGTCGACATCCAACTGTCTCTCTGAAAAGTGAACCTCCGCGCGGGTCTTGTCGACCTTTTTCGCGAAAATCGAGACGATGACGTCTGTGTACGTTTGGTAGAAGTCGTTTCTGAAAAAAGAAAGTTCAACCGTAAGCTATCGACTCAATGCATGCCGCGCTCATACAGACGCACATTCCCCACACACATGCATCCCTCAGCTTGTTAGAGTGCCCAAGAAATCGGTAGAACAGGTCTCAGTTTGGAACTCTAATTTATTTCCATTTAAGGAAAGACATTTTCCAGGTCTCGTTACCCCATTAACCAGATCTTTTGGGCGCAGCGCAAGGCAGACTAAGAGACTGATTCCAGACTGCACCCTAACTCCCCCACGCTTCCCTTGCCTGGGTTTTGTGGAGGTGGGATATGCAGGGCTGGAGCAGTGGGGTGTAGGTAGGAAGAAGGGAACTTACCGGCACGAGACCAGTTCCTCCTCATCACCAGATTTAGGAGCTCCAACGAAAAGATGTCTACCAGTAGCGCAGCCTGGGATTTTCATGAATTGATCAAACTCGAGAACACGGCGCTTGCAGCAAGAATAACCTTTAGATCCTATATCCGACGATGCCCTATTAGCCCCATATGTTCATCCATCCATTCGCCCCCAACCCCCTTTTCTTCTTCCTCCCCATATAAGACGAACGAGAGGGGGAAAAAATAATCTTTCGCACCTTCGTGAAATATCGGAGCGCCTGGATGAAACACACACTTCTCATCCTCATCTTCCCTATTCCCACCGTCGTACGTAGCCTCACACCCGAGCCTCTTGCACTTCGCCTCTGGTGGAACTGCCATACTGGGGTCATCTTGCTCCAACGGCTTCTCCTTCTTCTCCGGTGGAGGGGTGCCGGGTGCTGCAGTCACCTTCGGAAGTGCCTTCTTCTGTTGTAATGACTGCTGTTGACCGTATACTTCAATCCCGTCCGAGCCAATTTCCGGTGGAGGTGCGACTTCGGGATGTTTTTGCTTTTGCGAGGCGGGTCCGGAGGTTTGCACAGGCGCTAAGACAGGTGCATCGACGGAGTGCTTGCCGACCGAGCACGGCGGGATTGTGAGGAATTCGTCGAAGGTAAGAACCTGGGCGGGTGAGTAGGCAGGTAGGCAACCACGTTAGCCTCAATAAGTGTTCTTCTGTTTCCGGGGAAAGAAGGCCGGGGGTGGTACTCTTGTCTTGCAGCATTGCCAGCCTGGGTAATGTTTGAGGTTAGCTTCAGCGATCTTCTGTAAAGGGCCGTTCTGAGTGGGTTTACAGAGATGGGTATATAAATTAACTTACCTTTCTGGCCTTCATGAAATATGGGTGCTCCGGGATGGTAGTGGCATTCTTCTTCCGGATCAGTGAATTTCTTTCCACAGCCTTTGTGGGCACACTTCTGCGTCATTTTCAATATCACTCAATTTGGAGCGGTTCAAAAGAGAAAGGTAAAAATAAAAGGTTTGCTAAAGTCGGTATTCGCTTTTTTTTGGCTCTGCAACTCGGCAGGAGAATTGGAGGAATGAAAGGTGGATATCCAGGGTGTGAATTGGTTTCGAGTAGCACAGGGTTGAGCCGAAGTTAAGTAAATGAGGGATGGGGAGAAACAACAGCTTTAAGGCTGAGGCCGCCGACGTGGAGAAGCTTCGAGAACCTTTACGGACAAACTCTCCTATCGCCGGGTAACTGGACTCAATAGAGTGTAACAGACCTTCTGTGATAATCATTCCCGCTTTTAGCTAACGAGTGAGGAAGTGTGATACATTGATACCGCACTCAGACATACTAGTAAGTACTGTAAAATGTTGCTGGGGCTATCAACTGAGCAATGGGGCACTCTTCTTCGGTTATTTCCCTTTATAATGGCCCATTATACATGTTTCATTATGTATCTATCGATCCTCACTGAATAGCACCCCATAGAATAATTCACAACAAAAACAAGAAACTAAAGTTAAATCCCACCAAACGCCAGGTTTCTACCTGAAAATTCCACCAAGTCTTGAGTCTTCATTCCCTTCTACTGATATATGAAAATCACACCGCTCCTGTCAGCACTAACTATCATCCCGTACGGAACCTCCAGGAATGCAACCTATAGTCGTAGCCCAGCTCTTAGTATATTATTTTTTTCCTTTTCTTGCCCAGGACGGATGAGGACATTGTATGAACTTACATCTAATATTGAATCAAGGTGGGCTTTCAATAACTGCTGCTGCTGCAAGCTGATAACTGTTGACCTTGGTGTTTTTACAGAAGCCTTATTCTTCTTCGACGAGGATCCAGACGCAGCCGAAGAACCACCTCTTACCCCAGCAGTGTCTACCCCAGACGGAGGCTGGGGAGGCCTCTCGGTATTAAGCGTTAGAGTTGCGGTAGGATGGGATGACGTGAATGTGGGTTTGGATTCTTCCATATCAAGGCCACTAACAACCATCGAAGCCTCTACTTTGCTGCAGTTCCAGAACCTGATTTTCCTGTCAGCACCAGCACTTACAATAAACCCAGGAGGCGCCCTAGTCTCATGCGTCTCCTCGTAAGCATCCAGGCCAACTACGAAAGCGCGAACTCCTCTATCAGCGCCCCCAGATCCTCCGGGTTCAAGGTGGTTAAGAGCGGTTGCAAAACGGCTCAACATTTGCTCTGGGTTTTCGTCATCAACGTTCCAAGGCTCATATCCTTTCCCGCTGTCCTTACCGCCCCCGGCACGATAGACCTCTCTGCATTGGGTTTTCTCACAATCCCAAACAGAAAGCTCTCCATGGCCAGTGCCCCCAGCCACTACGATCCATTTTCCACGGCCTTTCGAAGGATGTATCGCTATTCTGTGAATTGGCGTTGAGCCAGGTAGTCCCCATGCCTTCAAGCGAAGTTGAAACCTCAAGTCCCACATATCGAGTATACCGTGGGAAGTCCCAAGCACTAACCAGTTGTGTCGCCTATCGATACAGAAAGCAGTGGGAGTTCCATGGAACACGGGATTTTTCAAAGTGTACAAGATCCGCATTGTCCTAAGGTCTAATGCATGTATATTTGATAAGTTGGTTGCGATGAGTAGAATCGAGTGGTTTTCTGCACATGTTAGCTGTAAATCGTTTTGTAGTTGTGATCATAAAACTTACCCGCTTTAAAATGCTCCATCCAGACCGCAGATTCTCCTTTCTCCGGTAGTTGCCAACTCCTCATGAGCCTCAATTTGCCGTACTTAACTGCCGTCGCCGTCATTTGAAAGTCGACCTTGATGACATGTATTGTACCATCACTCGCGCCGCTCACAAAGCATCTCGTGTTCTCTACGAAACACAGCGCTCTTACCTGAACTGTTCCCGTGGTGCCATGTTTATAGGTTTGCCGAGCCTTAAATGTCACATTCTTCTCCAATCTGCTAGAATCCCATATTTTGACTGTGCCATCATCTGAAGCAGTCAAGAAGAAGTTATGATCAGGTGCGACAATGACTCTGTTAATGGCAGCTGTATGTTCGCCATACTGGGCTACCATAACCCCTTCTGGTTTCCATATCCCTCCTCCCGCTTGGCGGCCGTTGCTTTTCTTGATTGGTTGTCTTCTCTGAACTGGAACTATTGTCGGGCCGAACTCGAGTATGTCGCTGGGATAATTCTGAAGATACATAGAGTCTAACAGTTTCAAAATATGTGGATCGTTTCCCTCTATTTTTCTTATGAGCTTCGCTAGATATAAAACACATCTAGGGTTTATCTTACCATAGGAATGGGCTGCCCTAAAAGCAAATTCTTCGGGTTCAGTGACAGTCTCAGCGGCTTTAGGTAGACTAAGGTCGCCGCCCTTCGCGAACGGATGCTCCACTCTACCGAATGCTATCGCGGAAACCGTGCTGGTTTCCGGGGCAGCCTTAGATGCCTCCACATTTCTTGCCAAAAGACTTAATGTGCTCGGCCTACGGCGAAGGGGGTTTCCATTCTCGACTAAACTCGCTGCAGTGGAAGACTCACCGCCTCCAGTAATAGTCACGGGTGGCACGGCCAATGGTGTAGATAACCCTGATACGGGAGCACTCTCAGTGCCAAATCCAGCCGGATTAGGAGTAGTCGGAGATCCGGAGCCTGAATGGTTTATCCCAGCCTCCGAGTCAAAACGGGACCGCATTATGTCCGTAATATCCACGCCTGTAGAGCGCTTTAGTTGCAATCGGGAGGGTGCCTTTCGATTGGAATTGTCGATAGTCCTGGAGGCATCCAAGAGAGCATCGGCTATAGTGGCCGGGCGGGAGTTTCCAGTAGCAGCGTCCGTTGTCCGCATATTCAGATTGAAGAACGATTGGCTTTCATCAAAAAATACTGTGTGTGGTGTAATACCAAGATCTTGGAGAGAAATTGTGTTCTTCGCCAGCGGTGGGTTTTCATTAGAGAGTAACCGCGGCTTCGATGAGGCCATTCTCCATATGTACTCCCTCAGAGAAATGACCTTCCATTCATCGTCGGGACCCATACCCAAATTTCTCAGCTTCTCAATCCAATTAATATCTTCCTCGTTCTTTGGGATCTGTGCAAAACCGTTTGGCTGTAGATCGTGGACCGGAATCCTTGGCATTGAGTCTCCTGTTGCTCCGAAAGAAAAGGTTCTCTGTTCCTGCGCGCCTTGCCAAAATAGCCCTTTCTTCGACTGTGTGGCCCAAGTAACCGCCATATCAAATACATGCCTAGATACCTACTCAAGTAAACAAACTGATATCAGACAGTTAGCTTGGGATACGGCGTACTGGTTTTTGAAGATGTTCGAGCATAGTCAACGTAGAGATGTTAACGACATCGGCTCTCAGAAACGGCCTCACAGTTGGGTTCACAATACAGTGTATGTCGGCCGGTGACAGCCACTTGCTCGCAGCCGCGACAAACGCTACAGCGCCTTGACAGCAATGTCAGAATTAATACTCGCTCCATTACATACCAGGGTATATTTGAATTGGAAAACCCTACCTTGGCGAATCCATATATTTGGATGCATCATAAAGCGACCGACTACGTTAATAAGTTCCCATATTTTACTCCTTTGGAACAGCCCGAGCTCGGCCATATTGGCAAGGGAGCGAAGGACCTTCTCCACAACATACTCCTCTGGGTCTGTGAGACTCTGTACCATTAGTGGCATGATGTACTCCTCCAAAGCAGTAACCCCAACATATGTTGCTACGCCAGTGATAGTTTCAAAAAATGCATTCCTAAGTTGCCAGTCTTTATCGTTCAAGTAAGTATTCAGATGACTTAGAATGACATCGTTGGCTTTGCTAGTTCCGAAGAAAACACAGAGCCTTGAAACAGATCTGAGAAACGACCTTCGGACCCCAGAATCAATGTCTGTGAGTAGTAACTTTGAGTGCTCCTGGAAGTGAACGACTAAGTCGTTCCTAGATAAGTCAAAGAGAGCCTGAAATGCTGACCCTGCAGCAGATCCATCCTCGGCTTCCGGGTCTGCTGTGGGTAAAGACCCATCAGCGCGGAGGGCTTGGGCCATGTCAAGGAATCTTGAAGCGCTATCAGCGAGAGAAGACAAACAAGAGGCGTATGTTGCTCTTATGATGGGATTACTGTGAGAGGCGAAATTTTGAAGCTTTGGTAAAATGTAGTCGGGAAATACGTGCGCATTGACAGGGGTGACGACTTCAACAAGTTCCATCTATATTCAAATGATTAATAAGGTAAAGCATGTGGGACTCCTGCAGAGAATCAAGAGCCATACCAGCTGGGTAACTGCCCTCACAGCAGCCACTCGAACGATAATCGAATCATCGTTTAGTAGCACAACAAGGTAAGGCAAACATCTGTCCAATTTCGCTTCATCGGTAATTCTCTCTGCAAATGCAAGAAATATATCACACGCTCTCACTCTTGCTGTTGCTCTTGACGTATTTCTTATTGACGACGCAATAAGACTTAAAAATATGAGGGTACCGTCATCAGCGCTCACTAGTCGTCTCCGCACAGTGGATGACTGCCGTTGGTAATTTGGAATATCTAAACGAACAGGTATTATGCCATTTTTAGAGGCAGCTCTCGTTTCAAGAACTGCAGCCTCTTCTGATGCGCCGAACCCAAGGAAAAAAGAAATCTTGTCAAAGTCGTGATAAATCCTGTTGATCCTATCGTCTGCCTGTGTCCTTATTTCTTGGCCTTCTAGAGAAGCCGATACCCGTCCAGAGTTCGGATCTGTAATAAATCCAATATATTGATGAAGGAAGCTATAGAAATACTCTGGGAACGCTTTCCGGCGCCACAGATTCAGATACTGTTCCGCAGAGTACCTCTTAGCAGGATCAAGGTCGGTCATGTGTTCAATTAGGCTGCGGATTTCTGGGTCTTCGATCTTCCCAAGGTAAGTTTGAGAGGGGTCATACTCGCCCCTTCGATATTTGAAGAGTTGTGACAGATTAAACAAAGGAGTGCCCTCCAAGAACAGCTCCGCAATGACACATCCCAAGCTAAATATGTCCATCTCATCCGTAACACTTGCATCCCCACTTATTTCCCCTGCATCGAGAAACCGCTCGGGAGCGACGTAGCATATCCTCCGTCCAGAGGTATCAAAAAAGTATGAGAAGTCTGCAGGGTTGTCCTGCGGAAGCTGCGTCGGCTTAAATTTAGCGAAATCGGAGAGATAGATCCAATTCCAAGATGTGACAAGAACATTCTCAGTTTTTATATCCCCATGATGAACACCCCTAGCATGGCAATCACGAAGGCCGCAAAGAAGTTGGAAGGCAATCCAGCGTTTCTCAATCTCTTCCAAAAACGGCCGAGTACTAATTCTATCATAGAGACTGTTATATAAGTATTGCCGAACCAGGTAGCCCGCTCTATCGGTTTCTATAATCCGTTGATGGGATAAGGCGTTCGGTATATCGGCTAGGGCCTCTTGCTCACCTATAACCTTGTCAGAACCCTAAAGCGAGACGTTCGAGAGAGAGAGCAATACGTTCAAGTTCTGTGCGATACTCTTCTAGCGAGAAGCTGGAGTTTGGCTTGAGAAAGATCTTGACAACAACAAGGCCGCCATCTGTGTGTTTCGCCCTGATTGTTTTTAGGAAACGGCTAGTTCCTAAGGATTTCTCGTAACTGATGTCGGATAGCTCAGCAATATCGATACCGGCACCGCCGACATTTCGATCTGGAAGGGCGGAATAATTTTGACCCATCTTATCCTCCACGGGCTCATTAGCAAAAGGGCTAAGAATATTCTGGGCGTGTGGGCGTTGAGCGCATAAAGAATGAAGCTAAAGAGTGTTTCTTTTGGGCGTTGAGAGTAAGGGCTAACAACCTAGTAGTACTGCGATCAGGACCAGTTGTATAGCTTATTATACCACAAACGCCGCCTATACTTGAGTACAATGCGAGTCCTGCACTTCGTCTTCTTGTAGCGCATATACGGTAAAGTCAGTAGCTTGAGTAGCCTCGAACCCTAACCCTTATCATGCCAAAGGTTGAGCCGCAAAGCCAACGGGAGGATCCCCACAAACAGGCTGAAACTCTAGAAGTTATTCACTCTCAATAATGAGAATCTGATGAATGAGCAATAAAGTGTTATACTATACTATAGTACGACTCTTTTCCTTGTTCTTTCACCACACTAATCAACGGTGGAAAGAAGTTAGGAGCTTAGAGGAACACGAATCTCAGCCCTTAACCCATATCTTATCAGATTTTATGATTGCTGAGGGTGAGGTGCCCCGTTGCATTTATTCCCTGTTACCCAAGCAATTATGGTACCACACTGACCATGATCTGCTCCCTATATCAGTCCTTGAGTGCACTGTTTTCTATATCGCTGCAAGCCCCTATCCCGTGCTCCGTTGCGAGAAATAGCCTTTGCGATGGCGCCCTCCGAAATAAAACCCTCCCAGTTAGCAGATGCAGTTCTTAGCTCTGTCCTTGACGGTTCATATCCAGACTCTGATGACGTTGCAGGAGCTGTCCTCGAAGCCTCAGCACTCCCGGAAATTGTCGCCTCCCTACAAAAAGCTCGGGAAAGCCTCTATGTACAATTTCCCCTCAACTTACGCTCATAAGAATCTATGCTAAATGTTACTAGGATGAAGTTAGAACAGCCAGCCGAGAAAATGGACCTGAAGTTGATTCATGGATATCACAAGCCCGAAGACTCCACAAAGACATCGAATCATCCAAAACGAAAGCAGACGAAATAATACAGCTAGTGGAACAGGAGAAGCGGCTCGATCTAGAACTTGAAGATTCTACAATGCAGGCTCGATTACTAGTATCCGAAATCAAATTCAGCGAAGCTTTAACAGATATATTGTCAAAGTTACAGCTAATCGACCTTACCCTATCCCAAGTCGAGCATTTATTGGACACTGGAGAGTTGTGCCAGGCGATTGAGATCCTCGACGATGTCCGGGCTGCTCTAGAAAAGCTACCCGCGTCTGATGGAACGATCGTTATCAGCTTAATGAAAGAGAAGGCAAAAGGCTTGAGATCGATGTTAGTTGACAAGATAGAGGACTGCTGGAAATGCCTTTTAAAAGTCAACCCCCGAAAGAGCGAGATTTCGGTCTACAGAGACGCAGCAGGTAAGAAACGCTATCCGGCCCTTAAATCCTGAATCCTAACAAACTAATGTTAGATATAAGGCTCCGGTCCCTCGACCGAGAATGTCATCGAGGCTCTGAAGAAATTGGACCTTCTCAATGGAAAAATAGACCACTTACACCACCAAATCGATACACTACTTGTCGCCCCTCGACTTGATTTGCTAAAAGGCTCAGTTCCTACATTCTCGGTAGAAGGGAATACCTTACGTATCAGCGGAAACACAAACGACCTAAACGCAGCGCGTATGTTCAAGGACCTACGCCAAATGATCACCTTCTTCAACAGAAACCTTCCGTCGGGCATTACTCCCATGTTTTCCCGTACCTTTATACCCAACCTGACTACACGGCTGATTTCTTCCTCCCTATCATCCTCTGTGCCCTCATCGTTAGACGATTTACCAAAATTCGAAGCCCTTCTTAAAGAAACGAGAGATTTTGAAAGCTTTTTGCATCAGATATCCTGGGCGAACGAGACAGAATTACGAGAATGGACTGAGAGAGCACCGAAAGTATGGCTGTCAAAGAGAAAAGAGACTTCTCTAGACAAAGCTAGACAAATATTATCACATGGAGCTAGCGCTGTTAAGGTCGTAGAAAGGGCGGAGACACAGAAGGTGAAAGTCATTTCCTCAACCGAAAGAAGGAAGTCATTAGGTGCCCCAATGGAAGATGTCTGGAACAACGATTCTGGGTGGGGAGACAGGGACACATCCGCAGATACTGCTGCCACGGCGAAATCGCTGCAAATCGACATTGATGACGATGATGCCAGTTGTTGGGGCTTAGACGAAGATATCGACATCGAAGACGAAGAACAAGAGGGGGACGAGAAACCTAGCGTGCCAGCAGATGCTCTAACTGATGAGGATGGTTTGGATAACCTTGATTGGGGGGAATGGGGAGAAGACGACCCAGGAATTGAAGCTCAAGAGTCTATAATAGCTTCTGACATAGGTTCGACGAAGAACCCAACAGAGTATCAGCCAGCAAAAAGACCCCCGAGTTCTCACTCTAAGGATATCACACTCAGGGAAAGCTACGCAATCACCTCAATACCTGATGCCATCATGGATATTATCGTCCAAGTAGTCGATGAAGCAAAGCGATTATCAGCTATGCCCCCCTCTCCCATCACACCAGCTGCTTCCGGCATGTTGTCAATTCCTTCCCTCATACTCGCCGCTTACCGGGCACTAGCACCGATTTCCTATTCCACTAATATATCATCCAATATGCACGTCTATAACGACTGTGTCCGGATAGCCGAGCAGCTACAAAGCCTAGAGGTCACGGCAGAACTAACTCGCCCAAATAATAGCTGGGATACCGACGCCAATCTCATCCAATCCTTTGGTAAACGCCATTACGCCAAGGAGATAAACCTTCAACGAACGATACTACGCGACTCTCTCGATGGTGCGCAAGGTTTCGTGGGCTGCACCAACTTCCCCCGATCGGTAGACTGCCAAACAGCAATCTCATCAGTAGTCGCCCGGATAAAGGAAATCCACATGAGTTGGTCCCAAGTACTCTCACCATCAGTGCTCTTCCAGTCCATCGGCTTACTCCTCAATACCGCTGTCACAAAACTTATCAATGACATAGAGGACATTCCCGACATCCCGGCTGCAGACTCCGAGAAAATATGCGCATTCTTCGAGGAAATTGCGGCATTGGAAAGCTTATTCCCTGACGCGCCCGGTGGAGCAGGAGTTTCCACAACTGGGTTCCACTGCAAGAACTGGCTCAAGTTCCGGTTCCTACAGCAAATCCTAGATAGTAGAATCGCGGATATCTTGTACATGTTCAGAGAGGGGCATTTGGAAGGGTTTGAAACGGAGGAGCTAGTGGATCTTGTCAAAGCGCTTTTTGCGGATAATGATAATCGGAGGAAGTGTATTGATGAGATTCGGAGCGGGGAACACTAGCACCTAAGAATATTTGAGGGTCTGAGAGTTATAATAGGTTGATTGGTGTGTTGTACTCAGCTTTTACGCAAGCTGAGTGGGCATGGAGGTGCATAAATAATAGGGGGATACGAGATCCTGTTTGGCGCGCAGCCATAAAAATAAATGCTGTTTTTCCTGAAAATGGCTTATGAGCCAAAATAAGAAAATGCCATTTTCAAGAAACCTAGGTGTTTGGCAGGGCCTTTTCTTACTCCTTGAGGGTTGAAAATATAAGCAAAACCCTCATTTCTTAGGGCCAAACTCCTTACCCTATAAAAAACTCATCAACTGCTCTTGGAAAAAATCCTCCTTAGCCCCAAAACAAAAAAGTTCCAATTATGATATGATATTTATGTAAGACTGATAGGCCAAGAGCCCTCATTAAGGGCGGATGAGAAGAAGCGGCGTGGCTAAAAATAGGTTTAGTATGATACGAATTCAATGAACCGCCAGTGTTCCCCTCTCTAGAAGAGGGGTGAAATACCCACCAAAAGACCCGCTTTCAAAGACAAATTTAATAAAAAAGAAAGAAAAACACCAGACCTTACTAAGAGGGGGACAGGCAGCCCCGATTCAACCAGTTGAGATCCTATCGTGCGGCACTGCTATTGCCAAACATTACACCACGCCATATCACTCGCTTTAGGAGTGCTTGCCCGGTGGCAAGCGTGCTGATGCTAGTCAGAACTACGGCCGTTGTAACAAATCGCCCGAGAAGCGAGTTGGATGGGGTTGGCTTCCCTCTGGAGCGGCTAGATATACCCCCCCTATGAAAGTAAATCCCAACAAACGTCTTCTAACGTCTTCTATACACCCTTGGGAAGGGGAGGAACAATAACCCACAGTTCCTATCATTGGCCTTGGCAGGCAAATAAGCTAGCAAGGGGTTATTTTACCTTCTACACTCACAGATGCAACGGGCATAGCGATAACAAATAGGAAATACCGCAAGGCATCCCTCGATTCTCTTCTCACATATTCAGCAATACTCTAGCCCTCTATACCTCTTTCTCAAGCAAAGCGACACATATCTCATTCTTAATTGACCTCAAAGTAACATGCATAACAAACTCCAAAGATAAGCAATACAAGGGCTCGCAGTGGCCAGTTCCAAAACCCAATAAATTCCAATTTTACACCGTTAAGTAGATTTCTGAACCGCAACCTAGTATCAATCGTTCGTGGCTCGAAGAGATTCCAAATCTGCGTTATCTTCCGGCAATATCAGCATCACTGCATACAACCTCCCCCGCAAAGAGGACATATACAATCAACCACTTACTAAGCCTAGTTTCCAACTCCTCAATCGCAACCCTAGGCTTCACGTTCGCAGCCCTGGCTTCATCCCTCTCCTTCTCCAACTCTGCGATCTTACGATGCAAGCCCGTGATTACATCTGTAGCCCTCTGATGTGCTGATCTAGCAATTTCCCTCCTAAAAAATCCCTCATGCACCTCAGTTAATCGGAAAAAATTCCGTGATCGTAGATCAATCCATACCCTTTACACACGCCCTCCTTCTGCCCAACCTCTCTTTCCAGTATATCCCAAAGTTTACCCCCGGCCCCCTTCAAGTCGATCCCCTCAGTGCGGACGAACTCGCTCACCGCTTCTCGCACGTCGAACTGGACCCCGCGGCCGGGACTGCTTAGTGCGCCTCTAAAAAACGAGCCAGTCCGGGACCTCGGCGTCCACGGAGTGGTTCTCGTATCTACTGCCCTTCCTGTTGGGGTGGTTGGTTCGCCATTCGAGTTGAAGAGCCGCCGGCGGGGGAATGGGGCTGGTGAGGGCGAGGGCGTGACTGTATCATTATTATCACTGCCATCTTCGTCTACGTCCGTCTCGCTGAGGGGCCAGGCTACGGAGCGACGCTCCCATGTTCCTGGGGTTACCGCCACGGCTTTTCTGGAGGAAGTGGAAGGAGGGGGTTTGGGGGTGGAAGCCCTGGAGGAGTTGTTAGTGGAGTAGGGGTTTTTCGTCACTTGGTTTGGCCTGCGGTGTTTGCAGGGGCCGGGCTTTTGTCCTGACACTTCATTAGAGGGCGGCGACGGCTCACGCCGGCGCTTTACCCGGGAGGCGGGGGACGGTAGAGCTAAGGCTTTGGAGGGAAGCACGGGAGCGGTGGCCTCTCTCGTGTAACAGGCGCCAGACCTAGTTCTGCCAGGGGCGATATTTCTTGAGGGTGGGGGAGCCCCCGGTAGCAGTGTTTGCTTCAGATATTTCGGAGTAGTTGCGGCTCCGCGGAGAGGGCGCACCTTACTCTCGTCAAAGGTGTAACCTTTCAGCGCCTCTGCCTTCTGAGCTTCAGTTACCCAGATAAAAAAGTCGCACGACGAACTGCTCCTGCCCTTCGGACAGGCGTAAACTGCCTCCTCGCTACAGGCATTAGGGAAAACATGATCGCTTCTCGAGCTCCGGACAACACTCACATCTTTTGCCGGAATTGCGAGTCGTGGTTGCCGTGCTTATTGGTGCTAGGGCCCTTTACCCTCATAGTCGATGATATTAGCCTCTGGTATCGTGTTTGTTTGTTTAAATAATCGCTACCAGCCTGATACCGGAAGATTCATGATGCTTACAAACCTAGGATTGCAGTTGCCTTGGGGGGGTTCAGTGTTAACGGACAAAGGCTTCTAGCACAACTTAACAGGAGCCCAGTAGGACTTACACATCCAACCATTTTCTTGTAGATTGTCGAGAGTCGCAGTGGGGAGCCGAGTTATCGGGGTGTTGGGCACTGATGCCTTTCGAGGTGGGGTTTTAGACATGATAATTCGGGAAAGACGGATAGGATCTCGAATTGTAGATAGATAGAAAATTTGGATAGCTACAAGTGCTCGAGTATGAATGAACGAAGGATATTGTACTGTATTTGTATCGGTACTTGTTTTCTCAAGGCCCCAGGCGCAAGAGTATTTCGGGCCTAGTAGCACAGAAACTTCTCCTTCGGTCACAAGACACATCAGCAAACATATTTATCCGCGTCCTGTGTATCAGACATATTTGACACTCAGGACTTTAACCGTTAGCTTGTACTTGTACATGGCATGCAGTTGCACCAGTGTTAGGATACAATAGAGAGTTTGCGCAAGGAGACCTAGGTGGCAGGAAAACAGGTTATTTTCTGTTAACCTAAAAGTCTTGGACATCTAGGTGGGTAGCGAGACCTGGAAGAAGTGTAAAATAGGGCTTTTCAGACCTGAAGAAATCACATCGTTGCAGAACAATACCACAGCTCTCTTTTCACATTTTATTAAAAAAATTTAGCCATGATAATATTAGGCACTTAGTAGCAGATTGTCACCCTTTTTATAGCAGTCAGTAATGTTAGTGCCCAACTTGTGTAGCCGGGAATCCTAATTCGAGCAGGGAACGAATTTGAAGATAATGCGATACTACCCTACTCAATCCCCATCTTCTTGCTACCAAGCCACCTACGCCTATTGCGCAAACTCATTCTTGGACCTAGGTCCATTCCCTATTAACCGCTACCTAGGTCCCCATGCGCAAACTCTCTAATAGAGGGATCCAGCAGATAACCCAATCCCTGCAGAAAACGTCGTAACCACAGCAACAGCGACAACTTAGGAAAGGTGAAATACCAAGCTCTCGCAGTTGGCATTTTCTACAAGGATCATGAACACCCCTACGGTACCACCCAGTGGTGGACAGTAGGGGTGGTGGTTATCCTTGCAAAAAATACCAAGATGTAAACAATGTGCAAGGCAGAATCTAAACCATGATGAGTATAGTGACTACTATTTCTGCCCACCATCTTTGAATCCTATGACAACTTGGGTTAGGTCACTGACCGGTCTCAAGCTGCCGCCATTTCTCTTCAGATCATCTTGGCATCCTGTCTCTGTGCTGGAACTCAAAAATTTCCTGAGGTTTGTATCAAGTTTCTCCTGTGACGCTTGGCATTTTTGGTAGGGAATAGGGAATCAGATAAGTAATACATAAGAAATATACCAGGGGTAGGGGTGAAGTATTGGGACAAGCAGGGGTACCAGAGGTTTACACATATACAAGTGCCAGGGATAAAGTTCTCGTACACACCACTTTGTGACCTCACCAATTTTTAATAGTTTTTTGCGGGTAAGCCACACTGGGGTGTACGAAAACATTTTTTTTTTTTTTTTTTTTTTTTTGTAAACTTTTCGATTCGTAACTAACTAGCTACAAATACTACAGGCTTTTTGTATCTAAACTAGATGTTTGCCCCACTCGAACACTATCACCACCCAGATATCGCCTATCCCGAGCTCCGTGAACCAAATAAAATCAAAACAATCTCCTAAAACCATTCCGAGTCCATTTGTCCCGAATTACCACACTTGCAATGGGTGAAGTAAAACAAAACAAAGACCATCAAAAAAAATTACTCTTCCGTTCCCCTTTACGCGAACTTCCTGTGTCACCCTTCCCCATAACACCACTACCCAACGGCACGTACTTAAATTTCTCCTTGCCCTTTTCCTTCTCCTCCAACACCTTAATCTCCTCTCTCGTCTTGTTCTCCCACCTCCTCCAACCCTTAACCTTCCTCTTACGAGCACCCGTAAAAGGGCACTCTGCTTCCCATTCACTATCGCTTCCCAAAGGAACCCCCGGCTTGACCTTGCTCTCCTTTTGATCCAGTTCGCTCTTCATCCACCTGCCGAACCAGTCCTTAATCTCCCCCAGTTGTCGCTCCAAAACCACCTTCTCCAATACCCTCTTTCCTTCCACGGCATCCAGCTTAGCCTCCATAGCCACTCAACCACCAACCCTCCTGGCCGGTTGAATAGCCACAAAACGCTTAACCGAACACCACCTGCCACCTACCCATATCCCAGACCGCAGCAACCCCTGCAGCTCTGTCCCTCCTCTTATCATGGCAACCACCGTAGAAGATTTCTTCCCAGCAGCCACCCTCCTTTTCCTCTCCGCATCTCCCACCAACCAACGTGATCCCTCACAAATCACAAATCCCAACGCTTCCAACTCCTCCACTACCCTTTCGACTCCACCCTCCCACTCTATACCACCCACTTTAATAGCGACAACCGGTCCTTTTCCTAATCTTCCCACAGGGTCAAACGGGATCCCCTCAGTCTTCCTCCTCTTTCTTTCCTCCTCAACTCCTCTCCAGTTCCTTTTCGACGTAGGCGTCGCAGGGCGCAATTCGACCGGGGTCAGGCATTTCTTCGGCGTAAAAGGCTCAACTCCTTTCTTAAACATTGTCAGTAGAGACCGTTTTTCCTCCAAACGTTTTTCCACCTCTGCCAACTTCGCTCTCAACTCAGTAACCTCCTGAGAGAGACTTTCGACGGTTTCGACCTTAAATCCGTATTTCGACATAATGAAGCAATAAAGATAAAGAAATCCAGGTGTTTTACTGGTCAACAGCCTAAAAAGGGGTCTGTGTGACAAGTAACAATTTCAAACACTGAGGTTGTAACGGGGACGGAGCATGTACGAAAACTTTTTTTTTTTTTTTTTTTTTTTGTAAACTTTTCGGCTTATATTTGTCTAGCTAAATCATAAATAACTACTACAAACATCCTAGCTCTGCGGGCTTTCTGTACCACATTTCGGGTGTCTGCCCATGTCTATCATCGTCGCCTCACTGATCCTTCGACCAAAATTCAACCACGCCCGAATTCCTTTCTTCAGGGACACACTCAACCGGTAAAATCGCCTTAAAACCAATAGCCGGAACCTAGTCGTAAGGAAATCCCATACTTCCCTAACCTGCCTGTCTCCAGAAAGCATCACCTGGTCCAGTCCACGATACCCTAAATAATCAAAAAATAACAAAATAATACACTGGAAAAAACACCACTCTCAGCCTCCCCGAAGTCAAACGGATAAAACTCCCAGCCCACTAGATTTAAATTTTCACCGGGTATCCTCCTCCGGAACGGTAGCCTAATCGTAGCCTGGTTAACCTTGAGCGCTCCTGTGTATCGGGGGTAATCGAACCTCTCCGGAAACCTGTCATTGGCAACTCCTACTGTCTCCTAAACCCAAAACCTCTACCTCTACCCCTTCCCTCCAGTCCATAACCGTATCTACCAGGACCGACGCCGTGAGTTGGGCCACTTGCAATGGGTGACCCCCCCCACCCCCGACCCCTAACAATATACCCTCCTCTTCCAGCATTCCTCGGTCCCATCGGAACCGAGTCTCCTACTCCCCATACCGCCAATCTACCACCATCCCTAGCCGGACCCGAAGGCGCAACTATGATTTCTCTCCCACCAACCTCCACAACCACATCCTCGTCCGGATCCACCTCTTCCTCAACTCTTCTTCTCTTACTACCCACATCTACCGAGACAACTTCAGGTAGCCGCACAACAGCCTGACTCACCTGCTCCTACTCGCTTACTACGCTCTCAGCCACAACTACCGCCACAGCAGCCACAGTGTGTGCCACCTCTATCGGGTCAGCCACCACCCCTGCACTTGCCACAGCGAAAGCCACAGCCTCAGCCACCTCCTCTTTCTCTGCCTCCTCCTTTAGCCTCGCCTCCAACACCAGACGATGATTCCTCTTGGAAAGCACCGAAACATGATGCCGAAGACGATCTATCTCCTTTTCCATCAACATCATCTTCTCAACCAACTCTCCTATCACCAAACCCGATCTAGCTACCTTAGTAGCCGGAAAAAACGTAGAACCTCGCTTAGCCATCTGTTCCTAATAAATAGTACTATGGGAAGATGAGGGACTTAAAATAGTAGATGAAAGAGATAAAATATCTCTTAAAAACGATAAAGACTTAGAGGAATAAACCTGAAAGAATAAAGACTTGAGGCAATCGTGAGATGGTTCCCAAGGATCCTGGTTGGTCAAAACCCAGAATGTGACGAGTCACTCGGAGTTGAAATTTCAATCGCTGGAGGTGTAAGAGACACGGTGGATGTACGAAAACAAATTTTTTTTTTTTTCTTTTTTTTTTTTTTTGTAAACTTTTCTTTATTTGCTAACTACTCTTCATAGCGGCCGTGGCCGACGCCCCGCAAGGACATCACTCCTCTATAGCACGCCGGCTCATGACTAACGGCATCAAATAATTAAGGGGCTTTCTGTATCAAATGTTGATATCTGCCCAACACCAAAACCCGTCCAATCAACCAGTAAGAACCTCCATCTGCGGTACAATACCTGGAACCGAAACCTACTTAACCCAACCGCAAGCTTGGTATCGCCGACGTCTTTTCGGAATCAGCCCCTCTGACCACTTTCCAGTCCTTTTCCTAACCATTATGAAAACGTAACCCCCAAAGAAATAAACAACCTCCGCCGCTTGTGTATCCGAGTCTGAGCCAACCCCTATATCAGCAAAAAAACACCCTGCCCCCTGTGCCTCATGTCGTTGAGTTTTACGTTGTGGCACATCGTGAGTCCTATAATCACGATATTAAAAATCCCGTTAGTCTGACTAAAGAAGGTAATATTAATTCTGTTTTCTGCAAAATATGAGTAGTTTTTATTAAGAACTCACGGACTTTTTACATACCGAAGTTGAGAAATTTGAGTTCATAACATACAACTTTGTAATGTAAAATGTCTATGAGATATTGATAAAAGTAGCTTATATTTTGCTACAATTAAGATTTGTATCTGATCATTAGGGGACACAATCGGAAGCATCATGATTAACTGGGGTCACTCGCGATTAGCCAAAACGTAAAACTCAACGACATGGCTCACCGTGGAGCACAAAAGACAGATTTTTTTTTTGCTGATGTAGGTTATTTTACGGCAGTCAAGCAGGCCACCTCCACCCCCTCCCCTTCCAGCGACTATCGTCTCATCCGCGCCATGGTCTATGATATAGATATGGTATTCCATAAACCATCCCGGAGACTCTAAACCAAATTATCATGAGTGCAAAAGAAATCCTCAAAGATAGTGTTGACCGAGATACAACTCCACCGCCTAACCAACATCCGGATCCGATCCCCTGCCATTCTAGCGGCGCGGTTAGATAGACCTCCCTGGCATGGGTGCGATATCGTCCTCCCGGTCCTCCCAAACCAAAACCATCACTCCAACACCACCCGACCGAGCATCAACGTCATGAGTTGGGCCGCTTGCAATGGGCGACCCCCCCCATCCCTGACACTAATGCAAGCCACTCCTAAACCAACGCCACTCCTCAACCAAAGCCACCACAAATCAACGCCTCCTAAACCAACGCCACACTCCACAACCCAAGCCACACTCCTCAACCAAGCCACATCGTTCCTCCCATGCGCCACAACTACCTGCGCCGGCCCTAGCCACAAGGGCTAAGCCACCCCCTCACCCGCGTCCTACACGCCTGCCAGAATTACCGAAGTAAAATAGGCCCCGTAACCGAATCCGAAGGTGACAAAAAGTCGTGACAGCGTTCGTAAACGATATCCCTAGATGGAAGACGATTAAAAATGATGAAAAGGGATACGAGATACCTTGAACACCAAAGATTTCTAAACCATCGTAATGGTAAAGAAGACTTGAAGCCATCGTGAGATAAGAATCAAGGAACCTGAGTCGCCCACTGGAAAGATATGACACGTCACAAGGAGGTGAGATTTCAATCGCTGGGGTTGTAGGAGTGACGGAGGTTGTACGAAAACATCACCCCTGGCACTTGTACTTCAGAAAGAGTATCAAAGAACCATAAAAGTAAGATGACTACTAATTCGAGTAATTCCGCCACCCCTTGCCTATCCCAATATTTTCTCCCTCACCCGAGTACTCGGGTACATGGCTTAGCGCTGGCTCATCTGCCAAGTAAATCCAAGTGCTTGAACTACTCCTACCCCTATCCATAATAATTGCATAGGGATGTATATCATAGCATTAGAATGCCGGTATGACATAGAACAGCATCCAGATGTCAGCTCCAGCACCAGTGGAGAGCAGTGGTGGAATCTCTTCTTGAAGATAGCATACCATCAGAACTCGAACAATTGGTACTCGTGATATGATATATGATGTCCAAAATCCCCTCTCTCGGGTAGGGAGTCAAAACACCGCGAAAACGGACCCCCTCGGCCCCCCCCAAAAAAAAATATATATATATATATATATATATAAGACCTTGCCAGTAAAGGCAACCAACGCCCTATGGCGAGTACCAATTATTCGAGTTTTTACGGTACCAATGATCTCTCTAACTATAAAGATACTAGACATAGTGTGGTCCGGTACCTGCCAGTGGTTATGATAATATAAAGAAAAGGCCATCTGTACAGGACTCTAAATATGCTCAAAAGAAAGCAATAGCTAGCACAATTAATAAATCTAAACCTAAAATAATTAAGGCATTGTGGTCAGATATGGGAACTAAGTTAGGGGGTTTAGAGTAGAATTGAGATGATTTAAACCTTGAAAACAACCTCAAAAACAGTATGAAATGCAATTCTAAATGGAAGGCTTTAAGCTCTGATCAAAATCATACTACAGCACCTACAAATGATTATTGATGCTAGTCGGATGCCAACCCAATATTGATTTCTATAGTTCACTTTGTAAATAGTATATCTACCCCGTACTCATAGGATATCACTTGCAGCACATCTCAATCAGAAAGTGAGTACTTGTTGTGGGCACAAAAAAAAAACGCTTACTAGTTATTACTCAAATTTCCAAATCTGGTTTAGTTCACATACAAATACCATGTCATCTTTCGGAAGTGGGCCCAAATTTTGTCTGCCCTCGAGTGTGGTAAAAGCTCGCTAGATTCATCATCGGCAATTATGGCTCAAGCCTTCTCAATCCAAGGCAAAGAATAGTGTTTTCCAGGCAATGAGTATCCAGAGGAGGCTGGATCTCATTAACTGATATTGGTGACTTTGCTAACCTGCTCTGCTAACCTGCTCTGCTAGGTTTATTATGGCTCAGTACCCTCTCGCTGAGCTCTGTGATAGTAGATTTAACAGGCTTTTAAGGTATCTATGGGTTATAAGCGTCTTCATAGCTGCTATTGCTAGAAAGTTGAGTTACTCCTTAGCGCAATGGTAGGGAACGATCAACCGAACGGACAGGGATATATTTGGCAGGTGAACCTTGAATGCCGGTAACTGTTCAATGACTTCTTGCCAGATCCTGTACAACTGAACATTGACAGTGCCACATTCGTGGGAACTCACTTTTGTACCTACTTTAGTGAGAGAACCATTTCCGGTATCATTAGATAATGTGGCATTGAGGAAAGGACTGATAGAAATAAATGCAAAATGCCGAACTTCCCATTACCCCCCAATGAGCCAGACAGCCAGAGAACCCTGCAGCCCGACCATATACCCCCCTAACCCCATCAAACAGCGTCACCCACGCTGTAGCATTTCTGCTATTCAGGTGACCATAAGTAATTGGAATAGACAAAAATTAATCTATCTCCTTATCTTATGCGCAATCCTCATCCCCGCCTCTGATACAAGTGATAAATTTCTCCAACTCCTCCTAATTCTCAATCGTAACTAGAGCGGCACCCGCACATGGGCTTGATCAATTCCTTTCGTAAGTCTTAGTTCAGTTTGTTTCAATTCGGTCATATCGGAACGAGCTATAAGGTCTATCACAAATACCGTAGGAGCTCGAGCCATTGGACCATGTGCTAGGACGTTGGAGTTGCCTCTCCTAGTAAGGTCCGGTGTTTTTTCTTTTTTATTTGTCTCGGAGAGCAGGTTTTTTGATGTGTTTGTCGACTCTTTTTCGAAGGAGGAAATTTTGGACCATCTGGCATATCGTCTGATTATTCGAGCTCTTACGGTAGGCCCCTACAAAACATCATGGCCGCTGGTAAGGTGAAGCCTCGGGTGACCCCTTGAATAAAACCCATTTGCCAGCCGGTAATCAAATGAGGATCAAATAAAAGAGCATCCTTACTGTGAAAAGACATCCTTGTATTGATGGATATGGATGGTGGTCTGTCTATTGACGTGAATTTGAAAGAGAAAAAAGATTGCTGTTGCGGAAGGAAAAGGTGTTAGAACTACGGTACTTCCGATAGTGACAGCCACCCTCTATTACATGTGGCAACACCCACTACATTGTGCAAGTTACCCGGCCTTAGAGATTCCCTTTAGCCCTCAAGCTCTATATAAACTTTCCTTCCTAGATCCCTCTCCTATCCCTCTATTCACCTTTCGCCGTTCCCTCTCCTTTTCCTCTTATTTGCAATCGCTCGGTTGCTAGCTCGCTTAGCAGCCGGTTGCAAAGTCTCGAGTAATTCGCCTTATAAAGTCCCGCCCCCAAAAATTCCTCCGGACAACCAAGCAAAATTCATGGACATGCGCGATAACCTCATTGACCGCCAAGCGGAAATGGATGACGATGATGATGAGCTCGATCAGGAAGAATTCGATGAGGATACCGGTGAAGTGCGCAGAAAAGTCGACAAGTCGAACAAACCACCGAAAGACTTCGACGACAGCAGCGAGGAAGAGGACGACGACGACGACGAGGAGGCGGCAAAGGTTGTTCTGGCCCTCCTGGCTGAGTCGTGGGGAGTGCATTACTGACTGGGATATAGATTCGTGAAGGCTTTATCGTTGATGATGAAGAAGAGGACGAGGAGGAAGAGCAGGCGGACGGGTCTATGGTTCTTGTCAAGAAGCGCAAGAAGAAGAGGAGAAGATCTAACCGCGAGGATGAAGAGGAGGAAGGCCTAGATGAAGACGATCTTGACTTGGTCTTGGAGAATACCGGCCATGAGATTGATAGATCTAGCCAGGTTCGTCTTGTCGAATTTATCATTCACTCAACTGCTAGTGTAGGACCGCAAACTTACTCACATACTGGATTTTCTTAAGAGCAAATTCAAACGATTGAAGCGTGGAAGAGAAGATGCCGAAAAGCGCCGTCGACAGCACTCCCGCGATCTGGAAGAAATCTTTTCCGACGAAGAAGACGCACCTGGTGAGCCCGACGACGACGATGAAGGCCTCGACAATCGCCGCGGCGGTGAGAACGAGTTTGAAGACTTCATTGAAGAGGATGAGATGTCTGAAGACGAACGCGGTGGAGGTGGAAGTGACGATGACATGCAAATGGTCAGACGACGGAGAAGAGAGAGTAATCAGCACCAAGGAAGCTATGCTCCTCAACACCTAGGGTTACGTGAGGGCGCTATCTCGGATATGCATGATATCTTCGGAAGAGGTGATGAGTACGATTTTGCGCTCGTGACAGAAGACGATCCACAAGAAGAGGAGGAAAGTAGGGAAAAGGAGCTGGAGTTGAAGGATGTTTTCGAACCGAGCGAGTTGGCGGAGCGCATGCTTACGGACGAGGATAATGCAATCCGTCAAAAGGACGAGCCGGAGCGATTTCAGTTGTCCAGAAAGCCGTTTGCACATCTCAAGATTGGTGAAAGGGAACTCGAAGAGGAAACTGAATGGATCTCCAAGTTTGTCCTAGCCAAAAAGAACTTACCACCACACCAAGAGGAGCCCTTGATGAAAACGATCAGGAGTGTGTTAGAGTTCATTGTAGTCGATCAAATGGAAGTTCCATTCATCTACCAGCATAGGAAAGATTACCTGATTCACACAGAGAGGGTTCCTACGCGTCGCCACGACGATGGGGAAACTGGATACGAGATCGAAGCTACCAAACTCCTCACACAGGACGATCTTTGGGAGATTCTTGAATTGGATCTCAAGTTCAGAGCCTTCCTTGATAAGTGCCGGGCATATGAGAAAACCTATTCCAGTCTCAAAAATGTTACGGATACCTCGGATGATATCGAGGCAGAAACTGGACTCCAACGTACCGAAACAATTGAGCAAATACAGGATCTACACGATTACATCCATTTCCGCTATCACTCCCAGCTGAAAGACATTGCTATCACCAACGGCGAGGGCCGTGGACACGGCTATAGGAGGCCAGGGAGTAGTAAGACTATCTATGAGCGTATCCGCAATGGAAATGTTTACGGTCTGGTCCGTGCGTTCGGCTTGTCTGCAGCACAGTTTGCGATGAATGTACGCTTCGACCAAAAGCGTGAATACGCCGAGGATCCTCACGACTATCCCCATGCAATATCAGACCACTATATCGACGATCCCGAGTTCCCAACTGGGGAGTCGGCATTGCAGGCGGCCAAACTCATGCTGGCTGAAGAGCTTTTCACAAATCCCACTTTAAGGAGGTCAATGAGGGACAAATGGTTTATGAGAGGTATCATTAACGTTGACGTGACGGAGAAAGGCGTTCGTCAGATTGATGAGCAACATCAGTACTATGTAGGCACTCTATCCACAAATTCTTTGTAAGATGCTAATTTTTTACAGGAATTCAAATATCTCAGGAATCAAACTCTCAGGTCGATTGCAGGACACTCTGCAATGTACTTACGTATGATGAAAGCTGAGCAAGAAGGCTATGTCAACGTAGAGGTCAGCTTAGAGAATGAAGACAAGTTCACCCGGCGATTATACGAGTACATGACATCTGAAAACGTCAGCGATATAGCAGAGTCTTGGAATAAGGAGCGAAAGGAAGTCGTTGATATGGCAATGGGAAAATTCAAGTTAATGTTTCAAAAAGCTATCAAGGATGAATTACGAACTGCCTGCGAGGATGCTATTGCGGCCGAGTGCCGTAGATCCTATCTTAAGGTAATGTTTCCCCGCTTAATATCTAAAAATTATGAGCTAATTGTTCTTGCAGAAACTCGACCAAGCGCCCTACAAGCCGAAAGCATTGAAACTTGGCGAAATCCCACGAGTCTTTGCCTTCTCGAACGGATACGGCGAGAGGGGCCGAGATGCTATTGTCGGTGTCTTCAGGGACGAAGATGGGAGGCTTCTCGAGACTGTCAAGTTTACAGATCTCAAGGATGACACATCTCGGACTCACTTTATCGAAGTTCTCAATCGCCGTAAACCCGATGTTATCGCCGTGGCAGGTTTCAGCGTACAAACCTACAAGCTCGTCGAAGAGATTCGTGGTATTGTCGAAGAGGAGGACATCAATGTTGTCGGTGACGAATTAGACGATAGATCCCCCACTGAGGTGATGTTGGTGAACGATGAGGTAGCTCGTCTATACCAGAACAGCGACCGTGCTGCTGTAGACCATCCGGAGCTTCCACCACTTTCACGATACTGTGTAGCCCTTGCTAAATACGTCCAGAATCCACTCTTGGAATACGCCGCATTAGGTAAGAATATCGTCTCGATCGCTTTCCACCCTGCACAACAGCTTTTGCCTGAGCACAAGCTCCAGAAAGCTCTTGAAACTGCTATGGTGGATATGGTGAATCTGGTTGGTGTGGATCTCAACGAAGCTGCCAGCAAGCCATACGTTGCAAACTTGCTTCAGTACGTCTGTGGCTTCGGTCCCCGAAAGGCAGTTAGCGTTCTGAAGGTTGTTCAAGCAAACGTAAGTCACAATCGCAATACCCAACTACTCAATCGTTAATCTAGCCAGTAGGGTGGACGAGTATCAAGTCGCCTTGAATTGCTCGGAGATCGCGACAGGGGAATTTTAGCAGTCGTTGGCCCTGCAGTCTTTGTTAACTGTGCCAGTTTTCTCATCATCCCTCATGATCTAGCGGACCGGAACTCTGACTACCTCGACAATACCAGAGTACATCCCGAGGACTACGACTTGGGGCGTAAAATGGCAGCAGATGCTCTCGATATCGACGAGGAGGATGTTGCAACCATGATAGCAGAGGGCGGTGCCGGTGCTGTTATCAATGAGCTCATCGACGGGCAGGATGAGAAGGTAAACGAGTTGAGCCTTGAGGATTATGCCGAGGAACTCGAGCGCAACTTCAATCAGAAGAAACGTGCTACTCTTGAGACCATCAGAGCAGAATTACAACATGCTTACGAGGAGCTTCGGAATAAATATCAGAAGCTCAGCACCGACGAAATATTCACTATGCTCACTGGTGAGACAAAAGAGACATTAAGTGCCGGCATGGTCGTTCCAGTTGCCATTAGGCGAGTCACAGATAGGTATTGTGCTGTTCGGCTCTCCTGTGGAATGGATGGAAATGTCTCGTTGGACGAAATGCACGATGGCTCCCCGAATTTCCTCCCAACCAATGTCTACCATGTTGGACAGACGGTGCAAGCGAGGATCGAAAAGCTTAACGAGGAAACCTTTTTCGCAGAGCTCTCCTTCCGCGAAGATAAGATTAGGAATCCATTAGTCAAGCGAATCGAGTTCTTACCTGACGAATGGGATGATGTGAGGGAGGAGCGAGACAAGGCAAGATTGTCAGTGGTCAACCAGGAGCAGACACGCACGGCCAGGGTTATAAAGCATCCCCTCTTTAAGCCATACAACAGCAGACAAGCGCAGGAATTCTTAGCCGGTCAATCCCGTGGCGATGCTGTTATTCGACCTTCTTCCAATGGCCCGGACCATATCGCGGTTACCTGGAAGGTATCCGATGGCATCTACCAGCACATAGACGTGCTCGAACTAGACAAAGACAATGAGTTTACTGTTGGAAAAACGCTAAAGGTATCCGGCAAGTTCTCGTACAGTGACTTGGACGAATTGATCGTTACGCACGTCAAGGCTATGGCCAAGAAGGTGGATGAACTAAGCCATCATTCGAAGTTTATACAGGGATCGAAAGCAGAAGCTGGTAAGAGTACCCCTTTATATAGTCCCATCTTACACACACTTATATCACACAGAAAAATGGTTGGAAAAGTACTGCGAAGCCAACCCGAAGAGGTCAATGTATGGCTTTTGCTTTGACGCTCAACGCCCAGGCTACTTTCACTTGCTTTATAAGGCCGGTGCCAATGCCCGCATAGGAAGTTGGGTAAGATTTCTCCTGGTTGCAATAACCTTCCAGACCCACTAACCTTTCTCATAGCCCGTCAAAATCATCCCCCATGCCTTCCAGCTCAGAGATACCCCATTCCCAGACGTCATGACACTCTGCAACGTAAGTTTTTACCTACCGCTCCACCCCTCCTCCTTATACCCCCCAACGTTCTAACAAGGGGGAAAAAAAATTAGGGCTTCAAAACTATGTTCCAACACAACTCTCAAAAATCCCGACCCCGCATTTAAAACCCCTCATGGACAAAAAATCGCCTTTCAATCACTATTTTCCCCCTCGATCTGATTTCCTGTACACAATTTCATTTTTCAACTCAATGGGCTTCGGGTTCTAATTTTCTCATTTTCTAATCTACCGCAAGAACTCAAATAAACGGGCCTTGTGCTAGGACGTTGGAGTTGCCTTTTTTAGTAAGGTCTGGTATTTTTTCCCCTTTCGTTTGTCTCGGGGGGACAGACTTTTGGTGTGTTTTCGCCCCACTCCAGAGCGGGAAATTTCAGGCTACTAGCACATGGTCCGTTTATTCGAGTTCTTACGGTATCTACCAGTAGAGTTTCGCCAGAAGAAACGAATTTCTTAATCTCTCTTTTATAATTCTAAGATTGAGTGGCTTGGCTTACTCTATCGAGCAAATAAGAAACAAATTGGCAGCGGGAAGGTGGGAAGAGGAGGGGTTTACTCGTGCTCTAGCTTTTTCTTTTATTTTATACCTATATCCTACTTCATTACTTATTTTTCTACCCTTCTCCCCCATTCCTTCCATCTTTCTATTCATCCGATAACCCCTTTCACGTGTATTTTAGTCTACCCCATAGTAGCAAGCCAGTCATTCTAGCAGTAGTAAAAGAACAACTGCCTACCTGAAAGTTAATGAACAGTTAATCCAGTTGACCCGCAAAATAATCCCTGCCTTCCACGAAAACATCTCCCTGGATACTGTGCTTGTAAAGTACCGGTACTCACAGCACACTGCTCCCCCCTGCTCCCACGTTATCATCCTTTCATCACGAACACGATACGATAGTTGCCTGACCCATGCCTCCTCTCCTCTCCTCTCCTCCCCTCCCCCTTTCATGAAATAAAAACATTATTACGGTAGATAATACCAGTACTACAGCACCCGGGTGTGTCCCCACCCACACACATACATACGGTAGAGTACCAGTACTGACAGCATTTACCTTCGTAGTACAAGTAACTTTAACATTAATCTTACCACACTTACACCGCCCCCCAACAACAAACCATTGTAATTTCCTTCCTTCCTTCTTTCCTTTATCGAAAACAACGTTTCCTACCATGCGGCTTTGCTATAAGATTGTCAGAATCCCGGTTCTTCTGTTTGTTTTTTTCTTTTTTTTTTTCCACGTGTAAAAAGTATGAACGATACTGTACTTTGCATCATATCGGTGTTCTTTGCGGTGCGGGTATCAATTATGGTATCGTGCCGCTATCAGACCTATGGGTACGGGTACGGTACGTAGCGAGATGAGGTGGACGGGGGGGTTGGGATTTGGGAACTTTAGGTATATATAATATCTTTCGACTATAGGGGGGATTTTATGATATGGGGAATGTGGTTGGCGGTTTGGTTGCCGAGCTGGGCCGGGTTCCCGGGAGTGGGGGGATGGTGGGAAGTGCACTATCGTACAAGCACTTCCAAGTGGCAGTCTGCTGGTGGAAATTAGGAGCGAGTGATAGTTTGTAAGTAGACCTGTTTCTCGAGATCGATACTTTTATTGCTAAGTGACTTGTATGTTTGGTCATTCTAGTCTATCGCAAGGTGCGGATCCAATTATCGCATAATATAACACTACCCCACCTACATTACTAACCCCCCTTCCTGTTCAAATCTAACCACCGCCAAAATCATATAAAGCAGGAAGGCCTGATCACTGCTTCTTCCTCTTGGTCTATGTCTAGCCTCTATCAACTCCCCTTTACCATCGAGATTTTTATGCTCTGACAGTATTTGTGCCGTACTCGTACAATTGCACCCCGAAAGCGGGAAACCATGCTAAGAGATCACAATCATCTGATTCAAGCGCCAACACCACTCCACCAGGAGATCAGGGGCACCTATAGGACCGTATTTTATGCGATAAAGCAAGTTTATCTCGCGCTAGCTAGCTAACACAAGTGCTAACCTAGAGCGCTCGTGCTTTCCAACTCGTAGGAAAACCGATTGAAAAGGAAAAGAGTGCCGAAGAGGTTTGCACTACTGATTGACGATAATGCCCATCGTATCAAAACGATATTTTCTCGCCCGCGGATATGAGAGGTGGGTATTTGTACTTGTACTTGCATGAACGGTTTGTTGCCAAAGGCGGGAAGGGGACAGTATCAGTACTGTAAGTTAAATTAGTTCTTAAGAAGTTACGCGGTCACACTAGCGTTCTGCCATGCGCCACGCAAATGGAAACTCCGATCCCACTCCCTGCAAACCACATCAAACAATTATCCGCACCCGTCGCTGTCTGTGCGTTTGCTCTAAAAACAGAATAGGGAGTTATCAATTAATTCGTACCCGTGACGTTCCCTGGTATGGGGATTGGCACGGTAGTTGTTGTCCCGTAGAGTGTCGCATCGTACAAGTGCTTCCGCTTTCCCCCTACTTTTCCCTCCCTTCAAGTAAGGCAAGAATACGAAGGGATTGGACGCCTCCTTCTGGAAGGATGACAAACTAGCCATTGTGGCAGCAGTTCAATCCTCATTAGAGGCGCGCGGAAAGTGCAGATGTTTAAACTTATGGAGCGAATGAGGGTACGCTTGGTCGGAATGAACTAATAATAGTGAAACCGAGAAGAAGAGGATAGGGAATTATTTCATTCTTTGGTTTTCATTCCAAGGTTCGGCGGTGGTATGTGCAGGCAAGAGAGAAATGCATGCTCTGATGGGGTTTCTTGTTTGTAAGAGGGGTTCGCTTAGGCTTAGCTGCCGAGAAGGAGAGGCGCCTACCTTCCTACTCGAGTACCGTAGGCTTGGGGGTATGAGTGAGAAGGAATTAGTTTCCCGCCAGACTGGTAGAGCGATGGGTAAAGTGCCATGCAGTTCACGGAACTGCTCGTGCAGTGCACTAACCATCGCCACCACCGCCGCCGTGCTGTACTCGAGTACCGGTGCATGTACCAAGCAAGCAAGTAGTAAAGTACTCGTAATGTCGAAGCGTTTTTAGAAAAGACTGCTATTGCATACCACTCAAATTGAAGAAAAAGTGCAAAATTTGGGTGGTATGCAATAGCAGTCTTTTCTAAAAACGCTTCGACACTACGAGTAGTGAGTTAGTTACAGCAGGCGGGTTGTGAGCAACGACTTAGCCCTGCTTCTGTCATCGGCGGGGCTTCCGGAGCAATTCATCCTGCTTTATCTCGCGCAGCAAGCAATTCTCCCATTTTTTGCCTCTTCGCTGTGGGGGGATCCACCTTGCGATAATTGGACTATAAGCAGTCTATTTTGCGATTCTCTTTGCTCTGTTACTCAAATTAGGGAAACATATGGGGCCACTTGACGTGTGATATAAATATCTCCGCTAGCAGCAACCAGGAGAATGACAGCCAGTTTTATCACGGAACCAGCGGAATGAGGGTACCGCCATGTCCTTAGCCCGTGACATTTGTTTTATCTTTTTGGGGAGCTGCTGTTGGGAATTTTTCTCCTGGGGCGCCATACATCTTCTTTGCTGGAAAGTTTCATATCAGGTAGTAGGGATATCTGTCATCCGCTTTGTATCTTGTTTTTCTTCAGTCATATCATTTTTAGATTTTGCTCTGGCCTGCCCTTCGCCTGGAGATGTGGCCGGTCGCATAAAAAGCTCCAAGTAGTACCGTATGAACAGTATGTATGAGAACAATACAGTGCAGATGACACCCTTGTTGTTATTTCAGGGATTAGTCCGGCCCGAGTTTTCTGTATCTTGTCCTCCAGAGTCAGTGAGTGAAGCCAACGGACAAAACATCCGCCAGAAGCCCATCTCTCCTTTCAACCGTTTCATTCAATTTTTCTCCTCCCTCAACTCCTTGACAAAGATTGTCGCGCGGAAAAAATTGGGTCGGAAGAACCTATTCTCTTCCTTTGCTGTGAGAAGTTTAATTCCTCGGCTCTTCTCCCCTTTCAATCACAGAGGATCTGTACTGCACTCGAGTACAGGGAAGGCCCTTTTCCACAGCCAGTGAGAAGAGAGAACGACGTTCTACCAAGGGTTTCTCCGAGCCACAAGCACCAACAGAACTTCCTTCGCACCCCTTCTAGTAGCAACCACTCTGATTCTGTTCGGGGACGAATTGGTTGCGAACGCTGGGTAACCATCCAACCACTGCTCTAGAACCTTTTTCGCTTCCCCTTGCTCTTCCTTCTCATCCTTTGAGAAAGTAGGTGCGTGGTGGACCTGCAGCAGCGGGACCTTTTAACGAAAAAAAGCTCCGCCATCAAGAAAAGTAAACAAAGGTTCGTGAACCTCCTTTTATTTTTTACATTTTTGTCCGACATGATGGGGTCGGACGGATGGATTAGGGAAGGACACTGGCAATTCATGCTGGTCAACGTGCAGCTCTCGAGCCAGGGAGGCCGGACAGCGGGGATTACTTGTCGATCAATGACTAGCCAAGTCGAGCTTTTTTGTCCTTTTTCGGTTTCCCAAATATTTACTAATCAAAGGACATCCCGTTCGTACTGCTTTGCACGCAGGCCTTCGTCCTATACGAGTTAGAAATTTGGCCTCCATCTGACTCCCTGCCCGAGGCGGCTGACATTCTGTCTGTTTACAGAACTTGTCTGTAGAAACGTTCCACTTGCTCTGCTGGGGCTTTTTTTTTTTTTTTTGTTCTCTTTCTCCCAGTTTTTGTGCAGAAGGAAGGGGCTGAAGTTGAAAGGTCGAACAAGTGCAAGCCTCAGCAACTAAACTAACCATTAATCCTCCAAAAGTTCAACCCTAAGACCTACCGTAAAGAGTCCGGTCTCGGGAATAATAATACCGACATCATACTTCTTTCTTGATCGACCCCCTGTCTCTCGTTTTGACGTTGTCCGTTTGAAACCCTTTGCTGGGTTGGCGGCATTCTATACACTCGTTTTCCTCTTTCGACATTGTCCTCTTCCCTCTCTCTCATTCTCCCCCATAATACTCTCTCGCTCCTTCCTCGTCATCCACAGTTACGTGGGCTGGGCAACATCGTACATAGCTGGCGTGGTTAACAACTCACACTCTTTTACCTGTAACTGGAGAATTTTGTCTCGTTCATTCTCTAACAATAGCACACTCTCTTATTTTTCTCTCACCACTTTATTCTTGGTCAATCTTAGGTCTCTGTCTCCGACCGCGACTGTCTCGTCAGACGCTCCACTAGTCACGACATCACCTGACAAGGTATAGCTTTAAATCCCTTTTCTCTATCAATATGGTATTCATTAGAAGACACTCTCCTTTGATGTCATGGCAAGGTCTAAAAAAATTGTGTTTTGAACATTTAGTACATTCCTTTGGCTCTTTGATAATTGGTTCTGCAATTCCCGTCTTGACAATTTTTCCATCGGGCTACGGATGGTTCTATTAGCCCTGAACAGGTCAACTTAGTGTGTTGTTCACCAATACTCGTATCTCACGATGGTACGAAGCTCAACCCAGCACCCAGCCAGAGGCACTATATCATTGCCTAAGATGGGAGGAATATACGAACATACCTATGGACAAAACCATGAACGAAAACATCAATTTCGCCCGCATGTGCATGGGAGATACCTGTGGATACAACTCTCCATTCTCCTTATCTTAATGGTTTGCGGGAAGGGACGCGCTTTGGACATCGAATATTGTTCGAACATCAATACTGGATCCTCCTACCCAGCAAGCATGTCACCCCTTTGCCAACCTTCACGGAAGAAACCTTCTAATGGTCGGGGAATATAGTGACTGATACGTTCCAGAGTAATGGTCTTTGTTTTGACAACTGTAAGGCTAAATATGCATTTGCTGTCGTCCAAGGATCAAGATGCTGGTGCTCCGACTATGTTCCAGCTTCATCCACAACTGGGTGTGATGAAACTTGTCCTGGCTATGGTCAGGAGAGTTGTGGGAATACTAAAAAAGGTCTATTTGGGTATATTTCTCTGCCAAATATTCCTAAGGGAACCGCAGGTGGCTCATCATCAACGGTGAGAGAATCCGACTCTCTAACTCCTACTCCTTTGAATTTTTCTCCTTCTCCTTCTCCTATCTCCACGGTTATTGTGGAAAAATCTTGACCCACTACTGCTGTTATTATACGGCTCCCCCCTTCTATACTCGGGGGTGGGGAGGAGCTCGAGAATGTGGTTGTGGCTGCTGTTGCAGGGCGTAGTGTGGTTAAGCTAAGACTATGGAGTATTTGTGTTTTTGATATAATCTATAGCCCTAGTTTTTTTTTTTTTGTTTCGGCTCTCCTTTTTCTTCATTTTCTCCATTGGATTGGTTTGCTGATACCTAGTTTTTAGACTGCCTCCCAGACTTCTACCTCCTCATCCAGCACAACGAGCTCTTCGACGACACACACTCCGACTTCAACTTCAACAACTTCAACTTCAACAACCTCGTCTACCTCAACCGAAGCTACTTCTACGCCGTCTGTAAGCATTGTGACTTCAGTTGGCGGTTATAAGACTGTAACACTCGCTCCCACCGAGCAACCACCAGTGCCAACAAATCAAGCAACAGCCTCGGATTCCCCTAAGAAAAACTTTTTTTCAAAGCCTGGACAAGTTGCGGGATTGTTTGTCGGTCTTGCTCTGGGGATACTTCTCATCGTCGCTGCATTCTTGTTCTTCTGCTACCGACGGAATAAGCGGAGAGCTGCTCACAATAGGATCGACTCCTCCGGTAGTGCAACAATGACTGCTGCTGCTGATGCTGGGGGTATGTTTGGTGGACGGAGGAGGTCTCGCTCTATGAGCACTTCAGGGCTCATAGGAGAGAAAGGAGGAACAGCTGTTAATGCCACCCCAACTTTGACTGCGAACAACTTCTCTGGACTGCCTACAGCTGAGGCTGGAAAATCGACAACTGGCGTCCAGACGCCCGGCCGCCTAATAGACCAGCGACTTGACCCTAACCAAATATATCTGCGCTATGACCCAGACACTGGTAGTTCGCGGATGAGTGTAAGGAGTTTAAGGGATGATACTGATTATTCGAGGAGAGTGTTGCGGGTAAGTATCCATGGTCTTAGTTAAACGTATATCATGGGGCTGATGCTAACATTCATATCTAGCTTGCAAATCCCGACGATTAGTCAGTTTTAGACGTTCATTGAGAAAAGGAGGTTTTGCATTCATGTAATAAATTTGGGCATTTTCCGTTGGTTCTAAGCGTGGATCTGGGTGGTTAAAACGGGGTACATATGCGGTTTGGGGGCGGTTCTGCCGGACTTTTTCGTTCTTAGGGGTTTCTACCCAGAACTTTATTTCTCACCTTCCTTCGCTTCAGAAGCAGATTTTTGCATTTCCGTTTTTCAGCGTCCGTAATAGGGTGTACCCCACAAGATATCAGCCCTTCCTGAGGCCGTTCTTTCTTTGATTTCTTGGTTGATGAAGGAATCGCCGGATATCCTGTCTGACGTTGGCTATCTCCCTCCCATATATTCTTCTCCGCATGTTTGGAGTTTTTTGCTATCTATCTTATGCTGCAGGCCTACAACCCGTCCTCTAATCGTACTCACTAATTAGGAGGAGGGCCGAATGTTTGTTCTGGTTTGTAAAAAGAAAACTTAAAATATAAATGGCATTATCGTGGTAGTTTTCCTTTCCCCACCTTGGTTTCGTTCTCCGTTTTTTTGAGCGTTTGCTATTTTGTGGATTGGTGCCATGACATACAGTAATTTTGTATCTCATGTACGGTTGACTAGCGAATAATGAATGAATTAATAGTAATACTCATTCTTTGCTTTTCGGTACCGGTTCTTCGTGCGCGGCAATGCAGGCTGAGCCAGTCGCATAGTGATTTGAAGGTTCTCAAAACGGGTATTGGTTCCATTTCGACCCATAAACTGAGCCTAAATCCGATGCACATATGGAAATAGAAAGCATGAGGCGGAGACGTGTGACGCGCCAGTAATCAATAATGCTGTCAGCTGCGGTACCATAGAATACGGTTTTTCCTGGTATTCTGATCGCCAGAGAGAGAGGAAAGATCCATAAGGCGCCCCCCACATCTAAGTGTTTTGTAGGTCGCGGTCGAGACTGTGGTTAGTTTGTCATACTAGTACGGTACCTTGCTAGTAGCATCAAAGGCTTCTTAGAATTTAGCTTGATAGCGTGATATGTAGGGGCGATGGTGTCATGTCACTCGGCTCCCCCCGTTCTTGGCATTAATCACTGGCGATCATATACCGGGGAATGGGGCCCAGCTTTCCTTTCTTTAGGCTCATTGATTTAGCTTTCCCAACAGCTTAATTTCGAGAGAGGAAAGAGAAGAGAAAGAAAAGGAAAAAGAAAGACCTCCCTTATATATCCTACACAACCTGATCCCTCTTTCGCCTTTTCTCTTACATTAATTTGGTCTAAGGGAAGAAGAAAAAAATGCCTGCTGCAGAATTGAGTATTCCTGATGGTCCATCTCATCACGGGAACCCCTTCGCAAAGCTTATCTGGAACCAAAAGATCATCGTGATCCCCAGCTTCACCCTCGAATCCGGCGTGACAATTCGTAAGGTCCCTGTGGCATACAAGACTGCCGGCCGCCTGAATGAGGAGGCCGACAACACAATGCTAATCTGCCACGCCCTCACTGGCAGTGCGGACGTGGAGGACTGGTGGGGACCATTAGTAGGCCCTGGGAGAGCCTTCGACTGGGGACGGTTCTTCGTCGTCTGCTGTAATAGTCTAGGGAGCCCTTACGGCAGTGCTTCGCCGTGCACTATGAACCCTGAGACTGGCAGGATTTATGGACCGGAGTTCCCATTGACCACGATTAGGGATGATGTCAATATTCACAAGATTGTGCTTGATTATCTGGGGGTTAGGAGCATTGCTGTAGCGATTGGGGGCTCAATGGGGGGCATGTTGGTGCTTGAGTGGGCGTACTTTGGAAGGGAGTATGTTAGGTCCATCGTGGCCCTTGCTACTAGCTCACGGCATTCTGCCTGGTGTATTTCTTGGGGAGAGGCGCAGAGGCAGAGCATCTATTCTGATCCAAAATATGGTAAGCAACAAACCCCACAGCGTGTTTGATGTTAGGCTTATCGAGTTATAGCGGAGGGGTATTACCCATTTGATGATCCCCCTACTACGGGATTGGGTGCTGCGCGGATGAGTGCCTTGTTGACATACAGAAGGTTTGCTTCACTTACATCTACAGAATGAGCAGTATCAACATTGACCAAACAGCCGCAACTCCTTCGAATCCCGCTTCGGTAGAAACACCCCAGACCCCGCTCGCCACCCATACATAAACTCCCAGGCCCAACGCTCCCCCACAACCCCAAGCGAGGAGCACTGGGCCGTGCATAACGAGGGATTCCGAAACGCCCGCCGCCTTTCGTCATCCCCATCAAGCCCAACCACCGAAACCTTCCCAGAGTCACAAGAAACCAGCACCGCCAGCAGCAGCGGGAGCACCACCCCTTCCTCGTCGGTTGGACCACCAATCAAGAAACACGTCCCAACATACTTCTCGGCCCAAAGCTACCTCCGCTACCAGGGCGACAAATTCGTCAAGCGCTTCGACGCAAACTGCTATATCGCCATAACCCGCAAATTAGACACGCACGACGTCTCCCGTGGCCGGACGGACGGGGACGTTCACGCTGCATTACAGATGTTACAGCAACCTGCACTGATAATTGGCATAGAGAGCGATGGATTATTCACGTACGCAGAGCAGCAGGAACTCGCGAAGGTTATACCTAATGCTAGAATAGCTACCATTGATTCGCCAGAGGGACATGATGCCTTCTTGTTGCAATTCGAGGAGGTCAACACCCATATTCTAGGCTTCTTAAGGGAAGTTATGCCCGAGGTTATGGGCCGGGAGCCGATTTGCACCACAGACAAAATTGGTGACGGGGAGATTGGGGCTGTGAAGGCTGGGACTGTTGGAGAGGTAGATGATATTACTGCTTGGTAGGATGGTGTGTTGGTTGGCAGATGGGGGAATTCCCCTCTCTTTTTTTTTTTTTTTTTTTTTTTTTCTTCTTGACAATGTAAGGCCCTGTTTGGCATGCCACTAGATAGGAAAACACCGTTTTTCTGAAAGCAGCGTATTTCTTAATACCCAAGGTAAGAGGTTCTAAAGTACAATAATTAAATCATAAAGAGAAGGCAGATGTCCCTCCGCATATTCTGTGAAAAGGGGAAATCAATCAGAGACCTGACTATTAAGCAGTAGCAGAAAGAGTGATGTTGCGAAATACTGTGGGACAAAGAAATACTGAGAATAACTGAAAATACCATGGTATTTTTGGCGTGCCAAACAGGGCCTAAAAATTGTTTTTCTATTGCTATGCTTTGCCTTTGACCGCGGGGATAAGTACCGTAGATGGTCGGGCGTTGTCTGTTGATACCGGGAGCTGGTTTGTGCTTGGTTACGTTAATTGCTTTTGAATTTGAATTCGAATCGAGGAAAAAAGTCATGCAAATTATTATTCCTCCTTATCGTTAAAGATGCCAATGATACATCTCCCGTTAACTTGCCATTATTGCCAAACACCACCAATCAGCAACCTTCCCGCCCCCTTCCCAATCTCTTACATATTATCATGCTTGCTTTTTCTAAGCACCCTGAAACCCAGCCGCGGGTATGAAACGGTGCCGTACCGAACAGATGTAGTACCGGTATGATATGATACCGGTAGCACCTGTATGCAGTGCACGAACCATCTCCTCTACACCTCCGGCGATTGAAATCTCAACACCACGGGAAATCATTGTCAACATCCACCACCCGCACTCTCGGTGAGCTGCACCCCCCCCTATGATGGATTCGGACTTGGGCACCCGTTTCCTAGGGCCTGTCCCATCCTCCTCTTCGCTGTTGCTTTGCTTTCTCGCTTAGCATTAGCACGATCGGCAACGCTCTCGCATCCATGTTACAGATAGCTGGGATCACGGTTCGCAGTAAGAGAAAAATTTTCATCAGGCTACAGTCGATTTCTCTGCTCTCTTCGATTATGTTTCGCTTGAGGCTGCCTAGTCAGACACGTACACGTCTCCGATAGTTCCTATGATACTTGGGTCTACCCCTCATCAGCAAAAATTCTAATATGCGTCCTGAGCGTCCTGTGCTTCTGACGCTCGGGACGCTCAAAACGTTAACCGCGATTCTAGACGCAACGTCTGTGTGACGTTCCATCCGGACGTCGCCATCCCTATCATACCGCATCCTGACGCCATACCGACGTCGATCCCTGCATCCTCTCCTTCCTGAAGACGTCCAATGCTCCGCCCCTGTATCCCGACACCTTCTGATTTTCCCCTCTCCCTTCCTGACGGCCTCAGATTCTAGCCTCTCGCATCCTGATAGCCTCTGTTCCTCGCCTCTCACCTCCTGACGATCACCTTCTCGACCAATTGCATCATGATGCAGCTTACTTTTGCTATCACGTTCTGATGCTGCTCGGTGCTCTTTGGACGCCTGCAGGATACCATCTGAGGCTAGGCCAAAGTCTCCTGACGCCGTCGAGAATCCATACGTCTATCTTCCAGACGCCTTCGAGATTGCTCAACATCTTACACCCCGGTTCACGACTTCGTCACTAGTACTAGTACTCCACGCCTGGTACTCTATTAAGCTTTGTTCCCATATTTTATTTTATCTACTACTATTACATTGTGATCGCCTCGACGTTCTGTAGCGATGGGTACGATGGGCATGATCATGCTCGAGCATCGAGCATGATCGTGCCCATTACTATGTCTTGCTCACACCGCTCGGCCTAGTAAATCTATTTATTCTATATGACCTCGTCGCCGTTTTGGCGAACGTTCTCCCCCGCAGCTGCCTGATCTTCCTGAAAGTCATCCAGGTTCAGGGAAAGGTGACTAGCTAGATCTGGATTGGCAGCGCTCTCCTGCTCCTGCTCCAGCGTCAAGTCTAGTGAGTTATCAAAAGTCACCGACTCAGCATCCAAGCCTCGAAGCGCCAGAGCAAAGGCCGACTGGCTAAAGGCGAATGACTTGGCGCTCTCCTGCGACACATCTTGACTCTGCTGGTATCCTTCTAGGACCCTGCCGTAGGTGTTGATTGGGGTCGGTTCTCGCG
>NESQ01000152.1:0-190225 GCA_003070745.1 Tuber borchii | reverse complement strand
AATCTACCCATGCGAAGCCAACAACCCTGTCAACATGTTCCCAAAGCTCAAACCCAATGGCGAAATCAGACTCCTAGCAGACCTGATCCCCAAGAACGAAATCACTATCAAGAACGATAGCACTATTCCAAATCAATCTATGATTCTCAGAACTGTTGCCAGAGCGAAATACAGGTCTACCATTGACCTGTCCAACTGGTATTTCCAAATTCGAGTAGCCCCTAAAGATGAAACCCTCAACACAATCAAGACACCCTTCGGAATCTTTGCATGCAAAGTAATGCTGCAAGGAGACTGCAATGCACCATCTACAGCTATGCGAGTTATCGAATATGTCCTTGATAGACTAATTGGAAAAACAGTTTGGGCATACCTGGACGATATCACAATTTTTTCAGACACTTTTGAAGCTCATATCCGTGATATTCGCCAGGTTTGTAAGAGACTACAAGACCATAACATCAGAGCTTCCCCATCCAAGTGCAGATTTTTCGCCGATAAACTACCCCTTTTGGGACATGTTATAGATGATCAAGGAATCCATGCAGATCCTGAAAAAATACGAGGAATCCAAGACTGGCACACTCCCAAATCGAAAAATGAATTCCAAACCTTTATCGGTGTGGTCATATACCATGCTCAATTCCTACCACACCTCGCTACCGCTACCGCCCCTCTCTCAGATCTAATTGCCCAAAAAGTTTTCGAATGGAGACCCCTGCATGAAGTGGCGTTTCAACAGATTAAACACTTAGCCAAAACATCACCACCCTCTGTCCTATTGACTATAAGTCACACCACCCAATCTCCCTCTTCACCGATGCTTCTAAAGTTGGAGCAGGTACATGGATTGGCCAAGGACCTACTCCTGAAAAGGCACACCCTGCAGCATTCCATAGTCGAAAATTCGCCACTAGTTAGCTGCACTATCCTGTGCATGAATTAGAACTCCTTGCAATTGTCGATGCTGTTCAATCATTCCACCCCATGCTCTTTGGTACCAGATTCACAGTGGTAACGGACAACAAAGCGCTATCATACTTCCTAGCTCAAACAAACCTCCCTTACTGCCAGATAAGATGGAGAATGTTCCTCCAATCTTATGACTTCGATATTATCCACAGACCAGGAAAAGACAATGTCCTTGCAGAGGCCCTCTCCAAGATATATGAGCAGCGCCATGCAGGTCCTGAAATGATCCTTGTGGACCCCACTGAAAAAAAGTCTGTAAAAGAAGCCTATTCCACCATGACCAGTAGCACTAAGCACTACCTTAATCTCGCACACACACTCGATCCTGAAAGCGAACCATCTTTTATCTCTCCTACACCACTCAACCCTTTCACTATACCTCAACACATCTTAATGTGGAACACTGAAGATGCCCCAATCCCAGACTCGACAGAGGCAGAAAAAATCAATCACCACCCAGGTCCTTTTGAACAAGGACTGGATCAGATGGAATCCACCCTGCAACAAGGAATCGAGACGATGCAAAGTAACAAAGCCAGCACCGAAGGCCAGCCTCATGACCCCTCCGAAACCACGATACTCATCCAAGCAGCTCAGGCACAGCTTGCAGGACTTGCACAGAGGATTCATAGCCCTTCGAACCATATGGAACAATCTCTACCCCTCAACGCTATCACAAACTGCTTTGGAAGAATTCATGACTCCATTACCAAATTGGAATCAATTGCCCTCGCCAGGTCAGGATACTCTGCCAGCCCATCCCCCTCCACTTCCACTCCTCCCAGAGATGAGTTGGAACAATTTCTTATGCCTACCAGACATCGATCTATGCACTGGACAGCCTGTGTATGGGACGAATGCAAAGCACACATGGATGGACAGGATCGCCACTACTATCCCTCAGAACCCCGTCACATCCCTTCCCCTAGCCCCTTCTACTCTACCTCCTGTTTCATCACCCCTCACTATCCTAAGCACAGGACAGAAGACAAATGGGCTCTCCCTCCCGCTCTCACGAATGACAGAGGACATCCAGTATACCAGACTATAATCACTACCCATGATGGACCCTACTCGAATCATGCCGCACAGGATGATGACCTCCCAATCCCTGACACCACTGTTGACTACAATAACCCTTTCCCTGATGAACCATCCAGGGCCCTTGATGTTCGCGCCTTCCAACTCACCCAGCACCTTAAAGGCAAGTGGTATTACAGCCTTCGAAAGGCTACCGCTACCGATTCTCTCTTTAATATCGTCAGCAAGAATACCAACCATCCAAGTTGGATTCTCTACGATGGACTTCTTGTTAAAAGAGGGGAGGATGACAGTCGAGACTGTCCATATGTCCCCTATGAAGCCACTTATGAAGGACAAAACATTAGGAGCGAAATTATCAGAATCACCCATGAACAAATGGCACACATGGGAGCCCAGAAATGTTTCAAATATGCCTCCAGACACTTCTACTGGATGACCATGAGGAACGATTTCAAAGACTATATTCGCAGATGCCACCTTTGCCAGATGAACAAACAACCTACAACCCTCCCTGACGGAGTTGTCATCCCTCTCCCTGTCCCTAGAGAACCATTCTCATCGATTGCAATTGACTTTGCAGGACCCTTCCCCAGCGACAACAAAAAGATCTAATCTTAGTTGTGTTAGATCATTTCTCTGGATTTACCTACCTCATCCCAGTATCCCAAAACATCACTGCAGTCGAAACTGCAAACCTTCTTATTGAACAAATCTTCTCTACTCATGGTTTCCCTACCTCTATCGTCTCTGATAGAGACTCCAAGTTCACCTCTCACTTCTGGATGCAGTTTATGGCCAACATCAAAATTGATCTCAACATGGCTACCGCTTACCACCACCAGACAAATGGCCAAACTGAACGAAGAATCAGAACCATCTGCCAATGCCTTCGAAATTTCGTTAACCCTAAAGGCACCAAAAAGACTCGCGACCCTCCCCATGTCCAAACCGCCATCAATGCTGCTCCTAGTGACAGCACTGATCACTCACTCTTTGAGATTACCTTTGGACACATCATAAACCTCCTCCCTAGCGTTAAAGTCATGCCTACTGCCGTTCCTTCTGCTGACAATATTGCATCGCAGATTATGAAGAACCAGCAGCTTGCAAGAACCGCCCTCCAAAAGGCCAGAGCTCGCCAGACTACCACTAGTCAAAAGAGACGCAAAGAAGAACCCCGGATCACCCCTGGAAAGACTGAAGTCACCCTCAGATCCGAACCCTATGTACACAAGATAGGATGGAACTACAAACTTGTTGGACCATGGCTTGGACCTTTCTCTGTTCTCGAAGGCCCAGACAAACATGATAACTACAAACTCAACCTCCCTCCCATCATGCAAGGAATCCACCCATGGATTCATCGTAGCCATCTTCGAATCTACTTTAGACCAAACCTTAAAGCCTTCCCAGGCCTCCCAGACCCCGCCTCTAAGTAACCAGTTACTATCGACGCATCTGGACAAGAATGAGAAGTTGAAAAGGTTATGAAGGATCGAATCTATCGAAGGAAACGCCAATTCCTAATCCACTGGAAAGGCTATGACGAAATCGAAGTAATAGGGGAACCCCTTGACATCCTTGAAGGAGCCAGTACCTCTCTCAGAACTTACTGGTTTGATACCTATAACGAAACCATCCCCTTCCACCTCTCTTGGACTCATAACGAATGTTGGTCAGCTTGGACAGTCCAGGAACCCGAATATCTTCCTCTATCACCAGAGCTTGACCCTGACGGATTTTGGGCCCCAATCCAAGACTCTGACTACTCCGAAACTGAAACCTGGTACTCTCTTCCCTCCCTTGAAGAAACTGAGATGGAAGCCTAACGGAATCATGTACCTTTCTTTTGTTTTATTTTTCTGTTAGGGGGAATGTAACGGAATCTACTATTATCTCTGCTACTCACTATACTGATGTTGGATATTGCCTATTTAGGATTCCCTAGTAACGCATATTCCATCCTTGTACCTTCCTTATTGTTATAGTTTCCTATTGGGTAGTACCTTCCTTTACTCACTTATTTGCATCCTTTGATTTTGTATCCAATTAGGATATCCTATGCTTTCCTACTATGTATTACTGGATTAGTACATCAGTAGCGATCCCTGGTTTGTTTTATCTCATTACTTGTTTTGTTAGTTATATTCTGTTGCTTTTATGACCTTGTTTAGGACTTATAAGTGTCGCTACTCATGTAGCTTTGCATTTTGATATTTGCTCTTTGGACAGGATATTTGGTTATATTTATTTGTATTTAAAGAGCTCGAGATCCCCTAAGGATTCGAACTCTCAAGCCTCACAGGAACGCTCTTCTTTAATATACTACAAGTTGAACTGTCACTCTATTAGTCCCTTATCTTTCTTATATCTCTTACAGAGATTCCACTCGACGCTTCCACTCCTGTCCTTCAGTATCGCCGGATCTCCCTCTGGGAATCTCGCGATACCTAGGAGCAGGTTACAGGGAAGCTATGGTAAAGAAAAACCCTCTGTGAAAAGAAACCCTCCAGAGACCACTGGAACAAACCATCATCCTCCGTCCCTCTGGTGTGGAACCAAGTGCACGATCCTACCACGAAGACAAAAAACCCCTCCCAGCTAAGTGGACGACAAGAAAAATTCACTTAACACAGTAAGCAGGAAATAACAGAAAAACCAGACCCGAAAACTCCTCCCCTTTAAAACAAAGTAACAAAAGAAACTCCATTTATATCCCAAATGTGCTCTTACAGAAACCCGACCATAAAAACCTAGCCAAAACTAAGAAACAACAGAACAGGAGGCCGGAAGCAGTTACAAGAAAGCAAATCAAAATCTGCCCCACAGATTCGCCAAGACCAGACAAACCCAGCACATTACTCTGTAACCCAAAGCGTTGACATTGTCCAAGGAGACAGTGCAATACCATGACTGAGCGTAACTGAGAAGTGCGACCGAGCCTGTCACTAGGGATGGATGGTACCGTAGGTAGTAAGCATGCCAGCTGTGAAGGGTGCCGCATCAAGAGAGTGAGCCGTTAGGGAGTGGAGGATGTTGGCTGTAACCGATCCACGGGACGAAACTGAGTGGCGGATAGGAGGGCTAGATCCAGGACAGTGACGCAAGAGCCGAGGACCACCAAGGGGTCACGATTTTTCGCGATGTGACCGTACCGACCAAAGCATTTCAGAGGGAGTGCGATACCAGAAAGCAAGGCCACCAGTGCCACTACTTCACAGATTGCCCGAAGCTGCAATGACACGCGGGTATGAAGAGGGGTTGCCGACTGTGCAAAACCTAAGCGAAGAGACAAAGCCAGTGCGGAGGGGGAGATGGGCAGCTCACTGAGAGTGCGGGCAGAGGATGTTGACGATGATTTCTCATGGTGTTGAGATTTCAATTGCCGGGTGTGTAGAGGAGATAGTTCGTGATCGCTAGTGATGGCTTGTTGTTGCTCCTTGTACAGTTACAGTATGGGTTAGGGGAAAATGAAAAATATGTCCTTAATTAAATTTCCAGATCCCCGAATGCCTCAATTTTATAAGTTACAAGAATGGTATAAGCAAATCATCGAATCGAAGGAGATAAATGTTGTTCTGATTCTACGTGAGATGGGGGAAAAAAAATAATATTTGACTAAAAGAGAGAAACAAGAGGAAAGCATAGATTATGTGCTCGATCACGACAGGACACCCTGCATTAATTCCCATTCTCATCTGTATGCCTGAAGTCATGTTTATATAACTTCGCTCAGGGAAAATCTTGCCAGCGCTCACTGTACTTGTACATACGTGGGATGGTAATCATCTACGAAAAAGATAACGAGAGGGGGTTTGTAAGGAGGGCTAATGATGCCAAGAAAATAGACGAGAATAATTAAGCTGTGAGTAGTGACAGGAAAGAGCTAAAATACGCAAATGTTATCATTGCTTGGTGCTAACTGTTCAACTTCCAATTATCAGCACGTCCGCCGTCCACTATCCAAAAAAATAATTAAATAATCCACTACTGCACCACCAACTGCCTCGTGACCCAATATATATGAAATTCTCAATAGGAGAAGAACCAATCATAACTCCAAACCGGCAGCCGTCGCCGGTCTCTGTATCTTGTGGCGGTTGGACTGGCAGGCAGGTCTTCAGTGTGGTCGAAATACCGGTGCCTAGATACGAAGTTATGATCGCAGTCCTCGGTCGGGCTTCAAAACTCATTTGCCGTGCTGGACAGTACGGTACTTACATACGTGCAATACGGTATCACACGTAGGCTGGATTTACAATTATGCTTTACAATTTAGGATGCCTCTAGTCGGTTTGGCTACCCCATTCTTTTTCTAGTGTTTCCTTAGCATAGAAGTGATTGGACAGCACTACTGAAGAAATGAGCCAAATCAGACCAGCCTTTCCTGGGCCTGGGAAGGCTTATAAACCCTCCTGGCCCTGTGAATTATCACGGAATCGCATCCCAGGCGAAACGGAACATACGCAAAACGCAACATGGAGAGAATAACAAATGTGCAGTCATTCGGTTCCGGCAATGCCGACTGTTGGAACGTCAAGAATATCTACAAGACTATCCATGTAAACAGAACAGAAGACGAAGATAACCAGATTAAACAGTGGCTCTCACCACTAGAGTCTCAGTACAAACATCCAAGTGTGCAAGCCGACCAGGTGAATGGCGTGGGGGTTGGCTTTTGGAGAGGAAGGAGTATCGGGAGTGGAGTGGTAGCGAAGTGATGTCGGAGGGGGCTGTTATATTCTGCTACGGCGATCCGGGGGTGGGAGGGACACATATCAGGTGAGTAAGATGGCGCTCTCGAATAAGGGGGTATTACGGACGGATAGAAATAGTAGTTCCCTATTTATTGACTGGTTGTGCGATCAAGTTCGTAGTCGAGATATCGCTGTTGCCGGCCTGTACTGCGATTACCTTGCCCGGGAGCAACAGTCCGCTACAAACATTTTAGGCACAATCCTCAAGCAACTTTTCAAGAGAGATGGAATCCCGGAGCTCCTACGGGAGATTTTTCGCGCAGGGAAAAAGGGATTTGGTGGGCGGGCTGTGCAGCTCCCAGATTTGGTAAATATACTCAAGATGACAATCACATCGCTATCGGAAGTATTAATTTGTGTTGATGGTTTAGATGAATGTCTTCTAAAAAATCGACGAGAACTTGGGTCATTACGGGATATTGTACAAGCTTCGCCAGCAGCACGGATATTCGTTTCAGGGAGACCTCACATTCGAGAAGAGGTCAGGAAATATTCCACCAGGGCGATTACGATAGCCGTAATTCCGACAATTGGGGATATTGAGAAATATCTGGGGATGAGATTAGATAGAGATCCCACACCCAGCGCATGGATGACAATTTGCCGGCTGAGATTATGAGAGCAATTCCAAGAAAGATTTCGCAAATGTGAGTAGTAACAACCGCTTTAGCCAATAATGGTCCAATATAGGCCTAGTTGGACATTCGCTAGCAGTGACATAGATTTCTTCTAGTTTCCCTTAGCATCGACGCGGTCCTAGAGGAGGCTACGATTCATCAGAGAACGAAAAAAACTTAATGAGATGATCCAAGGGAATGGTCTTGGGAGTGCGTACTCGGCAAGCCTAGCGGGAATAAAGGTGCATAATGGAAGCAAGGTGAAACTGGGCATAGAGGCGCTAATGTGGCTGTCGCATTCGGAGCGACCCTTAAATACAGGCGAGTTACACGGTGCCCTAGGGGTAGAAATAGGGTCCACAGACCTGAATTCTCAGAATATTCCTACGATAGAAACACTGTTGGGATGCTCCCTAGGGCTTATAACAGTTGAAACACCCTCATACACAGTCTGCCTTATCCACTATACTCTGAAAGAATATCTATCCAATAATACCGACTTGTTTCACAGCCCTCACTCGATGATTGCGGAGGTTTGTTTAACATAATTTACCCTAACTTTCAGTTTGTCAGGGACCTTCCGCTTACCTTTGATTAGTTCGTGTCACCGACATTGTTGCTTGAATATGCCTCTTGTTGGGGAAAACATGCCAGAAGGGATATCACTGAAAGTGTGAACACACTAGCACTGAAGCTTCTCAATGGATTTGATAAGCACATATCTTCTTAGATACTCTGTTGCTATGAAGAGGAACACTAGGACTTGGAGGATGATTGGGGTGACTCCACGTGCTTTACTGGGCTTCATGGTAGCGCCTATCTTGGCATGGAGGAGATAGCGGCTGCTTTATTAGATATGGGGGAATGGAATGTCAACGCAACTGACCTGGCGGGTAATACGGCAATCTTGTGTACAGGATACAAGGGTGGAAATCTATGAGTAGGAACATAACGTCTGAGCTAGATTTAATACAGGAAAGGGGGCGTAGTGGTCAAGAGAGAAATCTCAAAGGGGTTGGTGACTTTGTAAGGTTAACTTATATAGCCAGCTGCCCTAAATTTTACAAACCAAGTCAAAAGTAGCTTTTCAACCTTAGTATATCCATTCTCCTCCCATCGAACCCCATCAACGCCAGGGATTTGCGGCGACAGATAAATCACATATTATAGTAGTCAGAAGCAATAAAACTCAAAGGAAAAGAGAAACGGCAAAAAGGTCTCGAGGTGGAGCTATGCACCTCCGAAGGCTAGCAGGCAGGTGTTGAAGTAAGTCAATATGGGGATGTTGGGAGATGCAACACTTGTGGTGTTTTGTGGATTGGGAGCCTATATGCCCGGGGGTGCCAACCTCCGCAGCAACTAATCTTTCCGGAGCCACGGGAGCGTAACTCGGCCATCGCGCCTATCCTCCAAAGTGCAGGAGGACAGTATTTAACCTTGCAGATCTTGCCTATTATGGTTAACATCTCTTTCTCCTAGAAGCAGTCTCACTCGACTTCTGCGCCCTCTCTCGGCAGCTAGCAAGAGGGGCGCTTAGCGGCAGATGGAGTGGTGCTTAGCTCTAAGTGATTTGTCTATTGGACCTGGTGCTTTCCTGCAGCAAGAGTAGCTTCATCTCTCCCTCGTGCCCTTTATTGCCTTTGAGAGTGCTGCCAACTCGCACGCGTAAGGCCCCTCGAGTTTGATATCTCCCCATCAAGTCATCTCGCCATCCCCCCATCTATTTTTGGTGGCCGACAGGAGTGTGGCTGTTTGTTCGGTACAGTCTTGTCGCTGAGGTATCAAGGTATTTTTTCTTTTTCGGGCTCCGCCCATCGGGGGCTCGGGACGTCGTTGAGTATTGTTGGAAGTCCCTAGATGCTGCTCGGCATGCTCAGGTTGTTTCATTGCTGGGATTGGCTTCGGGGATGCCCCCAGGTTTGAGATCGATACGCCCGCCCGAAGGAGAACGAAGGAGTCAGATGAATGAAGGCTATGATCCGTGGGAGTTTTATCATGCTTCTTTTGTTAGCACAGGTGTACACGAGTGAAAGGGGGCACTCCTGAAAGAGAATAGAGATGCGTGGTGATAGATATAAAAATAGGAGGATGGTTTTGTTAATGATATATAACTACCCATGTCTTTACCGTTTAGATAGTTAGTTAGAGACGAAAAAATGAACTTCCCCACTCCTCCCCACGTGGTGCACTGATCGAAGCCGTATTGCTGTCGTTTTAGTTCTCGCCATGGGGCACAAAATCTTCCTGTTTGGCCCGCATTCTCGTGAGCGCAGTGGGAGTGGAGGAGCTGTGGATGTTGTCCTACTAGAGTACAGTCCCGTTGGAACTCAAGCCGAAGAAATATTTATGGTACAGGGTGTTGTGGTCACTTCTTCCCATAAGCCGCTGTGTATAGTCCGTTTATTGTGCAGGCTTCCCCGACAATCCCGGTGTTCCTTTCCGAGAGACCTCACATTCGGGACGAGGTTAGGAGATATCTTACCGGGACGATTGTGATAACGGTCATTCCTACTATTGAAAATATTAAGAGATACCTGAAGATGAGATTAAATAGAGATCCCACACCCGGCACCATGAACCAGAATTTGAGGGCTAAAATTATGAGAGTGATTCCAAGAGATATTTCGCAAATGCGAGTAGGAATTGCCAATCTAGGTCTTGATATTTGCTAACAATAGGACATAGATTTCTCCCCGTTTCGCTTAATATCGATGCGGTCTTGGAGGAAGTCACGATCCACCAGAGTAGGAAAAAGCTTGATGAGATGATTCAGGGGAATGGTCTTCAGAGCGCGTACTCTGTAAGCCTGGTGCGGATCAAGCAGTGTTCCCAAGCGTCCAGTCCGTCCGTCTTTTCCCTAGGACGGGACGGACGCCGCACTCTCTGCCACCGCCCGGGACGGACGCCCAACCTGCAGTCCGTCCTAACCTGTGCCCGGGACGGACGGCCGGGCCCTATAGGCTTCTCGAGTGATAAGGTGTGATGTGGGCGGTAAAATGAAACGAAACGCCAAGCACAAAAGAATGATCGCCAACTTGTAGTTAAATAACACGGTTTGGATAGCGCAAAGTATAAGAAAATAGGGAAAATGAGACACGGTTTCTTGCCAAGGTGGCTTATCAGATGTGAGATATACTCCTATCCCTCTGGTATGAAAACGGGCCGCACACTTATTTTGTCAATGAACCACGTATATCACACTACGATGCAATTCAGGGGGTGACTACCTACTATAGGCTAGTGTGAAAAATACCTATAGGGCCCGGCCGTCACCTACAGGACTGCAGTTATTATGGAAGGCGGACGCCTTGCCAGGCCGTCCTTACCCACCCTGCCCGGGACGGACGGGACGGTTGGGAACACTGGGATCAAGGCGCAGAAGGGAAGCAAGGCGAGACTCGGCATGGAGGTGCTGATGTGGTTGTCACATTCGGAGAGGCCCTTAACGGCTAACGAGTTATGCGATGCCCTGGGGGGTGGAAATAGGGTCTACGGACAGGAACTCCCAGAATACCCCTACAATAGAAACACTGCTGGGATGTTCCCTAGGGCTTGTAATAATTGAAGCGTCCTCATACACAGTCCGTCTTGTACACTACATTCTTCAAGAATATCTATCCGATCGTACCGATTTGTTTCCCAGCTCTCACTCAATGATGGTGGAGGTTTGTTTAACATCCCTAAACTTCCAGTGTATCAGGGATCTTTCCCCTACGAAGCTTTCAACCGACTATTATCGGTACCCCCCACCAACAACGTTGCTTGAATACGCCTCTTATTATTGGGGAACACATGCGAAAAGGGAAATCACGGAAAGTGTGAACACGCTCGCATTGAGGCTTCTCGATGGATTCGACAGGCACATAGGGTTTAAGATACTCTGATGCAATTACTATGATAACGAGGAGTGGTGGGCTTATCAGCGTAACTCTATGGGGTTTACCGGGATCCACTACATTGCATTCCCCGGGATCGCCGAGATAGCAGCTGGCTGACTACGGATGAAAAAATGGGACCTTGGCACAACTGATGTGGAGGGTAATACTGCAATCTTGTGGGCTGCTAGAAAGAAGCATGGGGCCATAGTGAAGATACTTTTAGCGTGGATGTCGGTCTCAACATTGCGAATAATAACGGCCAAACACCTCTCTTGCAGCCCGAAATGGGTATGAGGGCATTGTGAAGATGCTTTTGGAGCGTGAGGATGTCACTCTGGACACTCCGGATAAAGACGGATGAGCGCCTCTCTCGCTGGTAGCCGAATTTTGGAATGACAACGTCGTGAAGATGCTTTTGGAATGGGGGAATGTCATTCCCAACGCTCCAGATAAAGACAGCTGAACACCACTCTTGTGGGCAGCTAAAAATGGTCATGAGGTTGTGAAGCCGCTTTGGAGCCGTGAGAATGTCATCCCTGACACTGCAGATAAAGACGGTCGGACACCTCTCTTGTGGGCAGCTGGAAATGGGCGTGAGGACACTGTGAAGACGCTTTTGCAGCGTGAGGATTCACTCCCGACATTCCGGATAAAGACAGTAGAACACCTCTCTCCTAGGCAGCTGAATATGATAACTGGGACAGGGTTGCCAAGCCTCATGCCACATCACTCATATACCTTGGACATTCTCAGTGTCCAGAAAAGCGGCGTGCTGCCTCAACATTTATCTTCTCAGGCCGCTGCCATATATAACAGGCTGCTATTGCCCTTTCATTTTCGCTTACTTGGAGTGAGCCCCACAACATATTCTACAAAAACGGAATATCACATCTGCTGCGATTGCTCTTAACAAGGGCTTCTGCGCAGTTGCCCCTTGACCTACCACGGCCCCCTTCCCCAATGCCCCAGTGGCTCCTCCATATTATCCCTTTCGAGAAAATCATCAGTTTGTCAATTCTCCTATTTTCTCCAATTTTCTTTTAGGATTACTTCAGAGTACGGCTGAACAATTGCCCTTCAAGTCCCAGTTAAATAGAGTTCAGAGCTGATAGCAAGTAAGTTTTGCGAAATTAGGTTCATGGAAGGAATACAAGCTTTGACAAAATTTAGTACCAACAACCTTTTCGAAATTGGTCATAAATGCCATTTTTTCTAGCAAGTTGCCCACATGCTACCTGTTGCGCAAATCCTTTGCCGCCGCACCTGTGCCCCGCAAGCTGCTATACAGAACCCGTGGCTCCACTCCACACACATCAAAAAGAATCAACTATCGTTCATAAATGAAAAACTCATTAAAAAATTTAATGACAAAATATATAACTTCGGCTTGGCCTCACTTTGCCGGACATGTTAGAGAGATGCGGTTAATCATGACAATTCGAGAAAGCTCGCCTGATACCAGTCTGTGATGTGCTATTCTCATATTGCACCCGGCGGTCTCAATGAATACGAGATAGTAAGGCCACTATCTTGGCCCACGCTGGTATCAGATTCCAAGAAGAACGTGATTCGTCAACTTTGGTGACATGTGCCTTCTCCTGCTAACTAATTCGTAGGGTCTAGTGTAATACGATAGATATTGACAGTAATGGGTCATCCCTGGCCTGATCTGTCTAACTTACCCTCTTGCTATCTGCTCAGCTTACGTGTCAGGCTGTCACCATGGACCCCGCCTTTCCCTCCTCCAAATACCGATTAGCTCTCTCATCTGACTACTCCCTGGGTAATCTTTCTCGGCTATTTTCTTGGTATTATCAGTCTTTCCTCATAACCCCTCCCCTTCCTATCCTTTCGTTGAAGATTGCTGGATCATTCATGCGAAGCAGGTGCTCATAGGATTTTTCACAGATCTACAGTAAGTTAGATATATAAGCGTGGTTTTTTAGCATCCAAGTGGCAATAGAAATTAATGCAGCATGTGCTTTCATGATCTAGCGCATAATCTATACTTTCCTCTAGCTACTATTTTTCAATCGTCAAGTTTTCTTTTTCCTGTCTAGATAGCAGCTCTAAGACTATTTATCTCCTTCAATTAGACGGCTTGCCTATTCTGTACCTGCAACTCATGGAAATTGCGCATCTGGGGATCTAGGAAGCCAACTGACGGTTTCTTTTTCTTTTCTTTTTCGCCTAACCCATAGGTGTAGCAACAATGAGCCATCGGTAGTGATCCTGGCTGAATAGAAGGACAAAGGAAAGAGAAACGAATAACTGTAAAATATTCAAATAAAATAACAAAAGAGAGAACAAAAACAGAATCAACAAACACCTATGACTCAATTGAAAATGCAAAACGAGGCTTCCTACTGGACCCACTACAATTCTAGGGCATGGTGTTACCGGGCCAATGAACTCAGACCAGGTAAGTACAAAAAGAGCAAATCGCTGTAAGCTTTTCATCGTGACCTCAAGGAAATTATGCTATATACTGCATTTTGTAGTGTGCTGGGTTGAATTTGAATGTTTTGTTTCATACACTGCCGGCACAGTAAACCTAATTTGATTTGATTTGACGAAAGTGGTAATTCGTGTTAGCCACCTTTTAGAGCTTACGCTGAGAATACCTTCAACCTGGTGACAGGGTAATTATTACACAGAATGGTAGTTACGATTTTAATCGGAAAGGGCAATATTGAAAGAAAAAGAAAAGAAAACCAAGCAGAAAATACTACCACACTCTAGAACAAGACTTGACTTTTTTTCCCTCTTAAAAATGGATATAAGCAAAGCACTGAATGGACAGGGAGTAGGGAAACAAAAGTAATGATTGACACGAAACTGACACTCCGTATGGGCAAATTTCTGTAGAGTGAAACGGCTACATATTTTATTCTTACAAAACCTCTCATCATGGATCTTGGATACTAAGAAATAGGAGCAAGCGTATGCGCAAGTAAGAAGAAGGGCAGAAAGAAGAGAGAGAGAGCAAAGCGATTGAGCAGAGAAAGAACGGACACCATATAAGTACTATACGACAAGTTCCTATGGCAAAATGCGAAGAAATATGAGACTAGTGATGGGCACGATCAGATCATGATCGATCATTGATCGACTATACCATGATCGATCAGCTCGATCATAGGGTCCCCTCGATTAGATCATGATCGATCATTGCAAGTATGATCTGATTGATTTCGTCGATGATGGTACTACTCGATCATCATGATCGAGCATCATCGACTAAACTTGATCATGATCGATCACTCTTCCAAATTTTATACTAAATAGTGGAAACCAAGATACATAGGTCAAGAATACTCTATAAGGGGACAGGAATAATAGTCATACCAAAGGCACAATAATCAACCAACCTTAATCATGCGCGCAGAGTTGCTGTAATCAATTACTCGATCATGCTCGAGCAGTAATCATGATCGATCACTAGATCATGCTCGAGCAGTACTATGATCGACTATGATCGATCATGCTCGATCAGGGTCACCAATTTGATCGATCATTCGATCATAAGGTCCCCTCGATCAGATCATGATCGAGCATGACCCCCATGATCTGATCGATCATGATCGTGCCCATCACTATATGAGACTTTGAAATAGGTAAGTAGATCCTGGGTGCGAGGGAGTAATAAATGCAGGAAAGACGAGGAGAGATAGAAGGGGGTGAATCAAGAGTGGAGTTCAGCAGCACGATAATGTGGCGCTGCAAGTGAGAGTGTTTGTTGCAGCTAATCCATCGAGTGAGGGGCTATTGTAGTGAGTGTTAAGATCTCCCGATCTTTTTTGACGGGCGCTGAACTGGCTCGGCGGGATTTGTTAGGAAAGGTCCATTGAGCAATCGCCATCCGTGGGCTTAGAAATAGAATCTTAAATTTGGAATCGCGGCTCTTGAGTTCCCCAATGTCATTTCTTGGAAGTCTGCCTGTGTTGTTTGGCGGCAACTTTGGCCAGTGGGGTCTGTCATTGTGATATCCTGGCAAATGCTGCACCTTTCTTAAAGCATTTCCACCTCGAGTGTGTCCACATTTCACCACACATGGCAGAGGAGTTTTACAGCCTTCATCCGCGGTGCTAGGAGCGACATCTTCGCGACCCCAAAGCATCCTCATAATTCCCTCACGGCCCTCTAAGGCCGCCTATGAGAGAGGTGTTAGATGGCCTTTATCTACAGTGTGGCGAGTGCCATCCGCCCGCTCCACAAGGGTCTTCACGACGCCCTCATGGCCATTCTCAGCTGCCCACGAGAGAGGTGTTCCGCCGTCCCTATCCGCAGTGTTGGGAATGATATCCTCCCGCTCCAAAAGGGACCTCACGACACTCTCATACCCATTCCGAGCTGCCCACGAGAGAGGTGTTCAGCCGTCCTTGTCCGCAGTGTAAGTTACGGAGGACATCCTCTCGGCCTAAAAGGGCCTTCACGGCCCATTCACACCCATTTTCAGCTGCCCACGAGAGAGGCGTTCGGCCGTCCTTATCCGCAGTGTCGGGAATGGCATCCTCTCGCTCCAAAAGCGCCTTCACGGCGCCTTCACACCCGTTCCCAGCCGCCCACAAAAGAGGTGTTCGGTCGTCTTTATCCACGGTGTCGGAGCGACATTCTCCCGCTCCAAAAGGTTCCTCACGATTCCCTCACCTATTTCCAGCTCCCCATAAAAGAGGTGTTCGGCCCTCTTTATCTGCAGCGTTGGGGGTGATATCCTCCCGCGCCAAAAGGGTCCTCATGACCCCCCAATGCATGGTCCCAGCTGCCCACGAGAGAGGTGTTCGGCCTTCAATGTCTGCGGCGTCAGGAGTGACATCCCTCTACGCCAAAAGTATCTTCACCACGGCCCCATGCCCTTTTCGAGCAGCCCACTCGATTTCCGTATTACCCACCGGATCAGTTGCGTTAACATCCCATTTCCCTATATCTAATAAAGAAGCTGCTATCTCCCTCATCCCAAAATAGGCACTGCTGTGGAGTCCTGTAAACCCCATTGAGTTATCCTCCAAGTCCCAGTATTCCTCCTGATAGGATCAGAGTATCCAAGAGGATAGATGCTTACCGAATCCAGCGAGAGGTTTCAGTGCCAGCAGCTTCACACCTTCCGTCGCTTCGGTTCCGGAATATGTCCCCCAGTAATAGGAGGTATAATCAAGCAATCGTGTCGCTGATGGGCTCAGATAATCATTGGACGGGAGGTTCCTGACGCGCTGGGAGTTGGGGTATGTTAAACAAACCTCCGGCATCATCAAGTGGGGTCTATGAAACAAGTCAATATTATTAGATAGGTATTCTTAAAGAGTATAGTGGACAAGGCGAAAGTGTATGTAGAAGCTTCGACTGTTACAAGACCCAGAGAGCATCCTAGCAGGGTTTCTATTGTAGGAATATTCCTAGAATTAAAGTCCGAAGACCCTATTTGTACTCCCATTGCATCGCATAACTGGTCGGCTTTTAAGGGCCGCTCCGAATATGACCGCCACATCATCACCTCCATTCCATGGCTCGCCTCGATATCCTGCTACGTCTTGATTCGCGCGAGGGTTGCCGTGTACGGGCTCCGAAGACCATTCCCTTGGATCATCTCATCAAGCTTTTTCTGTCTCTGATGGCTCATGACCTGCTCTAGGACGGTGTGGATATTAAGGGAAACGAGGAGAAATCTATATTATGTTGCTAACGAATGTCCAGTGAGTCCTCGATTGGTTAAAGCAGTTGTTACTACTCACATTTGCGAAATATTGCTTGGAATTACCCTCATAATCTCAGCCCTCAAATTGTCGTCTATCGCACAGGGTGTAGGATCTCTATCTAATCTCGTCTCCAGACATCTCTCGATATCTCCAACGGTAGGAAACATGAGTATCATGACTGCACCGGAGAAATATTTCTTAAGCTCGTCTGGAATGTGAGACCTCCCGGAAAGGAACACCAGCTTGGTCGGCAAAGCCCGTACAATGTCTCTCAGTGACTCAAGAAGTGCTCGTCGATTGTTCGGAAGACATTCATCTAAACCATCGATAGAGATGAACACTTCCGGTAGTGATGCGATAGTCGTCTTCAGTATTTCTACTATATTTGGAAGATGCACAGCTCGTAAGCCAAACCCCCTCTTCTCCTTATGAACAACCACTGATAGGGGCTTCGGGATTCCATCTCTCTCCAAAAGCTGCTTAAGGATTGCGCCCAACATCTTAGTTGTGGACTGCTCCTTTGGGCAAGATAATCGCAGTACAGGCCAGCAACAGTGATATCTCGTTCACGAACTTGATCCCACAACCAGTCAATAACTAAGGAGCTAATATTCCTAGCCGTCAATAAACTCACTTATTGCAGAGGGTCTTCTCACTGACCTGATATGAGTCTTCCCCGGACCCAGATGGCCGTAGCAGAATAAAACATCCTGCTTCGGTACCCCTTGACACTCACTCCACTCCTGAAACCCGTTGCTCTCTAGGAGCCAACCTCTCATGCCATTCGCCCGGTCGGCTTGCACACTTTGATCTCTCCACCGAGGCTCCAGTGGTGAGGGCTACAGCTTAATCTCGCTACCTTCGTCTTCTGTTTTGTTCACAGTGATAGCCTTGTTCAGAGTGATGGTGCTCAAATGAAAGTTGTTCATTATTCAGTGTTCTTAATAATAGTAAACCTGATGCCCTTTAATAACCCCCCGGCTTCCAAATAGCCTTCACAGGCAAATAATCCCCCCCCCCATAATAACCTTCAAAGGCAGCCAGATCATAACCCCCCCTCCCCATTATCGCCTTTACGGCCCGATAACCTCCCTCCTATAATTGCCGTTGCACAGTATACCATTCTTAACCAAGTCCCCTAATGTTAATTAAAGACTTTAATCGCCAATCTCTCTCACCATGGTACTCTCCTTACCTCATCAGTTCCCCCCCCCCCCTTCTGCATGCCATCTACAGCTGCGGCTATCCTGGCCTCGATCGATTTACAATCCTTATGATGAGCGGCCATGACCTTAACAGTAGCGAGTGTGATCTTTTGGCTATCCTCGAATTTTTCGATCATTTGTGAATCCCGAGTTCCGATATACTCCCTAATACCAGCTCTCAATTGTTCCATTCTGTAGCCGGCGAGCCCTTCCACAATTATTGCTGCCCCCCCAACGAGAACCGTCGTTGCCGGACCGCCGAGGTCCCTGATGATATCTTTCCATACATTAGCTGTTAATCTATTAAACAAGATGGACTCGGAGTAGGTAGTTTACTTACTATACCATGATCGAGTCGCCATGTCGTGATGGTAAATGAAAAGTGGATCTGTGTAGGTATGAGGTGGATCGAAGAGTTGGTTGGGGAGGAAGAAAGGAAGGAGAGGGACTCACTTAAATATGGGAGTGAACTCTACGCGGCCAGGACGTGGGACCTACCGCAGCAAACATCGGTTCCATCCGGCTTGGCAGATGGAATAGCTTTCAATTTAATTAAATAGCTAGAGCGCACGTAATATCACACCACCTGAAGTTTCTCGGATATTATGAATGTTTTAACATAAAGATGGATATTTGAGGAATGGAGTCACTTGAGATAGATCAGAGGGTGCAGACGAAATGTCGTTAATGATTTGAAAGTTGAGGTACGTTAGGCAGCTTTCCGCCATTATCCAGTGAGCCGGTCCAAAAATGTCGGGGGAGGTGTTGAGGTACTCCTGGAGAGTAACGTGAATCAGGCGAACACTCGAAGCCTCCCGATCGACTACCACCAGCCCCAAACAACAGTTCAATAATGTCTCTACCGAAGGAATATTTTCGGCATTGAGATTGGTAGATCCTATCTCCACTGCTATAGCGTGCAAAAGCTCATCGAGCTGTTTTAACCGCGCAGAATGCGAGATCCACACCACGGCTGCCATCCCTAGCCTCGCCCTCTCCCCACCCTGCTCCTTTATCCGTTCTATCGTTCCGCCATAAAAACCCTTCAAATCCAAGCCCTGTGTTATTGATCTAAGCTTTGGTCGCCTGCCATAGGTCGTGGTTTGGCCAAGGATAGTATCCGTGGTCAAGGAAATCAGTAGAAATCTAGATTACTGTCAGCCATAAAACCAATTTTTCCATCTTATTGCTCACGTACGATTCGGGAATATTCTCGGTAATGCCTTTGATGATCTCATCCTCCAAACCACTGTTCATCTTGTCTAGAGATGTATCCTTACTCAATCTCATTCGGACATATCCCACAATATCATCACGGCTGGGTTTTATGAATGTAACTATTGCTCTCCCACCAAGATTCCTGTCTATCTCGCCCCGGATATGGTGTCTTCTGGTTAGGGATATCCACATGCTTGGGGAGAGTTCTCAAGGATTCGTCTCCATGAATCGAGACTCTCAGGTCGATGCCTTTCCATGCATTCATCCAGTCCATCAATACATGTAAATGTCGGCTGTGAAGATCTGACAGCCTGTAGCTCCCACTTTCCGACACTCGTGGTCCCCTTCCACCAATCACCTTTTTGTGGTCTTGAAATGCCTGACTTATCTTATCCGGGATCTTCCCCAATCCGTCAGCAATCTGTTTCAGCAGTGAAGCGAGTATGTTTGTAGGAGACAGCTTCTCCCGTGCCGCGAAATCTACCTAGAAACATGAAACTGCAATATTTTGCTCTCTCGCCATAAGGCAGCTATTTGGAGAATGTCACATTCTACTGCCTCCTGCTACCAGACCGATTAACTTGCTAAGACCTCAGTTAACTATCACAATTCCTTCGGTATGATACCCTTAGTAACCCGAAGAAATGTCGCCCTGGTAAGTGTAAAGAGTCACACACACTTGGCCGTGGAAAGATACAGCTAATCCAAGGTCCCCGATCGATGCTATCTACGAGTTTCACACAGGCGATACGGGATCTCGGTTAATGGCCCCAATCATTTCTCTTTTGGAACCCTTTCCACATTTGAAAGACTGTACCTGAGACCCCTACTTCTAACTCACGGCGAGAAATCTCTTTTACCATGGCCCCATTTGTCCCATATCGCCAGTCCGCAAATACCGATATGTTCAGGAACTCCTGAGGTTAATGAGCAGCTATCACTAGGTCCCCACAGGTTATAGACTAACGTAGATATTTAGTGATTAGTGATTGCTCTCCAGGGTTGGGGGGGGCCTGGAAGAATGTAGAAGAGCGGAAACACCCCTGGGTGCTTTTGCTCTATGCCATATTAAGTGAAGGTGGAAACTGTTACAATACAAGGGAACGATTTTGCATTATTAGTATTAAGTCGGGTCGAGGTTTGTAGACTCACGGGCTTGCAGCAGCTTTACTACTTGCTAGTATGACACCGCTTTTTCAAAGTCAATGAGGGGTGTCAGATTGTCTTTGTTGGGCATATCGGGGTTGACTTCTTCGCAGTCCTGTCGTTATTCCGGTGAAGATGGTATCATGACAAGGGATGCTAAGAGTGTTGACTTCGAATTAGAGCAGTTATCCATAACACGAGTGATAATACATGATACACCACCGAGGCAAGTATGGAGACAAAAGACTCTACCATATGACACTGCAAGGATCAGGGTGAAGGTTCGTGAGTTACACTACAATATTCGAGTCACCCGGAATAAACAATTTCTACTATGGACTTAGCTACCGACCAACTATCCTAAATACCGGAATTTAGATCACAGATATCTTAACGGCAACACCCCGTCATGGTAGCACATGATAACACAAAGCCGAAACGAACTAGATAGTGAAAGCAGCTAAGTCAAAAAAAGTAGAATAGAAAGCCCTCCTCTCAAACCAATTAGACCCTTTATGCCCCCAAACAACACAATTGTCTGCTCATTTTCCAAGCAAAGAGAAATTTATCTACTCTTCGTTGTCCTACGAGACCGCGCAAGTAGCGGTGATTGAATTGGGAGAGGATGGTGACCACGAGGCCCTTTGTGGTGATGCTGACATCGAATCGGGTCGGGCTGTATTCCATTGCCCACGGTATTGGTACTTGGATTCAGCGGTTTGTGATGGTCCAGCTAGGATCGACAAGGCGGGTACGATCGATCTGACTAAATTTAGGCAGGAAGTCATCCTTCATTGTCGTTAGATAAGAGCGAAAACCAAAGCAGGCAGGTTTTAGCTTAGATGACATCCGAGAAGCACAGTTATCTCAGAAAGTGATGCTTCAAAAGTGTCATCCATTCAGCTGTCTACTCTTTTGAACCATCGCTCCACGGGCCGATCCACTCGGTCGATCCCCATGGGTTTCTAACACAATTAATCAATACTGATTGATATCTCAAGCATAGAAGGCTATACCTGATCAAGACGAATCGCTTTCTTTTAGCCTCCCTCGCCTTAAGGAACGAATAGGCATGTTCCGAAATAATTCTGGATTGCTTTACTGTTGCACTCCCCAATATACCTGCTGCAAACAAGAAATTCTTGTTTACCTGAAGAATTTCTTCCCTCCAGAACCTGTCCTTATCTAGGATATCGCAAGTATACAATTCACTTGTAACACCCCCGGTCAGGTCTTCAACCCCCTCACTACTCCGCGTTTCAGTCAGCTGCCACCCACTTTATCATGCTGGGAATAGGAGAGGAGTGAAAGCTTACGCCTTCTCCAGCAGAGGCAGCCAAGTCTCGTTCTTATCCTCACACTTGGCAAACAATAATGCCTCGGGCCCTTGGACAAAGGTCTGGCTATACTCCTTCCCCTTTCCACTGAATTGTGCTTGTACATGCCACCCAGCGTCATAGTACTTCTGGGTCCTGAGGTATAGTTGGTCACCGACGATAGTTGATATCTACTGTGATCGGTATGCCATTAGTTACTTGATGAAAAAGTGATCAGATACATTCAGTTTAGGGTCAATATACCGCGCATAAAGATAAAACCAGAAACATCCGGTTCGTAGCATACCCGCAAGTTAGCGAGAAGGTTTGCTAATTAGTTGCGTAGTCAACATTAAGTAAGGTTAAGGTTTGTAGGAATCATCCGTTCATCCCTTCCAACGCAAATCTTCTCGACCAGGCCGGACACGTTTGCGATAGTTGTTACCCCTAAGAGCTAGAAGTCACCTGTCTAATCACAGATTAGTTCGACCCAGTCGGTAGGCTTTCTGCGCGCAGCACTTACAGCTCCTTGATGGATATCGCCTATCGCTACCATTCGGATAATTAGCACTCATGCTTATTCGGAGTATAATATCACTACGGTAGCCCGAGTTAACCTACCAGCACTAACGCCGTCCTTAAAAAACTTAGGCTTGTCAAAGATTTCCTGCCCCACAATTCATCAGCACCCAGCCTCGCTTATCGTTCACGAAGGGTATTATAAGTCAAGGAAAAGTAAACAAACCTCAAACCTAGCTACCCCAGCAGAGTTCAGCCCGCTCTCTAGTTCCTTCGTGCGTGAGGTGATCAAGGCAGGACCATCCATCATTTCGGGGGTCGAAATGGAAGTCTCTATTTCCCCGTCGCGCTTCGGCATTCCCTGGCTACCGTAAAAACTTGAATAATTGGACGGTGCGCTATGTCGTTGGGCTTTCCTCTCTCAGTAAGGTCAAGAAATTTTTGTTTTTTTTTCTGTCTCGGAAGGAGAAAGGGGCTGTGTTTTTGCCGTGTTTTTTGCCCCCTTTCCAGAGAAGGGAATTCTGGACTACATAACACACCGTCCAATTATTCAGGTTTTTACGGTACATCGCCACCTTAGCCTTGTAATGCTCGACAGCGTCGTGAAAGCTGAGCAGCAATGAAGATTTAGTTGCTCTGGGGGAAGGTACTGTACGCGGCTGCGGCATCCACTAACTGATTCTTCGGAAGGATGTCGACTTCAATTCTGTTGTTTTCTCAGTACCAGTAACTGGGGTTTCGTCAGTTTTTCTTGACGTCTTTGCCCTTATGCTCGTTGCGTTTAGCGGCAGTCGCAGTAGACATAGTCGGTAGTTTTAATTATGACAATTGGTAGTCATAGTTGGAGTGATTGTGATCGTGACGGTAAGGGTCACTTCCGGGGAGCTGGGAGGGGAAGGTGGAGGACTGGTTGCTAAATATCGACTTACCCCTTTGCTCGAGCCTAGAGCTTGAGTGTCGAGATGGCAATTCGGGAGAGGAGCTGCCCCGGGAGGATATTACAGGGATCAGAACTTGTTGGTGTTATGAGGTATTGTACCGTAACGTGAGAGATTGCCGGCAGTACCGTATCACCATAGGCATTTGAGCCTCTCTCGGCTCCTAAGAACTATGACGAATCAAGCTTTAGGTATTACAGGGATACTACCCACGCTCGAGTCGTACAAGTAACCACAACCTTTTCTCCCGCCTTAGCCCCGCTGCAAGAATAAAGCCCTGTACCGTATGTAACTTTCACTACCCGCGCCAAAGGACCAATGTAAATTACCAGCGCGGCTCAATTGAAGCCAGACACCTTGTATGGGAATTACTACCTTCAACATCCGCCTTCAACTTGGCACGCCAGTAAAATACGCAGGGGGCGGATGTAATGGTGGCCTTTGCGTGATTTGCCATGCAAGAATTATGGAGGCTCTGCTCACTGATGCACATTACATTGCTACAGCAACATTTAGGACTCGGCAGGGGACAGGGGGGCACTCGAGTGCTCGTAGGGAAGAGGATAGGAACTTTTGTCTGATGCGCGCGAGGAGCTCGGTCAACTTGGTGCAGGGTGAATTATGATATTAATAGCACAAGACATCTACCAATCAACAGCCAAAACAGGCTGTGTAATCTTTCGCTCATTGCCCGCTCGCTTGTGCTGCTGCAGCCAAAACCTTCAGCAAAACATACACCTCTTTTTGCGTGTTTGTTTCATTTTTCCTTTCACGCAGAATCACAATATTCACCATTGTTCCACTGCTTCCTCCTCTAGAAGCTTTTTTTTTTTCCCCTCCATACCGTCCGTCCCATTACGTGCTGCCTAGACGTACCTCTGCGACCCTGCCCAGTCTGGTTCTGTATCGAACCTTAAGCTCGCGGATCGTGCCGATATCGCACCAAACGCAAAAGTCGCATTTCACCTCATTTACTCACAACCACACATGCCTAGCATTAGACGAAGGAGGGGAGTCAACGAACATGGGGGCCCAGCGAACACTAGGCCAAAAGTGACTTAGTATGATAAGTTAATTCAAGTGGCGATTTTGTTTGGTCTGTTCATTGAACCTTCCTGTTCGTTCACCCCCTCCGATATTGAATGAAACAAAACAAAAGTGATAATTGGTCTGACCAGGTTTTTTCACAACACTAAGCCTGGGATCACTGTGTCTTTATCGTTTGTAGTCTTAGAGTAAAATATCTTGTACAAACCGGCATTGCTGCCATTCTTGAATAATCAGACGGCGTGCTATATACTAGTAGTCCAAAATTCCCTACTCCGAAGAGGAGGCAAAAAATCAGAGGAAATACAACCACTTTCCCTTTTCCGAGATTGAAAGAAAAACTTGGTTTTTCTTGCCCTTAATGAGAGGGGAAAGCCCCACGGCATAGCATGCCTATCCAATTATTCAAATTCTTATGATGGTAGGAACCAGCATTAAATGCCAGAACTCTAAAATCCTAGCAGTGGCATCGGACCAACCAAGAAATTTACGTATTTTGACTATTACTGCCGTCATTCTGTTCTGGTAAAAATAGCAACAGGGGATACCTTCGAATTTCAAGCAGATCTCCCACAATTACGAGTGATAGTACATGATACACAACCGAGAGCCCTATGACGAGATACTCTACCGTAGGATAGGATACGAGCCCAAACCGTGATCAAAATGAAAGTTCCCAGAATACGATACAACACTCGAGTCATCCAGAACAGACAATTTTTACTGTTGGCTTAGCCACTGACCAACCACAGGTATCCCAAATAGATTGCAAATATTCCAACGGCAACATCCCGTCAAGGCAGTACAACACAAAACCGAAAGAAATCAGATAGCGAAGACAGCTAAGCCAAACAAGGTAGAAAGCCTCCCGAACCTACTCAACGCCTTCCTACTCAAAAACATCAGGATGGCCCTTTTTACCATACCTCTTTTCCGGAAACGACAACCCAGCCTCATTATTGTCCTTACACTCGGCAAACAATATTTCCTTAGACCCCTCGGCCAAGGCCCAATTGCACTCCTTTTCCATCCTACTAAATTGCACTTTTTGGCACTAGTTTGTGTACTTGTACGCCTAGTACAGTTGGCCATCAGCAATAGTCAATTCATGCTCGCCATCACTAAGTTACCATTAATTTGTTGACGAGAAAGTGAATTCATGGATTCCACATGGGCCAACATACTTGGCAGAAAGGCATCACCTCTAGAATACATCTGTGAGCCAGCGGTAGGGTTTGTCTGTTAATTACTTTAGTCAGCTCTATGCAGGGTTAGGGTTACAATGAGCGGGAATCCCACCCCATCCCCGAAAACACAGATCCTCAACAGGGCCGGATATGTTGGAATTGCTGTTGGCCCTGTTCTAATTACATTGATGATGGGGATGTATCTTGTTCCAAAGTTCTCAGGCTAGTCTTCGGCAATTGAAGGGTAGATGAAAGGATAAGGCAGGATTTGGTGTGTAATTGTTGAATTCGGCTGGATAACTGGATGGATGGCAAGGGTTGAGAAGCATAGGAGTGGCAAGCACTAACTTAAATTACAGCCTTTAAGTTAGACAATCTTATATATAATCACTTTTTTTATGCCCGGTTTACCCACACTAGGACCTACATAATAGAGAACATCGCACGGTATTCAGACGTGGCGCCTTAAGCTCCATTAACTCAGTCTCGGTAAGCATCACAAAGTTGTAGTTAAACATGGCTTCCCCAATAATCATCAACTGCGTAAAATAATACTCTTAGCAGATCACTACACATGTATTGCTAGTAAAAGAGAGAAAAGAGATTCACGAATAACGAAAAATAGAAAAAAAAAGTGGGAATTTATAAGCAGGAAACAGAGACCAATCTAAACCTAGACGCTGTGCTCTTAAATAGAAGGAAGAAGACAAAACTAAAAAATGGACTAGACATTCGCATTACAAGGATAGGACACCCACACCCAATACCGAAAAATACTAGGATGGGATGCGAACCCGGAAGCGAGGAAAGGAAAGAGAAGGAAGGACAGCGGTGTCCACGAGATTGCTGTACACCCTGGGGAGGGTGATGAAGGTGATATGAGGATGAAACAGCCGGCGATGTATAGGACGTGTTTGTGGAGATGCGGAGAAAGGGGGGGTATGGAGATTTTTCGGAATATAAGAAATATTTTGTATCGTTGGGGTTAAGCCGGGTTAGAGTTTGCGGATTTGCGAGCTTGTAGTAGCTTCACCGCCTCATCATGCCCGTACACAGCGGCCCACGAGAGCGGTGTTCGGCCATCAATGTCTGGGATATTTGGATTGACGCTTTCCCGTCCCAACAGTAGTTTCACCAAGTCACTCCTCCCTCGCTCGGCGGCCCACGAGAGCGCTGTTCGGCCATCTTTATCTGGCGTATTGGGGTTTATGTCCTCCCGTCCCAATAGTTGCTTCACTCCACTAGGGTACCGCTCGGCGGCCCACGAGAGCGGTGTTCGGCCATCATTATCCGGGATATTGGGGTTTAGGTCTTCCCGTCCCAATAGTTGCTCCATCACTCCATCGCGCTCCTGCTTGATGGCCCACCAGAGCGGGGTTTTGCCGCCATTATCTGGCATGTTGGGGTTTACATCTTCCCGCTCCAGTAGTAGTTTCACCACTCCATCACGCTCCCGCTTGATGGCCCATGAGAGCGGTGTTTTGCCATCATTATCTGGCATGTTGGGGTTTACGTCTTCCCGCTCCAGTAGTAGCTTCACCACTCCATCACGCCCCCACGAGGCGGCCTGTGAGAGGGGGGTTTGGCCACCCTTGTCTGGCATATCGGGGCTGATATCTTCTCGTTCCGATAGTAGCCCGACCACTCCACCATGCCCCATCACGGCAGCCCACCAGAGCGGTGTTCGACCACGCTTGTCCGGCCTATGGGGTTTGACATCCTTCCTTCCTAATAGCAACTTCACTACCCCTTCGTGCCCATCTTTGGCAGCCAACAGGATTGGCGTCCGGCCGTGTTTGTCAGCCCCGTCAGGGTTGATATACCTCCTTCCCCTAACTTTCTTCACCATTCGGGGGGTCCTACCCCACCAACCATCTGTGCCATCGGGGTTGGCAGATGCCCGCTCAAGAAGCAGCCTCACAATGCCTTCATGTCCCTTCCCAGCAGCCCATGAGAGCGCCGTCCCACGAGGGTATCTATCTGGCTTGTCTGGATTGACAGTCTGCTGTTCTAACAGCAGCTTTGCTACCTCCTCTTGCCCACATATAGCAGCCCATATGAGCGGTGTGATACCCAGAAAATCCCTTTCATCGAGATCGTAATTCGGCTGGTTCATGAGAGAAGTTGCGATTTCAGCAATCCCGAAAATTGATCAGTGTTCCCAAGCGTCCAGTCCGTCCGTCTTTGACCTAGGACGGGACGGACGCCAAGTTGGAGACCCTTGCCCGGGACGGACGCTGAGTGGTAGTCCGTCCTGATCTATGCCCGGGACGGACGGCCGGGCCTATAGGTGTCTTAGTTTATGTTTCATACTTGAATCTCATGAGAATTAGGTTTGTGTTATGAAGAAGCGAAGCATTGTTATTCTAATGTAGAGAAGATCAGGCTTGACTATCATATATCAAATTTGGCTATGAATCAACTAATGCTTGGAGTGATATCTGATCCTGGTTCCGAGCACACTGAACCCATTCCACTTCCTTGACCTAGCGCTTGTCCTCCCTCAGGACGGTAGGTATCTGCAAATGACGGCTGGTACCTACAGGTAACGCCCGTCCTCACTCAGGACTGTAGGTACCTACAGGTAACGGTAGGTAGACGCCAGTCCTTACTCAAGACGGTAGGTAGACGCCAGTCCTTACTCAGGACGGTAGGTAGACGCCCGTCCTTACTCAGGACAGTAGGTAGACGCCCGTCTTTACTCATGACAACCGGGCCCTACCGGAAGTTACCATTTCCAAAAAAAGACGGCAGGCCCGCCCGTCAACCTACAGGACGGCCATGTTTAATAAAGACGGACGCCTTGCCCGGCCGTCCTTACCCACCCGGACGGGACGGACGGGACTATATGACGCCAGGGCCCTGGCGTCCGGACGGGACGGTTGGGAACACTGAAATTGATACGCAATGCAGTCCGGTAAACCCCATCACCGGACCCTCCGTGGGAACGTCATAATATTGACCAGTCCTCCATTTCAGATCCTGCAGAAGTAACTTCGTGGATATATGCGTTTCAATTTGACCGAAAAGCTGGAGAGCAAGTAATACCACGCCCCTTGAACCCTCTTTCCTAGCATGAAGGCCCCAATATACAGAAGAATATTTGAGGAAGGGAGTTGACTGAGGCTGAACAAAGTCTATGGACGAAACATCCTTGATGACAGGGAAATTGAGGTACGTCAGGCAGATTTCCGCCATTAGCGAGTGAGTCGGTCCAAAAAGGTCAGGGCAGGTGTGGAGGTACTCCTGGAGAGTAAGGTGGATCAAGCGCACAGTCGAAGCCTCCCTGTCAACCAATACAAGCCCCAAGCAACAGCTCAACAACGTCTCAATCGAAGGAATATTTTCGGCATTGATATTCGTAGATCCCACCTCCACTGCTAGGGCGTGCAGGAGCTTATCGATTTGTAATAACCGCTCAGAATGCGAGATCCACATCAAGGCTGCCATCCCCAACCTCGTTTTTTCCCCACTCTGATCTCTTATCCGTCCTAGAGTCGCGCCATAAACACCCTTCAAATCCAACCCCTCCATCATTGCTCTCAGCTTCTGTCGTCTCCCATGCACCGTGGTTTGGCCAAGGATAGCATCCATGGTTAAAGAAATTAGTAAAAACCTAGATATCTCTATCAGCGATAGTTATAAGCCGTATTTCTCCACCGGGCCGATCACTTACGTTTCGGGAATATTCTCGGTAATGCCTTTAATGATTTCATCCTCTAGACCGCTATCTATCCTGTCTAATGAGGTATCCTTACTCAATCTCATCCGGACATATCCCACGATATCATCGGTGTTGGGTTTTATGGATAAAACTGTTGCTCTGTCGCCAAGATGCCTACCAATCTCACCCCGGATGTGTCGTCTTCCTGTTACGAAAATGCGTGTGTTTGGGGAGTTCTTGAGGATTTGTCGCAACGAGTCTAGAATCTCAGGTCGGTGCCCTTCCACACATTCATCCAGCGCATCAATACATATAAATGTAGGCTGTAAGGATGTGACACTCTGGAGCATCTTCACAATTTCGGCCACTCGTAGTGCCCTTCCGCCGATCACCCTTTTGTGGTCTTGAAACATCCGACTTATCTCATCCGGGATCTTCTCCAATTTACCAACAATCTGTTTCAGTAGTGAGCCGAGTATGTTTGTGGGAGACTGCTCCTCCCGCGCCGCAAAATCCACGTAGAAACATGAAACAGCAATATTTCGCTCTCTCGCCATATCGCACAACTTGTCCACCACAAGTGAACTAGTATTGCTAGGCGTCAGTACCAGCGCCTTCTAGCTTTTCACTATAGATTATCTCTCACCTCAAATAGGTCTTGCCAACACCTGGGCCACCGCAGCAAAATAAAATCTGATGATCAGATCCCCCATCTTGAGCGCCGTCACACCACCTTTGAAATTCACTAGTTTGCAGCAGCCATTCCCCAACGTTGTCGGCTCGGTGGGTTCGAACATCTTGATGCCGGGTGCGAGGCTCAAGTGGAGACAGCCATGCTAGAATCTCAGGCCTCTCGTCTATCGCACCAATGTGCACAGTGCTGTTGTTGAATGAACCAGTGATATTGAAAGAATCGGCGTTATGTGAGAACTGCGTGTTGTTGTGGGAGTTTGCAGTGTAATTGATCCGTGAGTTCAACATTTCCTCTCTGGCTGCAATGCTGTAGCGGAACGAATTGTTGAGCTGATAGTTTCGGTGGATGGAGATTGAGCGAGCAAATGAAAAGCGGGGTCATCATAAACCTGGAGCCTTGTGTTGAACACCTAGTCTTATTAATCAAGTTCTATTTCGTGTAACCGATATGCTGAGGTTCTCCTCAAATCAACCTGCTCCGGACCCCAAGATCACCCAGCCTCGAGTGGTAAAGACTCCGAACGCCACCTATCATTAATATAAAGCTATTAAATAGTAGAACTGAAGCTTGAGGATAAAGTAACGGACCTAAAAAACGTAAAGTTTTGATTGAGTTATTGGGGTTTGAAAAGGGCAGCTATTTTTGAGAAAATCACACCTCGTTACTTCCTAGCATTGGACCAATTAATCTACAAAGGCCTAAGCCATAAGTCCCCCTCATGTGCGGAGCGAACACACTGGGGGCTGAGAATCCGTTGCCAAGACCCCCAGTGTTCGCTCCGCACATGAGGGGGACTTGTAACTACCAATTACTCCTATCAATATTATCCCAACCTAAATGAACCTCCCATTAGTAACCCGAAAAATTGTTAGAATATTCACGAAGGTTCCCTATCCCTTACCCTTACCACGACCACGACCACGGATTACCTACTACGACAATAAATGTTTTACCTAAGGAAGATATGTTTTGGATAGTGTTGCAGATGATGTTAGTTCAAGCGATGGTTGTTTGCACTAATGGTTAGTCGCAACGGAGATGTTTGGGAGGTTTGAGGAATTGCACTAGGAGGTACTAGAGGTTTGGAACTAAGAGATGGAAAACCGAGAATGTCACACTACAACGATTGGAAACGAAGGATGGTTCAGGAGGGTCAAGGATTGTACTAGAGCAAGGACAAAGCATGTAAGAGGATGAGACATGTGAATAACGAAGGAAGGGATTGAGGGACGAAATGTTTGGAAGAAGTTTGGGTGTGGTGTGGAACGAAAAAGGGAGTGAAGAATGGCTTTGTTTCTGTTGTTTGGATTCTTGTATATATAGGACGCTGCTGGCAGCACAGAACGAAGAAGAATCCCAAGGTACTCTCGTCTGATCGTAGCCCAATTAATTTGAAAAATGTCATTGGGTTCGTGTTAACGAGTCCCCACACTTGGCCGTGGAAAGGCGCAGCAGATTCAAGATCCGCGACCGATGCTATCTTACACACAGCACTTCTACGGGTTTCACACAGGCGATACAGAATTTCCGTTAATAGCGATAATCATTTCTCTGTTAAAATCCTTTCCCCCTTGTAAACTCTGTAGAGCCCTACTGGTAACTTACAGCGAGCAATCTCTTTTACTGCGCCCTTTTTCTACCATATCGCCCGCCCCCAAATACCGGCATGTGTTCAGGAATTTAGGAGGTTATAGGCTAGCGTAGGTGTTTAGTGATTGATGATTGCCCGACGAGTTGTGGGGGACCTAAAAAGATGTAGAATGGCCGGGAATAGCCTTGGATGCTTTTCGTTGTGCACGGAGGTACAGCGTGTAAGTTTTGTAGGTTCCACAAACGAGGACTGCCATCTTTACCCCCTGTGCAACCAACAAAACTTACACGCTGTACCTCCGTAGTCAACATTAAGTAGGGTTAGGGTTTGTAGGAATCATCCCCTTTGGGGCAACGGAACGGAACTGTCATATCCATAAGGCTCTGAAGAAAATAACTTATTTTATAAAAAAATCTGGACATTTCTGTGAGCTGATACCAAATATGACTCTATCCAGACCCTAGTTTTGAATCGCGGAGGTGCAGGCGGGCAGGGGGAGGATGTAATAATTATTATGGTGGCTTTTATGTGATTTGCCATGCAAGAATTATGGAGGCTCTGCTCACTGATGCACATTACGTTGCTACAAGTACAGCCACATTGGAGACCCGGCAGGGAGAAACTCTTGCCTGGCGCGCCCTACTGGTAAAAGCTCGGTTAACTAAGTGCAGAGACACAGTAGCACAAGCAAGCGAGCAGGAAGGCATCTACGGTACTAGGGTACCTCATGAATTCATGGTACAGAGCAGGGATCAGGTGTGAGAGAGCAGTGGTACAGCGCTTCCACAGCTGTACCATAATTTTGTCCAAAATCGAGGTCTTGAATCCAAGATATTACATGAGAGAAAATTCACAAAAATCCAAACTTTTCATAGAACCACTAACAATGGTGAGGAAACTATTTCTATCTCAAAATATCTACTCTATTCCCAACTTCTCATAAGTAGTATGCAGTTGAACTTTGAAATTCTGCCAAGACAGAGTTTCCCACCAAAAGCAAAGGTCTTGGCACAATTCTGAGGAAAGTTTTATTGCTACTGCTTCACAGAGATTTTATGTCATTTATAGTTTTAATAGAATTAAAATAGTCTGCATCTTTTCTGAACATCCTATGAAGTTTTCCTATTTTTAATTCCAATTTTGGTGCTGGAATAAGAGTGTGAAATTAGTGTAAAATTCCTTGAGTGCACTCAAACACACACTTCTCCTAGTGTACCAAAGTTGCCCTTTACAACGGAGAATGACCACCCCTGCGCTGTACCATGAATTCATGCTCTACCCTTGTACCAATCAATAGCCAGAATGGGGGTGTGTAACCTTACACCTATTGCCGTTCACTTAGCTGCTGCAGGCAAAACCTTCCGCAAAACAAGCACCTCTTTTTGCGTGTTTGTTTCATTTTTCCTTTCCCGCAGAATCACAATATTCACCATTGTTCCGCTGCTTTCTCCTCTAGACCCTTTTTTTCTTTTTCCCCTCCATACCGTCCGTCCCATTACGTGCTGCCTAGATGTACCTCTGTGACCCTGCCCAGTCTGGTTCTGTATCAAACTTCAAGCTCGCGAATCGTGCCGATATCACACCAAATGCAAAAGTCGCACTTCACCTCACTTACTCACAACCACACGCGCCTGGCACTAGAGGAGGAGGGGAGTCAACGAACACAGGGAGCCAGCGAATACTAGGCCAAAACTGACTTAGTATAATAAGTTAATTCAAGCGGCGATTTTGTTTGGTCTGGTCGTTGAACCCTCCTATTCGTTCACCCCCCTCCCATATTGAATGAAACAAAACAAAGTGATAATTGGTCTGACCAGGTTCTTTCAAAGCACTAAGCGTGGGATCACTGTATCTTTATCATTCGTAGTCTTAGAGTACAATATTTTGTACTTGTACAAACCGGCATTGCTACTATTCTTGAATACGGCGTTCTGTATACTTGTAGTCCAAAATTCCCTTCTCCGGAGAGGAGGCAAAAAAAACAGAGAAACAGAACCCTTTCCCTTTTTCCGAGACCGAAAGAAAAACTTGGTTTTTCTTGCCCTTACTGAGAGGGGAGAGCTCAACGATATAACATACAGTCCAATTGTTCAAGTTATTTGTGGCAATACAGAAAAAGTATGGAATGTTGGAGTGTTGAAACTACAAGTATTGGAGTATATGTGGTTGAATTTAGTAGTTGCGGGAGTGATAGATCGTTCAAGCTCAGGGGCATTGCAGATGGTTTGGGAGGGCGCGATGTAATGATTTCACACTTTACGGAATAGATTATACTGAGATGTCTTTTTTGCTATGGGGAAATACAGAGAAACGCAAGTGCGGTCGAAACGGTGAGGATGGACGACGACGAAACCGCAGAGCCGCGGCTATGAAACGAAACGCCAAGATTAAAGTAGCACGAAAGGCTTCGATCGCCAACACCCAAGCTCAAGAGTAGGGAACTTCTTCTCAACTGCTCACTCTCTCACGCTTACGCCCACACTCAACCGCAGAACTAACTAAACTAGCTAACGGTAAAGACAGGAGTATATATAAACCGACGAAGCCTTCTTCCTATTCTTCTATCAGCCGCGACACAGGTCCATTCTCTTCCACCTGTAACCCCCTTTCCCTTCCGCAGATCCTCGTGCTAACAAAAGCAAGACGAGCTTCACAAGGAACTTCCGCTTTCCATAGCTTCCGCGCATCCAACCCTTCGCACATCCGACGTTTTCAGAGTCACGTTCCTTCCGGCGCTGCATCATTCCCTGGCGCATATCCGAACGCTTTGTCTGAACGATAAAGGGATAAGCTGCGCGTGTGCGGGATCGGCTAAGCATGCCGAGCAGCAACGAAGACTTCCAACAGTGCGGTGATCTATGGAAGGATTAGGACGTGCTACTTATGTTTTATTTATACACCTATCTTTACCGTTAGTTCAGTTTTAGAGAAGAATCAGAGCGTGAACAAAGCGCGAGCGGTGGAAATTACATTTTCATATCCTTCCTACAAAGTACCTAAGCTTCGCATGAACTCTCCTACTCATCGTCTACCACTGTGCGACCCATATCCTCCCATCTTAACTGAAACCCCTGTGGCTACAATAGACCAATCGAGAGATTCATATGTATGGGCTATTACTCCCGTCGTACTTCGTTCATTGTTCTGGGAAGGTAGCAGCACAGGATGGCCCTTGACACGGGTGATATTACATGACGCACTCTTGAGACTAGTGTGTCGACGAAAAGCTCTATCATATGACAATACTATAAATCCAAATCATAATCTGTATGAAAGCTCCTGGGATACACGCTACGACACTCAAGTTATAAACAATTTCTACTATCACTTTAGCTGCCCACCAACAAGCCCAAATAGATTACAAATTTCACAATACCCTATCAACCCATCGCAATACAATACCAAAATAGACAAAATATTGAAAGCAGCCCAGCCCAACCAAATAAACTTGAAAGTCCTCTCCCAGACATACTAGGTTGGGCACCTTCCTGCTCAGAAACATCACGATAGTCCGTTCTTATGACCTCAATTCCTTAAAAAAAAACACAACCCAGCCTCATTGTTATCACACTCGGCGAACAGTATCGCCTTGGACCCCTGACTAATGGTCTAATTATATTCCTTTTTCTTTCCACTACATTGGTGACAGGAGTATATTCTCTTCCTGAGTTTTAGCTTTCTACGGCTGCGGTGATGGATGAAAGGATTTGTTTAGGGTTAGTGGGTAATTACTGAATTGGCATAGACAGATGGATAGGCTGGAGAAACATAGGAGTGGTGAGTAGTAGCCTAGATTATATGTTATTAGACGACTTTATATATAAGCGCTATTTACGTGCCCGCGGATTCTCAAGCTAGGAGGGCTAGATCATCGCACAGAATTCAGGCACGACACCAGAAGCTCCATCAACTCGGTCTCGGTCAGTATCACGAAGCCGAAATTGAATGCTGTTTCCCCAATAATCAACGACAGCGTGAAAATAATATTCTCATCAAGTTACTGCTATGGATTGCTAGCGAGGGAGAGAAAGGTAACCTAGGAACAACGAAAAATGGAACTCGGCCCCAATTTATAAACAGGAAACAGAGACTAAATTAAACCTAAACGCCGTATTCTTATATAGAAGGAAGAAAAATAAAATAAAACAGAGTGAACATTGCCATTATAACCAGAAGAACAGTACATCCACACGCAATGCCGAACTGGCATAGGATAGGAGCAAAATCGAGAGGCGAAGAGAGGAATGAGAAGGAAGGGCAGTGGCACCCATGAGACTATTGGGCATCCCGGAGGTGGGAGGACAAAGTGATCAGGAGTTGTGAGAAGCGGCCGGTGGCAGATATCGGTGTGTGCATAGGGTGCGGGGACAACGGCACATGGTGTTTGGGGCGGATGGAAACTGTTTGGGCTTAAGTAGGGTGGGCGTGCTAGTATTCTGGCTTAGAGTAACTTCACCACTTTTTCGGGACCCCTTCTTAAAAGACAACAAGAGTGAGGTCAGGTTACCCCTATCGGACATGTCGAGGTTGATGCTTTCCTGTCCCATCAGTAGCCCCACCACTCCCGCTGCCCATTCTCGGCAGCAAACCAAAGCGGTGTTTGACTACAAACTTATTATCTAGAATGCCGGAGCTAACGCTGCCCTATCCCAAGAGTAGCTTGGTCGCTCCATCACGCTCGCACGCTGCAGCCAACGAGAGCGGTGTCACGCCATCCTTGTTTGGCATATCGGGGTTGACGTCTTGCGCCCCAACAGCAATTCCACTACCTTGTCATGCCCCTGACAGGCGGCCAGCGAGAGCGGTGTCTTGCCATCCTGGTTTGGCGTGTCGGGGTTAATGTCTTCTCGTCCCAACAGTAGCTCCACCATCCCATCACGACCCTGAAAGGCACCTATCGAGAGCGGCGTTAGGCCACGATTATCCGGCATATTGGGGTTTACGTCTTTCCGTCCTAACAGCAGCTCTACCACCCTATCATGCCCCTGACAGGCAGCCCACAAGAGCGGTGTCATGCCTTCACTGGAGTGCATATTGGGGTTGACGTCCTCCCGTTCCAAAAGTAGCTTCACTACTCCATCATACCCACACCCGGCAGCCACCCAGAGTGGCATGGAGCCATTATCCGACTGCGCATTGGGGTTGACCTCTTCCCGTCCCAGCAGTAGCTTCACTATTCCATCACGCCCGCACGCGGCGGCCAACAAGAGTGGTGTCCTGCCATCATTCGCCAGCTTGCCGGGGTTAACGTCTTCGCGTCCTAAAAGTAGCTCCACTACTCTGTCACGCCCGGAGGCGGCAGCTCGCCCGAGCGGTGTAAGGCCATTATTATCCGGCATATCGGGGTTGACCTCTTCCCGTTCGAACAGTAGCTTCACTACTCCATCATGCCCCAGCCCTGCCGCACACGAGAGCGGTGTTCGGCCACCATTGTCTGGCATATCGGGGTTGATGCCTTCTTGTCCTAACAGTAGCTTCACTACTCCATCATGCCCCAGCCCTGCCGCACACGAGAGCGGTGTTCGACCATCACTGTCTGCCATATCGGGGTTGGTGCCTTCCAGTTCTAGCAGTAGCTTCACTACTTCATCACGCCATCGTCAGGCAGCCCACAAGAGCGGTATTCGCCCATCATTGTCTGCCGTATGGGGGTTGACCTCTTCCCGTCCTAATAGTAGCTTCACTACTCCATAATGACCATTCTTGGCAGCCCACGAGAGCGGCGTTACACCATTGTCGTCTGACATATGGGGCCTGACATCCTTCCTTCCTAATAGTAGCTTCACTACCCTTTCGTCTCCATGTTTGGCAGCCAACAGGACTGGCGTTTGGCGATGTTCGTCAGGCCTATCGGGGTTGACATATCTCCTTCCCTTGATTCTATTCACCACCCAAGGAGTCTTACCCCACCAACTATCTGTGCCATCGGGGTTGGCAGATGCCCGCTCAAGAAGCAACCTCACAATTCCTTCATGCCCCATCACAGCTGCCCACGAGAGCAGAGTCCGACCAGGGCATTTATCCGGCCTGTCGGGATTGATAGCTTGGTGTTCCAGCAGCAGCTTTACTACCCCCCCTTGCCCACATATTGCTGCCCATATGAGCGGTGTTATACCAAGGAAATCCCTTTGATTGAGATCGCAGTTTGGCTGGGCCATGAGAGAAGTCGCGATTTCAACAATGCCGAAAATCGATGCGCAATGCAGTCCAGTAAACCCAATGACCGGTTCGTTTGTGGAGATATAATGAGAACAATGATCGGTCTGCTGTTGGAGATCCTTCAAAAGTAACTTTGTAGATACCTGACTTTCAACTTGACTAAAGAGCTGGAGAGCAAGTGATATCGCAACACTTAAAGTTTCTCGCCTAGCATGAGCGCCCCAATATAGGGAAGAATATTTGAGGAAAGGAGTCGACTGAGATAGATCAGAGGGCGCAGACGAAATGTCCTTAATGGTCCGAAAGTTGAGGTATGTTAGGCAAATTTCCGCCATTATCGAGTGAGCCGGTCCAAAAATGTCGGGGAGTTGAGGTACTCCTGGAGAGTAAAGTGGATTAGGCGAGCAGTCGAAGCCTCCCGATCAACCACCACCAGCCCCAAACAACAGCTCAATAATGTCTCTACCGAAGGAATATTTTCGGCATTGAGATCGGTAGATCCTATCTCCACTGCTAGAGCGTGCAAAAGCTCATCGAGCTGTAGTAACCGCTCGGAATGCGAGATCCACATCAGGGCTGCCATCCCCAGCCTTGCCCTCTCCCCGCCCTGCTCCTTTATCCGTTCTATTGTCCCGCCATAAAACCCCTTCAAATCCAAGCCCTGTGTTATTGATCTTAACTTTCGTCGCCTGCCATAGGTCGTGGTTTGGCCAAGGATAGCATCCGTGGTTAAGGAAATCAGTAGAAACCTAGATGACCGTCAGCCATAAAACCCATTTTTCCATCTTATTGCTCACGTACGTTTCGGGAATATTCTCGGTAATGCCTTTGATGATCTCATCCTCCAAACCACTGTTCATCTTGTCTAGAGATGTATCCTTACTCAATCTCATCCGGACATATCCCACGATATCATCACAGCTAGGTTTTATGGATAAAACTATTGCTCTCCCACCAAGATGCCTCTCTATCTCGCCCCGGATATGTTGTCTTCCGGTTAGGAACATTCGCGTGTTTGGAGAGTTCTCAACGATTTGTCTCAATGAACCAAGAATCTCAGGTCGATGCCTTTCCACACACTCATCCAGCGCATCAATACCTATAAATGTCGGCTGTGAAGATGTGACAGCCTGTAACAGTTTCACAATTTCCGGCACTCGTAGTCCCCTTCCGCCAATCACCTTTTTGTGGTCTTGAAATGCCCGACTTATCTCATCCGGGATCTTCCCCAGCCCGTCAGCCATCTGTTTCAGCAGTGAACCGAGTATGTTTGTGGGAGACTGCTTCTCCCGCGCCGCGAAATCAACATAGAAACATGAAACAGCAATATTTCGCTCTCTCGCCATATCGCACAACTTATCCACCACCAGTGAGCTAGTATCGCTGCACGTCAGTACAATCACCTTTTGGTTTTTCACCATAGATTATCTCTCACCTCAAATAAGTCTTGCCAACGCCCGGATCACCGCAGCAAAATAAAATCTGCTTATCTGATCCCTCATGTTGAGCATCATCGCGCCACCTTTGAAATTCACCGGTTTGCAGCAGCCATTCCCCGACGTTGTCGGCCCGGCGGATTCGAACATCTTGATGCCTGATGCGAGGTTCAAGTGGAGACAACCATGATAGAATCTCAGACCTCTCGTCTGTCGCGCCAATGCTCACATTGCACACAATGTTGTTGTCGTTGAACGAATTGGTGTTAAAAAGCATTAGTGTTATGTGAGTTTTGCGTGTTGTTGTTGTTGTGGGAGTTTGTATTACAATTGATCTGTGAGCTCGACATTTTCTCTCTGGCCGCAACGCAGTAAGGGGATGAATTGTTGAGCTGCTAGGTTTGGCGGAGAGGGTAGATGAAAAGGGGGTTACGGTATTAACAATAAGTATGGTGTCTTGCGGGTGAACACCTCGTCTTATCAATCCACTTGCATTTTGCGCAACCCACTGACTATGGTGAGGTTCTCCTCAAGTCAGCCAACTCAGGACCGTAGATCACCCAGCTTCAAATGGTAGACTCCAGAACGTCACCTCTCATAAATATAAGGCTATTAAGTGGCAGAGTAGAAGCCGGAAGATCGTAGAAGTAGACCTAAAAAGCATAGAGTTTTGATTGAATTATTGGGGCTTGGAAAAAGGCAGTTACTTGGAGAATATCACATCTTATTTTCTCCCGCCGCCAGACCGATGAATATGCCAAGACCTGAGTTCACTACCAATTGCTCCTGTAATAAGATTATCTTAACCTATATGAACCTACTATTAGTAACCCGAAAAATGTAGCTATGGCCAGTGTGACGAGTCCCCACACTAGGCCGTGGGAAGGCGCAGCCGATCCAGGATCCGCGATCGATGCTATCTATGAGCCCCACACAGGCGATACCAGATCTCCGTTAATGGCGACAATCATTTCTCCGTTGGAACCCTTTCTACATTGTAAACACTGTGCCTTAGGCCCCTACTAGTAACTCACGGCGAGAAATTTCCTTTACCATCGCCCTATTTGTCCCATATCGCTAGTCCTCAAATACAGGTATGTGTTCAGGAACTCCGGAGGTCAATGAGTAGTTATTACTAGGTCTTTTATAGGTTATAGGCTAACGTAGATATTTAGTGATTAGTGATTACTCTCTGGGGTTAGGGGAGACCTGGAAGGATGAAGAGGAGCGGAAACACCCCTGGATGCTTTCCCTCTATGCCATATTGAGTGAAGGTGGAAACTGTCAGGATACAGGAGGAGGATTTTGCATTATTAGTATCAAGTCGGGTTAGGGTTTGTAGACTCACGGGCTTGCAGCAGCTTTACTACTTGCTATTACAAAACCGCTTTTTCAAAGTCAATGAGGGGTGTCAGAGTGCCTTTCTTAGGCATATCGGGATTGACGTCCTGGCATCCAGGCAGTAGCTTCACTACTCACCGTTAGGTCGTTATTCAAGTGAAGATGGTATCATGACAAGGGATGCTAAGAGTGTTGACTTCGAATTAGAGCAGTTATCCATAACACGAGTGATAATACATGATACACCACCGAGGCAAGTGTGGAGACAAAAGACTCTACCATATGACACTACAAGGATCAGGGTGAAGGTTCGTGAGTTACAATACAAGACTCGAGTCATCATGAATAAACAATTTCTACTATAGACTTGGTTGTTGGCTAACTAACTTATCCTAGAAACCAGCAGATAACGAATAATACAACGGCAACACCCCATCTAGGGAGCATAACACAAAACCGAAATGAACAAGATTGTGAAAGTAGCTAAGCCAAACAAAGCAGAATAGAAAGCCCCCTCTCAAGCCTGTTAGGACACTTCATGCTCTTAAACAACACAAGGGTCCTCTTATTTTCTAAGCAAAGAGAAATTTATCTACTCTTCGGTATCCTCATCACCATCCTCCGCTTCATCAGTAGCATCCTTCGCCGGATCATCCTGACCAAGTGCGTCAAAGCCCTCCTCAGTAGCGTGAACAACTTCAACCACCAGCTCCTCAAAACTTACTGACAATCACTTGATTTCCATTGGTTAGTTGATGAGTAAGTGAATCCATGGATTCTATATTGAGAAAACTCGACAGTCAAATGAATTTATGAACATTATCTCTACAACACACCCAGAAGCTATCATAGTAGTAAGGTTTGTCGCTTAATTACTTTAGTTAGCTTTCGGTAGGGTTAGGGTTACTAGGCAAATCCCACCCACCCCCGAGAACGTGGATCTTCTCGGCAGGGCCAGCTATGCCGTTAGCATTTATTCTCTTTACATTGGTGACTGGGGGGTATTCTCTTCTAGAGTTCTAGCCTTTTGCGGTTGCAGTGATGGATGAAAGGATTTGCCAAGGGTTAAAGTTAGTGCGTAATTTTTGAATTCAGAGGCTCGAGAACTATAGGAGTGGTTTCATAAATTACATCTCTTGTTAGACAACCTCATATATAAGCGTTATTTCCGTGCCTGCATTTGCTTAAACTACCAGTGTTAGAACATCGCATAGTATTCAAGCACAACGCCTTCAGCTCCATTAACTCAGTCTCGGTAAGTATCGCGAAGCCGGAATTGAATGATGTTTCCCCAATAACCACTGGCAGCGTAAAAATAATATTCTTAGCAGGTTACTGCAGATGAATTGCTAGCGACAGAGAGAAAGATAACTCATGAATAAGGAAAAATGGAAAAAGGCTAGATTTTATAAAACAGGAGACAGAGACCAATCTAAACCTAAACGCAGGATTCATATATAGATGGAATAATATAAAACATAAAACATAGTGAACATTATCTTACAACTACGAGAAGAGTATACCGCACCAAATGCAGAGCTGTCTAGGAGAGGAGCGAAATCCAGAGGCGAAGAGAGGGAAGGGAAGGAAGAACAGCGGTATCCACGAGACTGCTGTGCATCCCGGGACCGGGAGGACAAAGTAATTTGGGGGGGTGAGAAGCGGCCAGTGGTATATATCGGTAGGGGTGCGGGGAAAGCCGCGGACGGTGTTTGAGGCGGAAGGAAACGAGTTGAGCTTAAATAGGGCGTGGGCGTGCAAATATTCTGGCTTGGAGGACGGGGTTGATGCCTTCACATCCCATGAGTAGCCCTACCATTCCCGTCTCCCATTCTCGGCGGCTAACGAAAGCGGTGTTTGGCCACTATTATCTAGCAGACCGGGGTTGACGCCGCCCCACCCTAGCGGTAGCTTCTCCACTCCATCACGTCCGCACGCAGCAGCCAACGAGAGCAATGTCACAACATCCTTGTTTAGCATATCGGGGGTAACTTCTTCCTCCCCATCAGCAGCTCCACCACTCCCCGATGCCCATTCCCGGCAGCCAACGAAAGCGGTGTTTGGCTATACTTATTTGGGATATCGGGATTGACCTCTTCCTGTCCCAACATTAACTCCACTACCCGATCATGCCCCTTCATGGCGGCAATCGCAAGCGGTGTGAACCCATCATCGCTTGGCACATTGGGGTTGATGTCTTCCCGTCCCAGCAGCAGCTCCACCACCACATCACGCCCCAAAAAGGCAGCCAAGGCGAGCGGCGTCAGGCCACCATCGGTTGGAATATTGGGATTGACGTCTTCCCGTCCCAGCAGCAGCTCCACCACCTCATCACGCCCCTTGGAGATAGCAAACGAGAGTGGTGTCATGCCATCACCATTGGTTTGTATATTGGGGTTGACGTCTTCCCGTTCCAATAGTAGCTTCACTACTCCACCATACCCGAGCCCGGCAGCCGTCCAGAGTGCCGTGCAGCCATTACTCCCCGGTGCATCGGGGTTGACCTCTTCCCGTTCCAACAGTAGCTTCACTATTCCGTCACGCCCGCAAGCGGCAGCCAACAGGAGCGGTGTCCCGCCATTTTTCACTACCTTGCAGGGGTTAACGTCTTCACGTCTCAACAGTAGTTCTACTACTCCGTCACGCCCGCAGAAGGCAGCCCGTGCGAGCGGTGTTAGGCCATTATTATCCGGCATACCGGGATTGACCTCTTCCCGTTCCAAAAGTAGCTTCACTACTCCATCATATCCAGTCTCGGCAGCCCACGAGAGCGGCGTTAGACCATAATTGTCTGGCATATCGGGGTTGACGCCTTCCTGTCCTAACAGTAGCTCCACTACTCCATCTTTCCCATTCCCGGCTGCTCGCGAGAGCGGCGTTCGACCATCATTGTCTGCCAAATCAGGGTTGGTGCCTTCCAACTCTAACAGTAGCTTCACTACTTCATCACGCCCTCGCCAGGCAGCCCACAAGAGCGGTGTTCGGCCATCGTTGTCTGCCGTATGGGGATTGACCTCTTCCCGTCCTAGCAGTAGCTTCACTACTCCATCATGTCCATTCTTGGCAGCCCACGAGAGCGGCGTTAGACCATTATCGTTTGGCCTATGGGGCCTGACGTCCCTCCTTCTCAATAGTAGCCTCACCACCCTTTCGTCTCCATGTTTGGCAGCCAAAAGGATTGGCGTTTGGTGATGTTTGTCGGGCCGGTCGGGGTTGATATATCTTCTTCCCTTGATTCTATTCACCACCCGAGGCGTCTTACCCCACCAACCATCTGTGCCGTCGGGCTTAGCAGACACCCGCTCAAGAAGCAACCTCACAATTCCTTCGTGTCCCATCACGGCTGCCCATGAGAGTGCCGTTCGACCTGGGTATTTATCAGGCTTGTCGGGATCGAGAGATTTCCGTTCTAACAGCAGCTTTGCTACCTTCTCTTGCCCACATATTGCAGCCCATATGAGCGGTGTTATACCAAGGAAATCCCTTTGATTAAGATCGCAATTTAACCGGTTCATCAGAGAAGTCGCGATATCAGCAATGCCGAAAATCGATGCGCAATGCAGTCCAGTAAACCCAATGACCGGATTGTCGGTGGGGATATAATGAGAATAATGATCGGTCCGCCGTTGGATATCCTTCAAAAGTAACTTTGTAGATATATGACTTTCAATTTGACTGAAAAGCTGGAGCACAAGTGATACCACGCTACTTGAAACGTCTTTCTTTGCATGAACGCCCCAATATAAAGAAGAATATTTGAGGAAGGGAGTCGACTGAGATAGATCAGGGGGCGGAGACGAAATGTCCTTAATGGTCCGAAAGTTGAGGTATGTTAGGCAGGTTTCCGCCATTATCGAGTGAGCCGGTCCAAAAATGTCGGGGGAGGTGTTGAGGTACTCCTGGAGGGTAAAGTGGATCAAGCGAGCAGTCGATGCCTCTCGATCGACTGCCACCAGCCCCAAACAACAGCTCAATAATGTCTCCGCCGAAGGAATATTTTCGGCATTGAGATCGGTAGATCCGATCTCTACTGCTAGAGCGTGCAAAAGCTCATCGAGCTGTAGTAACCGCTCGGAATGCGAGATCCACATCAGGGCTGCCATCCCTAGCCTTGCCCTCTCCCCACCCTGCTCCTTTATCCGTTCTATCGTTCCGCCATAAAAACCCTTCAAATCCAAGCCCTGTGTCATTGATCTCAGCCCCCGTCGCCTACCGTAGGTCGTGGTTTGGTCAAGGATAGCATCCATGGTTAAGGAAACCAGTAGAAACCTAGATGTTTCTGTTAGCAACAGTCATCTTGCCACCTTGTTGCTCACGTACGTTTCGGGAATATTCTCGGTGATGTTTTTGATGATCTCATCCTGCAGACCATTGTCCATCTTCTCTAGAGACGTATCCTTACTCAATCTCATCCGGACATATCCCACGATATCGTCACGGCTGGGTTTTATGGATAACACGATTGCTCTCCCGCCAAGATACCTGTCGATCTCGCCCCGGATGTGCCGTCTTCCGGTTAGGAACATTCGGGTGTTTGGGGACTTGTCGAAGATTTTTCTCAATGAATCAAGAATCTCAGGTCGGTGCCTTTCCACGCACTCATCCAGCGCATCAATACATATAAATGTCGGCTGTGAAGATGTGACAGCTTGTAATAACCTCACAATTTCCGGCACTCGTAGTCCCCTTCCGCCAATCACTTTTTTGTGGTCTTGAAACGCCCGACTTATCTCATCCGGTATCTCCTCCAATTTACCGACAATCTGTTTTAGTAGTGAACCGAGTATGCTTGCGGGAGACTGCTCCTCCCGCGCCGCGAAATCAACGTAGAAACACGAAACACCAATATTTCGCTCTCCCGCCATATCGCACAACCTGTCTACCACCAGTGAGCTAGTATCGCTGGACGTCAGTACAATCATCTTTTAGTTTTTCACTGTAGATTATCTCTCACCTCAAATAGGTCTTGCCAACGCCCGGATCACCACAGCAAAATAAAATCTGGTTATCAGATCCCTCATGTTGAGCACCATCGCGCCACCTTTGAAATTCACCGGTTTGCAGCAGCCATTCTCCCACTTTGTCGGCCCGGCGAGTTTGAACATCTTGATGCCGGGTGCGAGGCTCGAGTGGAGACAACCATGCTAGAATCTCAGACCTCTCGTCTGTCGCACCAATGTTCACAACATTGTTGTTGAACGAACCAGTGATATTGAAAGAATCGGTGTTATTTGAGTACTGCGTGTTGTTATTGTTGTGGGAGTTTGTAGTATTATTGATCTGTGAGCCCGACATTTCCTCGCTGGCCGTAACCCTGTAGGGAGATGAATTGTTGAGCTGCTAGGTTTGGGGGATAGAGATCAAGTAAGTAGATAAAAAGTAAGCTTAGGATTTCCGGCCGATCATCAGCAACGTATTGTGAACTGACAGATTGAATGAGTTGATAGTATCTGCATAAACACCGATATTTTCGCTCCTTTTCTTCTAAAGCTAAGGGGACAGATACTCGAGTACTTGTACCACGAAGGTGCAGGGCCTAAGTTTTGTAGGTTCCACAAGCGAGGTTTGCTCCCCTCACCCCTTGTGGACCCTGCAAAACTTAGGCCCTGCATCTCCGTTGTACCGGTTTGGGGTGTTGATGAAATTGCTGAGGAAAAGTGGGGGCGCACTGTCCCAGCGAAGCGCCTTCGTTACACTGCTATGGTTACACAGTACTTTCATGCTGGAAAGCGGCACAAACAGTCCCATCCCGTACTCCTAATGTCCTGACGTCTGTGAACACAACTGCTATTGCATAACGCCAAAATTCAGCTTTTTTGCGCGGATCTTGGCATCATGCAATATCCGTCGTGTTCACAAACATCAGGGCATTACGAATACAAGTACAACTGTTTTAACTTTTCTCTGTGTGTAGGTATGATACTTTGTAGTTCAAATTTTTTGAAAGTCTTAAAAAACAGCTCTCAAAAGGAGGTTGCAAAGGGACTCTTGACCATGCCAGGATACCTAAAGCACTCGTAGGATGTACTAGTATCGGCGGGAGTCAAGTTAGCGACCATGAGCACGGTAACCAACGTTGCAACCCATGTAACTTACAAGTACTACCTAACTGGGACAATATGAAATGTGAACGATAGAAAAAAAAGAAAAAATCTTCAGAGGTCAATGCCTAGTACACAATTCACCAGCCTACTGTACGAGTACAGTACTGTACATCAAAGTGCTTATCCTCTGAGGGTGAGAGTTTTGCTGGTAATGAATTAGTTATTTGAGTATGTCGAGTTGAGTAGGGGTGTCGCAACGCTAGCTACCGGGCTTGCGGTCGCATCATTTTGACCCCGTCGAAAGCCCGCGGCGAGTTCCCCATACAAACTCTGCTATGTTCCACTTGGTCGCTAGAATTCGTACTAGAACTTGTACCGCATGCCCTTGTTTTAAATTGTGGTCGTGCCAACGTGCAGGCCGGATGTAGCACCAGGTAGGGTAACCATTTTTGTGATTTGCCCTGTAGGCATTAAAGAGGCTCTGCTGGCTGGGGCACATTTTGTTGCGAACAACAACGTTGAGAATCTGGCAGGGAGCAGGGGAGGAGATAATCGAACCCTTTTTCTGAGGCAGACTTACTCGAGTACCGGTACTGTAGAGCTCGGTTAACCTAACGCAGTGATGATAGAGGGATTCTGCACTCAGAAATTCGGGACCACTACCGGTATCGCAGCCACAGGCTGGCCTACTATGATATGACAATGACTGGATTGGAAAAAGGGATTTCGTAAATATTACAGAGCGTTGGGATAAAAGCTAGCCTGGTAGTGAGGTTTGATAGCTCCTTAGCACATACGGAGGTACAGCCTTCAAGTTTTGTAGGTTCCACAAACGAGGACTGCCACCCTCACCCCCTGTGTAACCTACAAAACTTACACGCTGTACCTCCGTATGATATGGCTGCTATCACGAGTGCTCTGGGCACTTGTTTACCTACGGAAAAAATGGTATCTTTCTGTTTAGAATGTCTGCTATGGCCAGCTTATCGCTTACCGGTAGGTGGGACGTAAGCCCCTTCCTGTGACTTTTGCTATGGTGACAACCTAATTGCGGAATCCGCCTAACGTATTATAGGATCAAATGAAACTCTGCCGCACGATAATAGCGGACCCAAGCCACAATCACAATGAAGATTTGTGGGATATGCTATCATACAACACTCAAGCCATCCTGAATACCGTAAAAATTTCATCAATCGGCCTTGTGCTATGTCGTCGGAGTTGCCTCCCCCGGTAAGGTCTGGTGCTTTTTTGTTTTTCTATGTCTCAGAGGGGCTGAGCAGCTCACCTTTTGCTGTGTTTTTCGCCCCTTTTCCGGACTAGGGAATTTCCAACGACATAGCACGTGGGCCGATTGTTGGAGTTTCTACGGTGCGGTAGACAATTTCTACTATCCGCCTACTGCACTGCAGCTACCGGCCAACCACAGGCATCCCAAATAAACCACAGATACCGGTATCTCAACGGCAACACCCGATTAGGGTAGCACAACACAAAGCCGAAACGAACAAGACAATGAAAGCAGCGAAAGCCAAAGAAAGTACCGTACCCATATCGGTAGAAAGCCCCCTCCCATATCTGCTGAACTCCTTCCCGCTCAGAAGGATCGCAATGGCCCTTTCTTACCATACCCTTCCCCCTCTGATAACAACCCGCCTCATTTTTATCCTTACATCCGGTAAGCAATACTGGCACCGGTAGTGTGTTTGTCCCCTTGTAAAGGTTTGATTATACCCTCTTCCTTCGATTAAATTCTGCTTTTTTGTATCAGTCTGTTCTCCTTGTACCTGGGGTGCAGGTGGTTGCCTGTAATACAGGCAGTCAATTCACCTAAGCCATCCGGAATTTGCCATTGACTGGTTGATAAGAAAGTCAATACATTCCATATGATCGTGCCAAGGTGGTGGCGTCTACCACCCCCGGTTGCTCGCAAACCCAGGGACACTTCAGAGAAGTGCCCGACAGCTCAACGATAATTTCATGCTCAACGACATTTTCAAGCGTAATCCAACCGAGGTCCCACCACACGAAAAAAAAAATTGTAAATGAGAGGAAAGAAAATGAAAGCTTTATTTTCCAAGACTTAAAACAAAGTGTGAGAGACGTTTAAAGCATCAGAAGATAGTTGGTGGTGGTTTGTAATTCTTAAATTCACATACAAATTGAGATTATCGTTGAGCATGAAATTATCTTTGAGCTGTCGGGTTGCGAGTTTGCGAGCAGCCGGGGCTGGTGGCGCCACCACCTTGGCACGATTAGAGCCAATATGCTAAGCGAAAGGATAAATTGATACTCGGGTATATCATGAATTCATGGTACAGAGCAGGGATCAGATGTGAAACAGCAGTGGTACAGCGCTTGCAAGCGGGTACCACAATTTTGTCTAAATCAACGCACTTAGACAAAAATGGGGCTTAGCAGACATCAGAAAGCCGGATAATGGTTTGGGGAGAATGTACTTGTACCAGTGCTCCACTATGCTTGAACCGTGCAAGCTGGGCTATGGCACAAGTAAACAGCAGCCAAGGTTGTATCTAGCGGGTGTGTGCAACAGCCTGAATTTAAGATGTTTCGCAACTGGTGGCTTATCACCACCGCCACATCGGCTTGGAACACATATTTTTTGAGTGTTCCAAAGTTGCCGTCTCGACAGAGGAATGGCCACCCCTGCTCTGTACCATGAATTCATGGTATACCCGAGTAACCATAACTTCTACAACATTCCGATGGGCTAGCGGTAAGATCCGCCGCTTAATTACTTTGGTTGACTCTGGGTAGGGTTAGGGTTAACGCGAATCCCACCTCCATCCCGGATCATTTTCTCGGCAAGGCTGGGTATGTTGGGATTATTATTTTTCAAATTACATTGGTGATAGGGACGTATCCCGTTCCTGAGTTCTAGTCTTTTGCAGCTGCAGCGATATGTTAAAGGATTCGTCAAGGTCAAGTGTGTAATCATTAAATTTTGGATAGATAGAGGGATAGCAAAAGTTGAGAAGCATAGGGGTGGTGGGAAGTAGCAGCTTATGATAAATTAAACACAGCCTCCTATCGTACTCGAGTATATAAGCGCTATTTTCATACCCGATTAACTGTACACTAAGAGTGAGCCCTAAACATCGTACAGTTTTCAAGCTTGACACCTTAAGCTCCCGTCGGCAAAGCCCCGGCGGGTGTCATGAACTTGTATCATAGTAGAATGTCGTTTCCCTAATAATCACTGACAGTTTAAAATAATACTCTTAGTGCGTTACTGCATAGTACCGCCGGTAAGGGAGAGTAAAGTAATTAAGAAACAACGAAAAATGGAAAAAGGTTAGAATTTATAAACAGGAAACAGAGACCATTCTCAACCTAAACGCCGTATCTTTATGCGGGAAGAAGGAAATAAATATGAAAACATAGACTAAGCTTTTCGATTACAACCATAATGGTACATCCACATTACACCTAATGCTGATCTATACTAGGATAGGGTAGAATGGGATAGGATGGGGATCCGGAGGTGAGAAAGGGGAACAGAAATAAGAACAGTGCTGTCTAGTGTCCACGAGATTGATATACACTCAGAGGGGTGAGTTGGAGAAGGTATGGAGGAGGGAGAAGTAGGGGGTGGTATATGTGGACGTGTCTACGGGGATGCGGAGAAAAGGGCATATGGCTGTTATTTAGGACGATCCGAAAATCTTTGTATTATGGGGGTTAAGCCGGGTTGGGGTTTGCGGAGATGCGAGCTTGAAGTAGCTTCACCACTTCTTCGTGTGCCTTTTCGGAAGCCAACGAGAGTGGGGTTAGACCGTCTTTATTGGCCATATCGAGGTTGACGTCTTCCCGCCCCAACAGTAGCTTCACGACTCCAGCATGCCCATTCCCGGCAGCCCACGAGAGCGGTGTTCGGCCATTATTTTCTGGGAGATTGGGGTTGACATCTTCCCGCCCTAATAATAGCTTCACTACTCCATCATGTCCATGCCTGGCAGCCCACAAGAGCGGTGCTCGGCCATCATTGTCTTGCATATTGAGGTTGACGTCTTCCCGTCCCAACAGCAGCTCCACTTGTTTATCATTCAAATTCATAGCAGCCCACGAGAGCGGCGTTCGGCCATTATTATCTGCCATATTGGGGTTGACGTCTTCCCGCCCCAATAGTAACTCCACTGCTCCATCACACTCCCACTTGACAGCCCACGAGAGCGGTGTTTGGCCATCGTTGTCTGGTATATTGGGATTGACGTCTTTCCGACCTAACAGTAGCCTCACTACTCCATCATGCCCGTTCTTGACAGCCCACAAGAGCGGTGTTTGGCCTTCGTTGTCTCGCAAATCTGGGTTAACGTTTTCCGGTTCCAACAGTAGCTTTACTACTTCATCACGCCCTTTCCCGGCAGCCCACGAGAGCGGTGTTCGGCGACGCTTGTCTGGCATATCGGGGGTGACACTTTCCCGCCTTAATAGTAGCTCCACTACTCTATCATGCCCCTTCCCGGCAGCCGACGAGAGCGGTGTTCGACCAAAGTCATCTGGCATATCGGGTTTGACATCACTTCTTCCTAATAGTAGCTGTATCACCCCTTCGTTTCCCTCTTCGGCAGCCAACTGAATTGGAGTTTGACCGTATTTGTCAGGCCTGTTGGGGTTGACATATCTCCTTCCCCGAAATTTCTTCACTACTCGGGGGGTCCTGCCCCACCAACCGTCAGTGCCATCGGGCTTGACAGATGCCCTCTCAAGAAGCAGCCTCACAAGTCCCTCATGTCCCATCGCGGCAGCCCATGAGAGCGCCGTTCGGCGGAGGTCTCTGTCCAGTTTGTCGGGACTGATAGTTTGGCGTTTTAACAGCAGCTTTGCTACCTCCTCTTGCCCGCATATAGCAGCCCATATGAGTGGTGTAACACCCAGACAATCCCTTTTATTGAGATTGCAATTTGGCTGGTTCATGAGAGAAGTCGCGATTTCGGCAATGCCGAAAACTGATACGCAATGCAATCCTGTAAACCCAATCAGGGGGCCATCGGGAATATGAGGATACCATTGATGATTCCTCGATTTGAGATCCTCCAGAAGTATCCTAGTGGATATATGGGTTTCAATTTGATTGGAGAGCTGAAGAGCAAGTGATACCACGTCCTTTGAAGCCTCTCGTCTGGCGTGGGCGCCCCAGTATAAGGAAGAATATTTGAGGAAGGGAGTTGACCGAGGCAGAGCCAAAGGCATCGACGAAACGTCCTTAATGGTCTGAGAGTTTAGGTATGTTAGGCATGTTTCCGCCATCAGCGAGTGAGTCGGTCCAAACAGGTCGTGGAAGGTGTTGAGGTATTCCTGGAGAGTAAAATGGATCAAACGAACAGTCGAAGCCTTCTTATCGATGGTGAGAAGCCCTAAACAACAGCTCAATAATGTCTCCACCGAAGGGATATTTTCGGCATTAAGATCTGTGGATCCTATTTCTACTGCTAGGGCGTGTGAAAGCTCATCAAGTTGTAATAACCGCTCCGAATGCGAGACCCACATCAGTGCTGCTATCCCTAACCTTGTTTTCTCCCCACCTAGCTCTTTTATCCGTTCAATAGTTGCTACATAAACATCCTTCAAATCCGATCCCTCTGTCATTGCTCTCAGCTTTCGTCGCCTGCCGTAGACCGTGGTTTGCTCAAGGATAGCATCCATGGTTAAGGAAATCAGTAGGAACCTAGATGTCTGTCAGCGACAACTATAAAGCTCATTTTTCCATCATGGTGCTCACTTACGTTTCGGGAATATTCTCGGTAATGCCTTTAATAATTTCATCCTCTAAACCACTGTTAATCCTGTCTTGAGATGTATCCTTATTCAATCTCATCCGGATATATCCCACGATATCATCAATCTTGGGTTTTATTGACAAAACAGTCATTCTCTCGCCAAGATGCCTATCAATCTCACCCCCGATATGCCGTCTTCCGGTTAGGAATATTCGCGTGTTCGGGGACTCCTCGAGGATTTGTCGCAACGAATCTAGAATCTCAGGTCGATACCCTTCCACACATTCATCTAGCGCATCGATACATATAAATGTTGGTTGTAAAGATGTGACAGTCTGCATCATCTTCACAATTTCGGCCACCCGCAGTCCCCTTCCACCTATCACCTTTTTGTGCTCTTGAAACATCCGACTTATCTCATCCGGTATCATCTCCAATCCCCCGAGAATCTGTTTGAGTAACGAACCGAGCATGTTTGTCGGAGACTGCTCCTCTCGCGCCGCAAAATCCACGTAAAAACATGAAACACCAATATTTCGCTCTCCCGCCATATCGCACAACTTGTCCACCACCAGTGAGCTAGTATCGTTGCACGTTAGTACCACTATCTTTTAGTTTTTGACTCTAGATTATCTCTCACCTTAAATAAGTCTTGCCGACACCTGGATCACCACAGCAAAATAAAACCCCACCACCACGCCCCTCATCATGATCACCGTCGCGCCATCTTTGAAATTCACCAGATTGCAGCAGCCATTCCCCAACGTTTTCAGCCCGGCGGGTTCGAATATCTTGATGCCGGATGCGGGGCTCAAGTGGAGACAACCATGCTAGAATCTCAGACCTCTCGTCTGTCGCACCAATATTCACAACGTTGTTGTTGAACGAACCAGTGATATTGAAAGAATCGGTGTTATTTGAGTACTGGGTGTTGTTGTTGTGGGAGTTTGTAGTATTATTGATCTGTGAGCCCGACATTTCCTCGTTGGCCGCAACGCTGAAGGGAGGTGAATTGTTGAGCTGCTTGGTTTGAGAGATTGAGTAAGTAGATGAAAAGTAAGCTAGGATTTCCGACCGATCATGAGCAAGGATAGTGATTTGAGATATTCGACACATTTAACACATTTGACACATTGAAAGAGTTGATATTATCTGCGACAGATATCGACATTTTCCTCTTCTCGCTTCTTGTATGCTAAGGGGGATAGATCCCTTAGTTTGGCGTATTGCTGAAATTCCTCGAAGCTGAACGAAATGTGGGGCTCACTGTTCAAATACCTTCGAGCGCTTTTATCGCAGCGGTTGCACAGTGCCTGCAGGCTACAAAGCGGCTCGAATACCGGTAGTCCAGATCACCCCGTGCAATCGCTTTACGGAGGGACAGCGCCTAAAGTTTCTATATTTTACTACCGTAGCAAGGGGTGTTATGCTAGCACGGGTTAAGGCAGCAAATTAAGAACCGGTATGGGACAGCGAATTGGGTATGGTGGTTGCCTGCTGTTATTCGCCCCCTCAACCCCCTGTTAGTCGAGCATCCCCTGCTCATAGTGCAAAATTTTAGTGCTATACCTCCTTAACCTTCTCTCTGTGTGCAGGTGCCCTGCGGGTCAACCTTGGAGAGTCTTAATAACAACTCTTAAAAAGGTGGTCGCAAATGGCCTTTGCCTTGAATTTTTTTGTTCACCCAATTTAAGTTGAGGCTAGCAAACGTCGTAACATTCATTAAGTTTAGCGCAAGGGTTACCCGAGTATCATAATACCGGCACTACGTTCGGATAGATTTATTCCATACAAGGTCAACCTACTCTAAAGAAAGACAAATTCATAAACTCAAGCTCTGCAGCGCACCTGTTAGCCCATACCGAGGTGTGTCGCTTAATTACTTTAGTTGGCCCTCGGCAGGGTTAGGGTTAGAAGGAATCTCAAATTTCCTGTATCTTCATCTATGAAAGCAGAGATCTTTTTGGCAAGGCCGGATACATTGGGATTCCCGGTAGTCATTACTCTAATTACATTGGGGTTAGGGAGGTGTGTTCTTCCAGAGTTCTAGCCTTCTGCAATGGAAGTGATATATTAAAGGATTAGGCAAAATTTGGTACCGTAAAAACTCGAATAATTGAGCAATGTGCTAGGGCGTTGGGCTTGCCTCTCCTGGTGGGGTCTGCGTTTTTTTAAACTTTTTTTCCGTCTCAAGGGACGGGTTTCCCGTGTGTTTTCCCCCCCTTTCCAGAGGAGGAAATTTCGGACTACATAGCACACCGTCCAATTATTCGAGTTTTTACGGTATGTAATCATTGAATTCTGTTGGATAGATGGACGGCAAGAGCTGAGAAGCATAAGAGTGGCAAGCAGTAACTTAAATTACGGCGGTAAACTAGACAATCTCGTTTATAAGCGCTGCTTTCGTGCCCGATTTAATCCACAATACGAATGAGCCTATAACATCGTGTGGTATTCAAGCATGGCACCTTAAGCTCCATCAGCTCGCTCTCGGTAATTTAGGCATCACGAAGTTGTGGCTAAATTCCAATTCCCCGGTAACCGCCCACAGCGTGCTCTAAAAAAATACTCTCAGCAGGTTACTACAGATCAGTTACTGACAGGGGAGAAGAGTAATTCAGGAGCGAAAAATAGAATAACGTCTAAATTTATAAGCCGGAAACATAGACCAATCTAAACCTAAACGCCGTATTTTCATAGAGAAGGGAGATAACTAAAAAGTAAAATATAGACTAAACATTCCCATTGCAACCACTAGAACAGTAACTTTACACCTATATCCAACGCCGAGCTGTGCCAGGATGGGGCCAGAATCCGGAGGTGAGGAAAGGGAAGGCACGGAAGGGCAGCGGGTCCACGAGATTGCTATGACACACTCGGAGAAGGAAGTGAAAGTGATATGGAAGAGAGTGAAGCAGCCGGCAGTTTATCTCGGTGGGTGCATAGGGATGCGGAGAAAGCAACGGACGATGGTGTTTGAGGAGAATAGAAATGGTTTTGAATTTTTGAGGTTAAGCAGGGTGGGAACGTGTAGGTATGCTGGCTCGGAGTAGCTTCACAACTTTGTTGTGCCCTTTCTTGAAAGCCAATGAGAGTGAAATTGGACCGCCATTATTAGGTATGTCGGGGTTGATGCCTTCCCGTCCTAGCAGTAGAGCCACCACGCCCAGATGCCCATTCGAGGTAGCTAACGAAAGTGGTGTTTGACCGGAACTGTCTGGCATATTGAGGTTGACGTCGCCCCGTTCCAACAGTAGCTCTACTACTCTATCTTGCCCATAAGAGGCTGCCCACAAGAGCGGTGTTCGGCCACTATTATCCGGTATACCAGGGTTGATGTCTTCCCGGCTTAGGAGTAACTTCACTACTCCATCGCGCCCATTCGCGGCAGCCCACGAGAGCGGTGTTCGGCCATCATTATCTGGCATATCGGGGTTGACCTCTTCCCGTCCCAACAGTAGCTTCACTACTCCATCCCACCCACCCCAGGCAGCCCGTGAGAGCGGTGTGAAGCCTAAATTATCTGGCATATCGGGGTTGACCTCTTCCCGTGCCAACAGTAGCTTCACCACCTCTTCATGCCCGTTTATGGCGGCGAACGCGAGCGGTATTCGGCCATGACTATCTGGCGTACCGGGGTTGACCCCTTCCTGTCCAAACAGTAGCTTCACTATTCTATCAAACCCACCCCAGGCAGCCCACGAGAGCGGTGTTGCGCCATAAATATCTACTGGGTTAGGGTTGACCTCTTCCCGTCCCAACAGTAGCTGCACCACCCCATCGTGCCCGCTCTCGGTGGCTAGCGCGAGCGGCGTTCGGCCATAATTATCTAGGGTATCAGGATTGACCTCTTCCCGTTCCAACAGTAATTTCACTACTCTATCCCACCCATTCCAGGCAGCCCGGGAGAGCGGTGTTTGGCCATGACTATCTGGCATATCGGGATTGACCTCTTCCCGTGCCAACAGTAGCTTCACTACTGCATCACGACCACTCAAGGCAGCCCGTGAGAGTGGTGTTACGCCAAAACAATCTAGCGTATCAGGGTTGACCTCTTCCCGTCCCAAAAGCAGTTTCACTACTCCATCACACCCATTCCAGGCAGCCTTCGAGAGGGGTGTTTGGCCATAATTATCTGGCATATCGAGGTTGACCCCTTCTTGTCCCAACAGTAGCTTCACTACTCCGTCATGCCCCCGTCCGGCAGCCCGCGAGAGCGGTGTTCGGCTATTATTGTCTAGCATATCGGGATTAACGCCCTCTCGTCCCAGCAGTAGCTGCACTACTCCATCGCGCCCCCGCCAGGCAGCCAGCGAGAGCGGAGTTCGGCCATCGTTGTCTGGCATATCGGGGTTGATGTCTTCCCGTCCTAATAGTAGCCCCACTACTCCATCATGTCCATTCTTGGCAGCCCATGAGATTGGTGTTCGGCCATCTTTGTCTGGAATATTGGGCTTGACGTCCTTTCGCTCCAAGAGCAGCTTCACTAGCCCTTCGTGTCCCTGTTTAGCAGCCAACAGGATGGGTGCCTGGCCGTAGTCATCAGGCCTGTCGGGGTTGACATATCTCCTTCCCTGGGCCATCTTCACTAATCGAGGCGTCTTACCCCACCAACCATCTGTACCATCGGGCTTAGCAGATGCCCGCTCAAGAAGCAGCCTCACAATTTCCTCGTGACCCATCACAGCTGCCCATGAGAGCGCCGTTCGACCAGGGTATATATCTGGCATGTCGGGGTTAATAGTCTGCCGTTCTAACAGCAGCTTTACTACCCCCTCTTGCCCACATATTGCAGCCCATATGAGCGGCGTTATACCTAGAAAATCCCTTTCATTGAGATTGTATTTCCGCTGGTTCATGAGGGAAGTTGCGATTTCGGCAATGCCGAAAACTGATGCGCAATGCAGTCCGGTGAACCCAATCACCGGACCACCAGCGGGGATATGATGGTAATATTGATCAGTCCGCCGTTGGAGATCCTTCAGAAGTAACTTTGTAGATATATGGGTTTCAATCCGACTAAAAAGCTGGAGCACAAGTGATACCACGCTACTTGAAACGTCTCTCTTTGCATGAACGCCCCAATATAAGGAAGAATATCCGAGGAAGGGAGTCGGCTGAGGTAGATCAAAGAGTAGGGACGAAATGTCCTTTATGGTCCGGAAGTTGAGGTATGTCAGGCAGGTCTCGGCCATTATCGAGTGAGTCCGTCCAAAAATATCGGGGCATGTGTAAAGGTACTCCTGGAGAGTAAAGTGGATTAAGCGGACAATTGAAGCCTCCCTATCGACGACGACAAGCCCCAGGCAGCAGCTCAACAGTGTCTCCACCGAAGGGATATTTTCAGCATTGAGATCCGTAGATCCTACCTCAACTGCTAGAGCATGCAGGAGCTCATCGAGCTGCAGTAACCGCTCGGAATGCGAGATCCACATCAGTGCTGCCATCCCGAGCTTTGTCTTCTCCCCACCCTGTCCCTTTATCCGTTCCAGAGTCGCGCCATAAACGCCCTTCAAATCCAAACCCTGTGTTATTGCTCTGAGCCTTTGTCGCCTGCCATAGTCCGTGGTCTGCCCAAGGATAGCATCTATGGTCAAGGAAATCAATAGAAACCTAAAGTTAGTTGTCTTCATCAGCGACAGCTATAAAACTCATTTTTCCATCATTCTGCTCACTTACGTTTCGGGAATATTCTCGGTAATGCTCTTAATGATTTCATCCTCCAAACCACTATCCATCCTGTCCAGGGATGTGTCTTTATTCAGTCTCATCTGGATATATCCCACGATATCACCACGCTTGGGTTTTATCGACAAAACAGTCGTTCTCTCGCCAAGATGCCTATCAATCTCGCCCCCGATATGCCGTCTTCCGGTTAGGAATATTCGCGTGTTCGGGGACTCCTCGAGGATTTGTCGCAACGAATCTAGAACCTCAGGTCGATGCCTCTCTACACATTCATCCAGCGCATCAATACATATAAATGTCGGCTGCAAAGATGTGACGGTCTGCAGCATCTTCACAATTTCTTGCACTCGTAGTCCCCTTCCGCCGATCACCTTTTTGTGGTCTTGAAACATCCGACTTATCTCATCCGGGATCTTCTCCAATCCACCAACAATCTGTTTCAATAGTGAGCCGAGCATGTTTGTCGGAGACTGCTCCTCCCGCGCCGCAAAATCAGCATAGAAACATGAAACAGCACTATCTCGCTCTCCCGCCATATCGCACAATTTGTCCACCACCAGTGAGCTAATGTTGCTACCCGTCAGTACCATTATCATCTAGCTTTCACCGTAGATTATCTCTCACCTTATATAGGTCTTGCCGACACCTGGATCACCACAGCAAAATAAAACCCCACCACCACGCCCCTCATCTTGGTCACCGTCGCGCCATCTTTGAAATTCACCAGTTTGCAGCAGCCATCCCCCAACGTTGTCAGCCCGGCGGGTTCGAACATCTTGATGCCGGATGCGGGGCTCAAGTGGAGACAACCATGCTAGAATCTCAGACCTCTCGTCTGTCGCACCAATATTCACAACGTTGTTGTTGAACGAACCAGTGATATTGAAAGAATCAGCGTTATTTGAGTACTGGGTGTTGTTGTTGTTGTGGGAGTTTGTAGTATTATTGATCTGTGAGCCCGACATTTCCTCGTTGGCCGCAACGCTATGGAGGTGAATTGTTGAGCTGCTTGGTTTGAGAGATTGAGTAAGTAGATGAAAAGTAAGCTTAGGATTTCCGACCGATCATCGGCAAGGGTATAGTGATTTGAGATATTCGATACATTTAACACATTTGACACATTGAAATAGTTGATATTATCTGACAGATATCGGCATTTTCCTCTTCTTGCTTATTGTAAGGCTAAGGGTGACAGATTCCTTAGTTCTAGGTGTTGGTGAAATTCCTGGAAGCTAAAGAAAAGCGTGGGGTACTGTCCAAATAAAGCTCTTTTATCACAGCGGCTACATGTTGCCCACACACACCACAATGCGGCTCGAACACCGGTGGTCCATATCACCCCCTCGCTGAGAATACAGTAAGTCCTGAGGCAACGGGCGCAACCACAATTCCCCACCACACTCAACTCTCGGAATACCATAATGACTCAAGTTGATACTAAAGCTAAAATGAGAGGTCCTATTATTAAGTTCTAAGCTCCTAGAGAGAAAGAAAGACTTTAATATAGAGTCCTTAGTATTGATAGATATTCTCGTTGTGGTTGCGATTGCAAAAACTATTGTGGTTATCATGAGAGGTGAATTTTGCGAGGGATTGTGGTTGCCTCAGGACTTATTCCTGGCGCGATGCAGGTACTTTACTTTGCAAGTCGATATTAGAGAGTCTTAAGAATAGCTTACCCAATTTAAGTTGAGGCTGAGAATAAATGTCGCAACATTCAATAGGTTTTGTACTAATTTATCCGTAGAATTCGAGAAATAAACTACAGGGCTAATTCAAAAGCTGAGTTGAGGAGAAACAGATTATCCAGGGACTGTTCGGCGCGACGTACCGTTGTTTGGCTTTCAAACCATGGTTACGAGGCAAACTATAGATTGAAACTACCGTACTGTTTAGCAGACATGAACTTTCTAACCGTAGTTTAAAAGAATTTCAAGCTATGGTTGGCCGTCTTGACCTACTCTTTTTTTTTTTTTTACTAATACCAAGGTTCTACAGCCACACGGTAGTTTGTAACTTACGAAATTTTCAAATCGCGTCGCGCCAAACAGCCTCTAAGAGATCGCACTCACGTGAGCCAGATTTTCGGTGGTTGTGGCGTGGTTTATTCAAACGTGCTCCTTACTCGGGTATGAAAAAAAGTGATGGGGGGGACAGGGGTCAGAAATGTATGTATCAGCATATATTTTCTGACCCCTGTCCCCCCCATTACTTTCGTCCACCCCTTAGTATTTACGGAATTCTACGGGTATGCTCCCTCGAGCACCGTCCTGCGCTTGAGCCGCAATAGCTTTTGCTCTCTGTCATGCACACCAGACTATCGATGTTAAGCACTGGCGTGCGCTCTTGTGTCACCATGGCAACCGCGATCGCTAAGCCACCCGTGGTGACGTAAGCGCTGCCATTGCAAATTAAGAACGTGAAAAGATTCGTTCGTGCAAAAGAGCTGGGAGATAAACAAAGCGTCCTATCGGCTAGTAATTGTAATAGACCGAGGAGCACATAACCCAAACCCTACGCATGCCAAAACTATCACTTTTTCAACTCTGCCAAACTCCATAAAAACGACCACAAGTAGTTAACTTCATATTTCCAGAATGCATGCTCAACTTGAAAAAATATAAAAAATAAGAACGTAGGGCGGTGCTTGACCTCGACACTACAACCGCGCCAAGATTCCTGCTGAGATTATGTAACCTACGGCCAGTTCCCCATCTCGCAGAACGCAAACTCTACTTTATTCAACTTGGCCTTGAGAACTCGTATTGGCACAGTGCAGTATTACCATCTATATTTGAGCTTCGCCCCGCTCCAGAGAATTATGAAGAATCAAGCCCTAGTTATTACCGGGATATTTCCTATGCTCGAGTCGTAATTAAAGCCTTATCTCCCGCCTTGGGTCAAGTGCAACTAAGCAAGGAATCCCATATAAGGTACCGGATGTAACACCTACTACTCTTATCAAGGCACAAAAGTGGATCTGTTAAGCTAACAGATGGATAAATACTCGTACAGAACATGCCCCGTCCAGAAGTGCGGAGGCACAGCGCCTAAGTTTTATAGATTTTACTAGCAAGGAGTGTTACGATTTTCAGGCTAAAACGGGCGAATCGGGTATGAGGGGCAGCGGTTGCCTAATTCACCCCCGAACCCCCGGCCAGCGGGGCACCCCCTGCTAGTAAAATCTACCAAACTTAGGCGCTGTACCTCCATAATTATTACAGTATGATGCCCGAAGACACAGATTAAATAATATATTATGATAGAAATCTGGAGGTACCCCTGCGCTAATGCCGAATGTGCTCTCCCCACCCCTGCTTCCCGGTACGTAGTGTATCCAGGGCCCAGTTTTAGATCGCCGCAGTGCTGACTTGTAGGCATGGTGGGTGGATGTAGTATGGGAGCCTTTGTGAAATTTGCCTTGCAAGCGTTGGCCTAGTTCGGGAGGCTTCTTTCCCCTGACGCCGGGAAGGGTCCCGAAGTATCATGTGAATAACAAGATATATTTGAGCCTTGCCATAATTATATTCCGCGGGGTACTCCCACCCCACACTCAAGTACCTTCCCACACCATGCCGTAATACATATGTCCCCTAGAACGCAGTCTAGTTGAAACGGAAACAGCCGGTGTTAGCACGAATTTTGGAAACGTATAAGTGGCAGACATTTCTAGAATGCAGACTACCGCGGAAACTTCAATAATTGGTTGAAGTTCTTTGTGGTCCGAAATTCCCTTCTCCGGAAGAGGGACAAAAACATATCAAAGACATAGCAAAAACATAGCTCCTTCCTCCCCTTCCTAGACAGAAAAAAAAAAGAAAGAAAAAAAAACTTGACCTTACTAAAATGACAAAACACACCGTCCAATTATTGATGTTTTTGCGGCAGTACGGAAACCTATCTAGAAGGCTAGGATCTTGAAACCTAGGTGTATGTGCTAGGCCAACTAAGAAATTCACATTTAGTGATTATTCCTGTTGCCCAGTGAAGGTAGTAAAGAGCACGGGATGCTATAAGCGCTAGCTCCGAATTTCAGAGAAATATCCAGAACACGAGTGATAGCACATGATACACCACCGAGAGCAGTATGATGACAAAATACTCTATCGTCCGATATTATACGGACTTAAATAGTGATTAAAATGACGGTCCATGAGATTCGCTATGATAAAACATTCGAGTCATCCGGAAGAAATAATTTCTACTATTGGATTAGCTACTGACCAACCACAGGTATCCCATATAAAGAACAGATATCGGAGCGGTAACACCCTATCAAAGCGGCAAAACACAAAACCGAAATAAACAAGATAATTAGTAGAAGCAGTTAAAACAAAGTAGAAAGCCCCCTCCCAAAACCACTGGACACCTTTGTGCTCAGAAATACCACAATGGCCCTTTTTTATCATGCCTCTTCTCCTGTAATAGCAGTCTAGCCTCCCTGTCACCCTCACACTGGTTACCAATATTGTCTTGGAGCCCTTAGTACGAGTCTGATTATACTCCTTTTCCTTTCCACTAAACTGTGCTTTTCGCATAATACCTGTTTATGCCCTTGTGCTCTCGGCATAGTTAGTCATTAGGAATAGTTAGCTCACGTTCACTATCCCTAAGTTGCCACTAATTAGTTGATGAAAAAAGTGAATAGATGCATTCTATATAGGGCCATCATACTGTACAGAAAGAGAAACTCATAATCATCACTGCAACGCCCATGGTAAACGGCCGTAAGGTTTGTCGCTTAAGTAATTTACTGTGGTTAGCTCTTTGTAGGGTTAGGGTTACTATGGGCGCCAATCCCACTCCCACCCCCGATAACACGGATCTCCTCTGCAGGACCGGATATGTTGGAATTGCTGTTGGCCTCTATTCTGATTACATTAGTGATAGGGAGGTATCTTGTTCCAGAGTTCTTAGGCTAGTCTTCTGCAGTTGAGGCGATAGATTAAAAGATTAGGCAAGATTTGGTGTGAAATTGTTGAATTCGGCTGGATAACTGGATGGATGGCAAAAGTTGAGAAGCATGTGAGTGGCAATCACTACCTTAAATTACAGCCCTTAATTAGACAATCTTATGTTTAAGCACTTTTTTCGTTCCCGGTTTACCCAACATTAGGACTAAACAGAGAACATCGCACGGTATTCAGGCGTGGCGCCTTAAGCTCAATCAACTTAGTCTCGGTAAGTATCGTAAAGTTGTAGTTGAATATGGTTTCCCCAATAATTATCAATAGCGTAAAAGAATACCCTTAGCAGATCATTACACATGTATTGTTGGTAAAGGAGTGAAAGGTGATTCACGAACAACGAAAAATGGAAAAAGTGGGAATTTATAAGCAGGAAACAGAGACCAATCTAAACATAAACGCCGTATTCTTATGCAGAGGGAAGAAAACAAAAAAACAAAACACAGACTGAACACTCAAATTACAACCGGAAGAACAGCACACCCTCACCCAATGCCGAACTATGCTAGGATCGGATCGGAATCCGAAGGCGAGGAAAGGGAGGGGAAGAAAGGGCAGCGGTGCCCACGAGATCGCTGCACACTCCGGAGAGGGAGCTGAAAGTTGTGTGGAGGAGAAAGAAGTAGCTGGCGATATATATAGACGTGTCTGCGGCGAGGCAGGGAAAGGGGACATGGCAATTGCTCGGGATGACAGCACAGATTTTATATTGTTAGGGTTAAGCTGGCCTGGGGTTTGCGGATTTGCGAGCTTGTATCATAGTATCTTCACTGGTCCTTTGCGCCGCTTCGTGAAGGCCAACGAGAGTGGGGTTAGGCCGTATTTTTTGGGCATGTTGGGGTTGACGTCTTCCCGTTCCAACAGTAGCTTCACTGCTCCATCATGCGCCCCCTGAGCAGCCCACGAGAGTGGTGTCCGGCCATCATTATCTGGCAAATCGGGGTTAACGTCTTCCATTTCCAAAAGTAGCTTCACTACTCTATCATGCCCATCCGAGGCAGCCCACGAGAGCGGTGTCCGGCCATCATTATCTGGCAAATCGGGGTTGACGTCTTCCTGTTCCAAAAGTAGCTTCACTGCTCTATCATGCCCATCCGAGGCAGCCCACGAGAGCGGTGTCCGGCCATCATTATCTGGCAAATCGAGGTTGATGTCTTCCCGTCCTAGCAGCAGCTTCATTATTTCAGAATGCCTACCCCGGAGAAGCGACGGGCTGTACACTAGGCCCATCCTGTAGTAATTGTGGACTGGCGGATTAGTATTGATGTTGCCTTCCCATCCCAATAGTGCCCCCACCCGAGATCCACTACGCCCACGCCCGGCAGCCCAAGAGAGGGGCGTTCGGCCACCATTATCTGGCATATCGGGGCTGATGCCTTCCCACCCCAGCAGCAATCTTACTACTGCATCACGCTCCCGCATGGCGGCCCACAAGAGCGGTGTCCGGCCACCATTATCTGGCATGTCGGGGTTGACGCCTTCCCGTTCCAACAGTAGCTTCACTGCTCCATCATGCCCACCCCAGGCAGCCCACGAGAGCGGTGTCCGGCCATCATTATCTGGAATATCGGGGTTGACTGCTTTTCGCCGCAAGAGGAGGTTGACCACTGCATCACGCCCACACTCGGCAGCCGACGAAAGCGGTGTTCGGCCATACTTGTCTGGCATATCGGGGTTAACATCTTCTCGTCCCAACAGGAGCTCCACTATTCCCTCATGCCCATACCCGGCAGCCCACGAGAGCGGTGTTAGGCCGCAACTGTCTGGCATATCGGGGCTGACGTCATCCCGTCCCAATAGTAGCTCCACTGCTCCATCATGCCCACTCCAGGCAGCCCACGAGAGCGGTGTTCGGCCATCATTATCGGGCATATCGGGGTTGACGTTTTCCCGTCCTAGCAGTAACTTCACTACTCCATCATGCCCACTCTCGGCAGCCGACGAAAGCGGTGTTCGGCCAAAACTGTTTGGCATATCGGGGTTGATGTCTTCACGCTCCAACAGAAGCTTCACTATTCCACCATGCCCATTCTCAACAGCCCGCAGGAGCGGGGTTAGGCCATAGTCGTCTGGTATATTGGGCTTGACGTCCTTTCTTCCCAAGAGTAGCTTCGCCACCTCTTCGTGCCCCCTTGCAGCAGCTAATGAAATTGGGGTTTGACCAAATCTGTCAGGCCTGTTGGGGTTGACATAGCTCCTTCCCCAAACCTTCTTCACCGCGCGGGGGGTCTTACCCCACCAACCATCTGTGCCATCAGGGTTGGCAGATGCTCGCTCCAAAAGCAGCTTCACAACTCCTTCGTGCCCCATCACGGCTGCCCATGAGAGCGCCGTTCGACCTGGGTATTTATCTTGCATGTCGGGATTGACAGTCTGCCGTTCTAACAGTAACTTTGCTACCTCCTCTTGCCCACATATAGCGGCCCATATGAGCGGTGTAACGCCCAGACAATCCCTTTTATTGAGATTGCAATTTGGCTGGTCCACGAGAGAAGTCACGATTTCGGCAATGCCGAAGGCTGATGCGCAATGCAGTCCGGTAAACCCAATCAGGGGACTATAGGAGGGAATATCGTAATACCCATCAGTCCTCCGTCGGAAATCTTCCAATAGTAACCTAGTAGATATATGGGTTTCAATTTGGCTGAAAAGCTGGAGCGCAAGTAATACCACGCCCCTTGAGGTTTCTCTCCTAGCATGAACGCCCCAATATATGGAAGAATATATGAGGAAGGGAGTTGCCGGAGGTAGATCAAAGTGCCGGTATGTGGACGAAATGTCCTTAATGGCCTGAAATTGGAGGTATGTCAAGCAGGTTTCCGCTATTATCGAGTGAGTCGGTCCAAAAATATCGGGACAAGTGTTGAGGTACTCCTGGAGACTAAAGTGGATCAAGCGAATAGTCGAAGCCTCCCTATCGACGGCGACAAGCCCCAAGCAACAGCTCAACAATGTCTCGACCGAAGGAATATTTTTAGCATTGAGATCCGTAGATCCTATCTCCACTGCTAGGGCGTGCAGAAGCTCATCGAGCTGTAATAACCGCTCCGAGTGAGAGATCCACATCAGGGCTGCCATCCCTAGCCTTGCCTTCTCTCCGCCCTGCTTCTTTATCCGTTCAATAGTGGCTCCATAAAAATCCTTCAAATCTAAGCCCTCTGTCATTGTTCTTAGCTTCTGCCGCCTGCCATGGGCCGTGGTTTGGCCGAGGATAGCATCCATGGTTAAGGAAATCAGTAAAAACCTAGATGTCTCTATCAGCAACTAGTATAAAACCCATTATTCCATCATGTTGCTCACTTACGTTTCGGAAATATTCTCGGTAATTCTCTTAATGATTTCGTCCTTTAGGCCACTGTCCATCCTATCCAGAGGTGTATCCTTACTCAATCTCATCCGGACATATCCCACGATATCATCACGATTGGGATTTATTGACAAAACCGCCGTTCTCTTGCCAAGATGCCTGTCGATCTCATCCCGGATGTGCCGTCTTCCCGTTAGGAATATTCGCGTGTTCGGGGACTTCTCGAGGATTTGTCGCAATGAATCAAGAATCTCAGGTCGATGCCTTTCCACACACTCGTCCAGCGCATCAATACATATAAATGTCGGCTGTGAATTTGTAACAGTCTGTAACAGCTTCACAATTTCCGGTACTCGTAGTCCCCTTCCGCCAATCACCTCTTTGTTGTTTTGAAACGTCTGACTTATCTCATCCGGTATCTTCTCCAATTTACCGACAATCTGCCTCAGTAGCGAACCGAGTATGTTTGCCGGAGACTGCTCCTCCCGCGCCGCAAAATCCATGTAAAAACATGAAACTGCAATATTTCGCTCTCTCGCCATATCGCACAAATTGTCCACCACCAGTGAGCTAGTATCGCTGCACGTCAGTACCACCATCCTTTGGTTTTTCACCGTAGATTATCTCTCACCTCAAATAGGTTTTGCCAACGCCCGGACCACCGCAGCAAAATAAAATCGGATGACCAAATCCCCCATGTTGAGCGCCGTCGCACCACCTTCGAAATTCACCGGTTTGCAGCAGCCATTCCCCGACGTTATCAGCCCGGCGGGTTCGAACATCTTGATGCCGGGTGCCGGGCTCGAGTGGAGACAGCCATGCTAGAATCTCAGACCTCTCATCTGTCACACCAATGTTCACAGTCTTGTTGAATGAACCAGTGATATTGAAAGAATCGGCGTTATGTGAGAACTGCGTGTTGTTGTGGGAGTTTGTAGTATGACTGATCCGTGAGCTCGACATTTTCTCTCTGGTCACTGCGACGCTGTAGGGGGATGAATTGCTGAACAGCTGGGTTCGGTGGATGGGAATTGAGGGGGGAGATGAAAAGCGGAGTCACCCCAAAACTAGCCCCTTGCGAGTGAGCACCTCATGTTATCAATCAACTTGCATTTTGTGTGGCCCGTGTGGTGGGGCTCCCCTCGAATTACAGTATATCGTGGTATTTTAAATATAGACCCCTGTTTTTCATGGTATTTTACTCGTACATTAAACATACGCTCTAAAATCGATTGTATTTTAGACGTTTTCTCGGTCATGTTGACATTGAGTGCAAGAAAAGAATAATGTAACCGAGCAAAAGCCAAAGCACCAAGTTTGCTTATGTAAGCACAGAGTTGGGTGAGGAGAATCCGCATTTCCTCCAAGTTCTGCACTTTAACTACAACCAAATAATCCTTATCTAGCTATAGCCTTTTAGTATTCTATACTCCTGCCCACTATTTCTATCTACTACTCGCTCAGCAGGGTCTCTGCAGTGCTTTAGTGATTCTTTAATAAACCACTAGTATTTCAGAGTTGTCTGTGCGGTAGTTACCCTGCTCTTAGGGTTTAACCCTCACCCACCACAAAACGGTACTGGTTGAATACTTCGCATTATCATAATAATTATTATAAATACCTCCTCTAAGATCCCCGCGCCTTTGAGTAGCAGCTTTAAGTTGAATAAATAGGAACTAATCAAATATAATAGAGTCAACGGATAGAAATACAGTATGATCTGGCAAAATTTAGATTGGAGCTGAAGCAAACTAAAGTGAAACTAAGGGAACCAAGCCAACGGAGAACTCGCTGCAGCTTAAACTCGCTATAATTTAACAGAAGAGTGGCGATTAGGCACATATAAGAATACCCTCACGAGCGTCAATCCAACTTTTGCCAGATTATGTGGTAGTAGGATGTTAGAAGGGCATAGCTAGATAAAGATCATAAAATGGTTAAACTTGTCAAAAAACAAAGTCTGTCCCCGACCTTTGCCCATACTCGGATAATAGTCCAAAACTCCCTTCCTCGGAGAGGTGGCAAAAAAAAGACTTAGCGAAAACACAACCGCCCTCCGCCTCCCAAGACCCGAAAGAAGGCACAACTTTCTCGACCTCACTAAGAGGGGAAAGCCCGACGGCGCAGCACACCGTCCAATTACCGGTATTCAAATTTTTACGCTGGCACAGAAACCAGTGTGGCATCTTGAAAATCTTGGCAGCTGCGCTGGGCCATCCAAGAGACTCGTATATATCGACTGTTATTGCTGTCGTTCTGTCTTTGTTCCCGCGGGAGAGAGTGGTAGCCGGGATGCTATAAGCACTAGCTCCGAATCCCAAGCAGACACCTATGATGCGAGTGATAGTCTATGACACACCCCCGAGAGTAGTTCTGAGGACGAAATACTCCTCCGTACGATACTATACGAACGCAAATCGCGATTAGGATGAAGGTTCACGGGATACACTGCAACACTCAAGTCATACAGAACAGAAAATTTCTACTGTCAGCTTAGCTACCGACCAACCACAGTTATCCCGAATAGATTACAAAATAATTTTAATATTCCAACAGCAACACCCCATCAGGGTAGCCCAACACAAAACCGAAATGAACCAGATAGTGAAAGCACCTAAGCCAAACAAAATAGAAAGCCCCCTCCGATACCCACTAGGCTCCTTCCTGCTCAGAAACATCACAATTGGCCTTTCTCATCAAGCCTCTCCTAGAAGGGTAACCCAGCTTCATTGGTATCACGCCTGATAACCAACAGTGCCTTAGACTCTTTGGTAAAATTCGGATTTTACTCCTTTTCCTTCTCACTAAATTGTGTTTTTTTTTGTAGCAGTCTATGGCCTTGAATGGCTAGTACATTTGGTCATCGGCAATGGTCAATCCATTCTCGCCATCACCAAGTTGCCATTAAAGGGTTGATGAGAAAGTAAACGCATGCCTTCCATAAAGCCAAAGTATTGCGCAGAAAGATAAATTCATGAAATCACCTCTATCACACCCGTAAGTTTTGCGAATTGTATCTCAGAAAGCGATGATTTATTTATTATTCAGAGAAAAGACGGTGCGGAACTACATGGAAAGGCAAACACCGGGAAATCATCAAACTACAGAAACGCTCACACAGCACCCGGTACGTATTCTACGCACGTGTGCTGTAACAGTAAGCAAGCAGTAATTTAAGGTTTGCCGATTATCGGTGGATACTTTAGTTAGGCCTCCACAGGGTTAGGGTTAGCCGAATCCTACATTCATCCTTAAAAGCACAGATACTTTCGTCTGGACTGGATAGGTGGAATTGCTGCTAGTATTATTATGGCTACCTTGGTGAACGGGATGTATCTTGTTTTAGGGTTCCAATATTCTCTAGTGACGGATTAAAAGATTTGTCAAAGATCGAGGTGTAATTTCTAAATTCAGCTGGATGGATGGATGATGACAAGACCTGAGAGGCGTAAGAGTGGGAAGCGGTAACCTAAGTTACAATACTAGTGTAGGCAAAGGAGAGAAATGTAACTCATGAACAACAAAAATTGAGAAAAGTCTGAATTTATAAGCCGGAAACAGGGTCCAATCTAATCCTAAACGCCGTATTCTTATATAGAAGGAAGAAAACAGAAACTAAAACATAGACTAAACATTCCCATTACAACCGCATGAACAGTACACTCACACCCAATGCCGAACTGTACCAGAATGGGGTCGGAATCCAGAGGCAAGGAAAGGGAAGGCAAGGAAGTGCAGCAGCGGCAACGATATCATTGCATACTGAGAAGAGGGAGGGGGAAGTGATATAGAGGTTGAAGCAGCCGGTGATACATATGACGTGTCTGCTGAGATGCGGAGAAAGGGGCGTGGCGATTTCTCAGGGCAACAGGAGAGATTGTGTATCGTTAGGGTTAAGCCGGGTTGGGGTTTGCGGAGATGCGAGCTTGTAGTAGTTGCACCACACCTTTGTGCCGCTTCATGAAGGCAAACGAGAGTGGGGTTAAACCGTATTTGTTTGGCATGTTGGGGTTGACGTCTTCCCGTTCCAACAGTAGCTCCACTACTCCATCATACCCCCGCCCGGCAGCCCACGAGAGAGGTGTTCGGCCACCATTGTCTGGCATATTGGGGTTGGCGCTTTCCCGTCCTAGCAGTAGCTTCACTACTCCATCATGCCCCCCCCGAGCAGCCCACAAGAGCGGTGTTCGACCATCGTTATCTGGCATATCGGGGTTGACGCCTTCCCGCCCCAACAGTAGCTTCACTACTTCACCATGCCCCCACGCGGCGGCCAACGCGAGCGGTGTTCCGCCACGATTATCTAGAATATTGGGGTTAACGCCTTCCCGTTCCAACAGTAGCTCCACTATTTCATTATTCCCCAGCCTGGCGGCCAACGCGAGCGGTGCTACGCCACGATTATCTAGAATATTGGGGTTAACGTCTTTCCGTTCCAACAGTAGCCGCATTACTCTTGCCTCGGGCCAGACGAGCCGTGTTGTTACTCTATCAGGCCTCCGCTCGGCAGCCCACGAGAGAGGTGTTCGACCACTATTATCTGGCATATCGGGGTTAACGTCTTCCTGTTTCAACAGTAGCTCCACTACTCTATCATACCCCCACTCGGCAGCCCACGAGAGAGGTGTTTGACTACCATTATCTGGCATATTGGGGTTAACGTCTTCCCGTTCCAATAGTAGCTCCACTACTCCATCACACCACGACGCATCCAGCGTGAACAGTGTTCGTGCTCCATTATGCCCCCACCGAGCAGCCCACAGGAGCGGTGTTTGACCACCATTGTCTGGTATATTGGGGTTGACGTCTTCCCGTCCTAGCAGTAGCTTCACTGCTCCATCATTCCCTTTCCCGGCAGCCCACGAGAGAGGTGTTCGACCACTATTATCTGGCATATCGGGGTTAACGCCTTCGCGTTTCAACAGTAGCCCCACTACTCTATCAGGCCTCCGCTCGGTAGCCCACGAGAGAGGTGTTAGACCACTATTATCTGGCATATCGGGGTTAACGTCTTCCCGTTCCAATAGTAGCTCCACTACTCCATCATGCCCCCCCGAGCAGCCCACGAGAGCGGTGTTTGACCACCATTGTCTGGCATATTGGGCTTGACATCTTCCTGTCCGAACAGCAGCTTCACTACTCCATCACGTCCATTCCGGGCAGCCCACGAGAGCGGCGTTTGGCCATTATTGTCTGGAATATGGGGTTTGATGTCCTTTCTTCCCAATAGCAGCTTCACCACCCCTTCATGTCCCTGTTTGGCAGCCAACTGGAGTGGCGTTTGACCACATTTGTCAGGCCAGTTAAGGTTGACACATCTCCTTCCCCGGATCGTCTTCACCAATCGAGGGGTCTTACCCCACCAACCATCAGTGCCGTCAGGCTTAGCAGATGCCAGCTCAAGAAGCAGCCTCATAATTCCCTCATGCCCCATCACAGCAGCCCATGAGAGCGCTGTTCGACCAAAGTTCCCATCCGGCTTGTCGAGATTTACAGTCTGCCGCCTTAACAGCAACCTTGCTACCTCCTCTTGCCCACATATAGCAGTCCATATGAGTGGTGTAACACCCAAACAATCCCTTTTATTGAGATTGCAATTTGGCTGGTCCATGAAAGAAGTTGCGATCTCAGCAATGCCAAAAATTGATGCGCAATGTAGTCCGGTAAACCCAATCAGAGGACCGTCAGCGGGGATATCCCAGAGGCGCCGATCAGACCTCCTAGTGACATCGTCAAGAAGTAACTTTGCAGATATATGGGTTTCGAAATGACTAAAAAGCTGGAGCGCAAGTGACACCATGCCCCCTGAAGTCTCTCTACTAGCATGAATGCCCCAACACAAGGAAGAATATTCGAGGAAGGGAGTTGATTGAGGCAGATAAGGGCGCTCTTAAATATATTCACTAGGTTCGAACAAAATGTCCTTTATTGCCTGAAAGTTCAGGTATGTTAGGCATGTTTCAGCCATTAGCAAGTGAGTGGGACCAAAGATTTCGGGGGAGGTGTTGAGGTATTCCTTGAGACTAAAGTGGATCAAGCGAATAATTGAAGCCCTCCTGTCGACGACGATAAGCCCTAAACAACAGCTCAACAATGTCTCCACCGAAGGAATATTTTCAGCATTGAGATCGGTAGATCCTATCTCCACTGCTAGGGCGTGCAAAAGCTCATCGAGCTGTAGTAACCGCTCCGAATGCGAGATCCATATCAGGGCTCCCATCCCCAGCCTCGCCCTCTCCCCACCCTGCTCCTTTATCCGTTCTATAGTTCCACCATAAAACCCCTTCAAATCCAAGCCCTGCGTCATTAATCTCAGCTTTCGTCGCCTTCCATAGTCCGTGGTTTGGCCAAGGATAGCATCCATGGTTAAAGAAATCAGTAGAAACCTAGATGTCTCTATCAGCGACCAGTGTAAAACCCATTATTCATTCATACTGCTCACTTACGTTTCGGGAATATTCTCGGTAATGCTCTCAATGATTTCATCCTCCAGGCCACTGTCCATCCTATCCAGAGGTATATCCTTACTCAATCTCATCCGGACATATCCCACGATATCATCACGATCGGGCTTTATGGACAAAACAGTCGCTCTCTCGCCAAGGTGCCTGTCAATCTCGTCCTGGATGTGCCGTCTTCCCGTTAGGAATATTCGCGTGTTCGGGGACTTCTCAAGAATTTGTCGTAACGAATCTAGAATCTCAGGTCGATACCCTTCCACACATTCGTCCAGCGCATCAACACATAAATGTCGGCTGCAAAGATGTGACAGTCTGCAGCATATTCACAATCTGCGCCACCTGCAGCTTCCTTCCACCAATCCCCTTTTTGTGGTCTTGAAACGTCCGGCTTATCTCATCCGGTATCTCCCCCAATCCAACGATAATCTGTTGCAGTAGTGAACCGAGTATGTTTGTGAGAGTCTGCTTCTCCCGTGCCGCAAAATCGACGTAGAAACATGAAACAGCAATATTTCGCTCTCCAGCCTTATCACACAACTTGTCCACCACCAGTGAGCTAGTGTCACTGCGCATTAGTACCACCATCTTCTAGTTTTTCCTGGTGGATTATCTCTCACCTCAAATAGGTTTTGCCGACGCCCGGACCACCACAACAAAATAAAATCTGATGATCAGATCCCTCATCTTGAGCACCGTCAGACCACCTTTGAAATTCACCAGTTTGTAGTACCCATTCGCCAACGTTGTCGGCCCTGCGGGTTTGAACATCTTGATGCCGGGTGCGGGGCTCGAGTGGAGACAACCATGCGAGAATCTCAGTCCTCTCGTCTGTCGCACCAATGTTCACAGTGTTGTTGTATGAGCCAGTGACATTGAAAGCATTAGTGTTATGTGAGTACTGCGTGTTGTTGTTGTTGTGGGAGTTTGTCGTACAATTGATCCGTGAGCTCGACATTTTCTTTCCGGCCGTAACGCTGTAGGGGGATGAATTTCTGAGCTTCTAGGTTCGGTGGATAGAGACTGAGTGGGCAGATGAAAAGCGGGGTCATCATAAACCTGGCGCCTCGTGGGTGAACACTTCGTCTTATTAATCTACTGGTACTTGCATTTTGTGTAACCCCAGATCCCAAGATCACCTGGCTTCTAATTGTAAAGACACCGGAACACCACCTATCATAATATAAAGCTATTAAAAGATAGTGGAGGATAAGGTACTTGTAATAGAAGCAGCCCGAAAAAATCATGAAGTTTTTATTGAGTTATTGGGGTTTGAGAAAAGGGTGTTGTTTGGGGAATGTCAAACCCTGTTGTCTACCGAAACAGGACCGATTAATCTTCCAAGATCTGAGTTACTGCCGATTACTCCTATTCCAAGATTATCTTAACCTAAATCAACCTACAAGTACCATTAGTAACCCGAAAAATGTCGTTGTGGTCAGTGTAACGAGCCCCCCACACTTGGCCGGCGAGAAGCGCAGCAGATCCATGATCCGAGACCGATGCTACCACCCTCAATACCGGTAGGCAGGTTCTGGTACGACCGTCGTAATACGAACTGTTCTTATCACCACAGCAACCGCACTAACCTTTCCAAATGCGCTATAGTGCCTGTGGCTCAACTTTAGTAAAGTCTCAAGAACAGTTCTTAAATAAGACGGTCGTAAAAGTTTGTGTTTACCCTGCTGTTTACCAAAAATTGGTGGAGTTTGTGCCAACGCTAAGAGAAAAATCTTCAACCCACACCAATTTTTGTACTGTTCTTAGCAGAACTTCAGTGTTCTGACAGTGTTGCAACCTATGTAATCCGCCACAAAAATAAGAACAGTTCTTATTACGACGGTCTTAGCAGAACCCGCCTATTAGCTAGCCAACATAGGCGCGATTACTTTTCTTTCACACCACCAATTATGCTACTCACTTTCCGCGCTATTCTAATAGTCTTCAAGGGGTAACTTAACCATTAATAAAGCTCTTGCCGCCAACTATCATCTGTCGGTGTCTGGGAGATTTTGAGCTTGGGCCTGGGGATCCTATAAGCGGTTATTAATTTAGGTAGCGGGGTAGAGTTAAGCCTTCTGAGCAAGACAGGTAAGTCTCCCTGCGAGTTACCCCAGCTCAGCCAAGGTCGACAAATTATGGATAAATGGTGGAGAAAGGAAGGCAGATAGCGGGGAGATATCTAATAAAGCGGAGATGCACGGAACCGAAGCCGGAGAGAAAGGCAGATGAGAATGTAGAGAATGCGGAGAATATGGAGCAAGATAGAAATAGAAAAATATAAGGAGCAAGACGAGAGCCGTACAGGAATACCAAACAGTGCTTTGCGTAGTCCCAAGCCAGCAAACTACATATATCGCCCAACGCTTTTTTCTCATATAATAGGTTGCAGTATATTTAACCCAGAAATCCCCTATTTACCCCCGGATATACTGTACACTCATCCCAGAGGGCGAGACTAAAACCGAGACAAATGTAAAGATTGGACCGGCTCTTGAATGGAAAAAGGGCCTCGAGTGAAAGAGAAGGAAGACTAAAAGGACTATTGTAGATATTATTAGCGGGCACTGTGGGGGGTCTGGTGCTATCACTGAAGCACCCAATGGATGGCAGGATTTAGTAAGCTCCAGCGCGAGCAATTGTTAGACATGTGATGAATGAATGGGTGGATGGGTAGATGGATAGGGAGGGTTGAAGAACATAGGAGAGGTACAATAAGTTACTCTATTACTCGAGTATAATATTATGATACATAGATTTCCCATAGGAGGGCCAAGAATAATCTAGGAAAACCAAAAAAAATGGGCAAAGTTAGAACGTATCACCCAAGTAAGAAATAAATATTAACCCCAACCTAAATCCCGGAGAAGGAAGAAATTGAAAACTAAAAATGCACATCCACCACTCCCGCCATAACTACAGGAATAATTTAATACATCTATGCTAGATGCTGAACTGAAGTGCCATAAAGACAGCGACCCAGAAGGAATATCAGAGAAAGAGAAGGAAGCCACGCCCACGAAGTTATTTATACAATCCTAAGAGGGAGGTGGGAGTAATTCGGAGGAGGCATGGAGGTTTTCGAAGATTATAAGAAAGAGTTTGTATTGTTGGGCATAATTAGCGGGATCGACATCTTCCAGTCCCAACAGGGCTTTCACTGCTCTAGCATGCTAATTGGTCTGGTTCGGGAGGGTTTCAAAGTCTTGACACCGGGAAGGAAGGGTTTAGAAGTATCAGATGAATGAAGGGATATATTTTGGCCTTATTATTATATTCATCGTTCTGTCGTTGTTCCGGTGAAGATAATAATACCATAACACGGGATGCTAAGGAGTGTTATGTCACTTCGAATTTTCAAGCAGATATCCATGATACGAGTGATAGTACATGACGTACTACCGAGGTAAGTTTCGGGACCAATACTCTAGAGTACGATGCCATACAGTAACATCGGTATACGAACCTAAATCGTGATCTAGATGAAGCTTCGCGGGATATACTACGACACTCAAGTAATTCGGAATAAAAAATATCTACTATCGACTTAGCTACTAACCAACTATCCTAAATATTTAGATCACAGATATCTCCACGGCAACACCCCATCAAGGAGCACAACACAAAACCGAAACGGACAAGATAGTGAAAGCAACTAAGCCAAAACAAAGTAGAACAGAAAACCCCCCTCTCAAACCTAATAGGACCATTCATGCTCCGAAACAACACAACGGTCCTCTCATTTTTCCAAGTAAAGAGAAATTTATCTACTCTTCGTTATCCTCCTCATCATCATCCTCTGCGTCACCAGCAGCATCCTTCGCCGGATCATCCTGATCAAGCGCGTCGGAGTCCTCATCAGGAGCGTGAACAACTTCAACCGCCAGCTCCTTATCCTGGGCGTAAACACGTAGGCCCACACATGCAACGGCATCCCAATAATTCTCTTCGTCGTCGTCTTCTTCGTCAGAGTCACTCTCCTCCTCCTCCTCCTCTTCTTCTTCCTCACCTTCCTCCTCTTCTTTGTCCTCTCCCTCCTCGACTTCTTCTCCCTCCTCTTCTTCGTCTGCTGTCTCGCCCTCGCGGAAGCCAGCCCTCATACCGGACTTGGAAGACTGCTTGCGCTTGGTTATCCTGCCCGAGGCAACGGGCTTAGAGGGCCGTCCCCCTACGCCCCTACCCTGCTGCGACGCCGCCGCCGCCCCAGCACCCCCGCCCCATATTGCACCGGCACCTTCATGTTCGGATGGATCAGTTCCCTCGGCTTTGGCCTTCTTAGCACGCTCCTTTTCCTTCTTCCTTGCTCTTGCAGCCATCTCGGTGATAACCTCCTCGTCCTCGGGTTCTGTTGTAGCCTTGGCGAAGGCAAGATCACAGCTCATCCCAATTTGCAAGAACTTCTTTCTATTGTATTTCTTCGTCTTCCGGACCACCTTGTCTTTGGTCGGTGCCGTGCGGTCCTTCTCACCAGTGATCTTGAAGATGACGATGTACTTTCCTGGCTCTAGCTCGAGTTCTGCGTTCACACTTCGGGACATGCCGACGTTTGATCGTGAGCGGGTGATATATTCTGTCTCACCTTCCTTCTGGACACGGAAGTGGAGGTTGAAAGAATACTGCCCTGCGAGGCCGCGGAAGTAGCGGTGATCGAGTTGTGAGAGGACGATGACCACGTGACCTTTTGTTGTGACGTTGATTTCGAATCGCGTCGGGCTGTATTCCATTGCCCACGGCACTGGTACCTGGATCCAGCGGTTTGTGACGGTCCAGCTAGGGTCGAAAAGGCGGGTACGATCGATCTGACTGAATTTGTGCACGAAGTCATCATCTGTTGTTGTTAGCTAAGAGCGAAACCCCAGAGATAGGTTTTAGTTTACATGACATCCAAAAGGCACCGTCGTCTCCGAATTGATGCTCCAAGAGTGTCATCCATTCAGCTGTCCACTCTTTCGAACCATCGCTCCATGGACCAGTCCACTCGGTGGATCCCCATGGGTTTCTAAGACAATTAATTAATGCCTGATTGATATTTCGAGCATAGAAGGCCATACCTAACCAAGACGAATCGCTTTCCTTTCACCTCCCTCGCCTTAAGGACTGAATAGGCATGTCCCGAAATAATTCCGGATCGCTCTTCTGTCACACTCCCCAATATACCTGCTGCAAACAAGAAATCCTTGTTTACCTGAAGAAGTTCTTCCTTCCAGAACCTGTCCTTATCTAGGATATCGCAAGTATACAATTCACTTGTAACACCCCCGGTCAGGTCTTCAACCCCCTCGCTACTCCGTGTGTCAGTCAACTGTCGCCCACTATCATTATGCCGGGAACAGGAGAGGAGTGAAAGCTTACCCAGTCCAGCCTCCCTCAATCGCACCGTAATCGCCATGAGCCTTGGCATACGCCTTCTCCAGCAAAGGCAGCCAAGTCTCGCTCTTATCCTCACACTTGGCAAACAATAATGCCTCAGACCCTTTGGCAAAGGTCTGATTATACTCCTTTTCCTTTCCACTGAATTGTGCTTTTACATACCAATCAGCGTCATGGTACTCCCTGGTCCTAAGGTATAGTTGGTCATCGACGATAGTTGATATCCACTCGCCATCTAGTAAGTCGCCATTAGTTAATCGACAAAAAAAGAGATCGGGTGCATTCGGTTTAGAGTCAACATACCGCGCATAAAGATAAATCCATAAACTCCCACCTCTGCAACATACCGGTAAGTTAGTGTCAATAATTCCAGAGTCAACATTAAGTAGGGTTAGGGTTAGGGGAATCATACGTTCATCCCTTGCAACACAGATCTTCTCGACCAGGCCGGACACGTTTGTGATCGTCGTTATTGCCGCTAAGAGCCAGCAGTCACCGGTCTAATCATATCAATCAGTTAGATTCACAGCCGGTAGGTTTTCGGCACGCAGCACTTACAGCTCCCTGATGGATATCGCCTATCGTTACCATTCCGATAATTAGCACTCATACTTATTCATATTATAGCACCGCTATAGTAGCCCGGGCAAACCCTACCAGCGCTAACGCCGTCCTTAAAAAATTTGGGCTTATCAAAGATTTCCTATAATATCCCACAATTCATCAGCACCCAGCCCCGCTCATCGTTCATAAAGGGTAAGCTAAGGAAAAATAAACAAACCTCAACCCGAGCTACCCCAGCAGGGTGCAGCTCGCTCTCCTGGGCCTTCGTGAGGCCATCAAGACAGTACCGTCCATCATTTCGGAGGTCGAAATGGAAATCCCTATACTTCCTGTTCGCACTTCGGCATTCTTTGGCTATCTTGGCTACCTTAACCTTGCAATGCTCAACAGCGTCGTGAAAGCTCTGGGTAGCAATGACAGATTTAGTTGCCCCTTGGGGAAGGTGCGCAGCTGCGGCATCCGCCAATTTGTTCTTCGGAAGGATGGTCCTCGACTTCGATCCTAATGCGTCCTCGCCGGCAGTAACTGCAGTTTCGTCGGTCTTCTTGACATCGGTCTTCTTGACGTCTTTGCCCTTATGCTCTTTGCGTTTAGAGGCAGTAGCGGTAGACATGGTCGGCAGCTTGAATTATGACAATTGGTAGTGATAGTTGGAGTGATTGAGATTGTGATAGTAAGAGTTACTTCTGGGAAGGGTGGAGGGGAAGATGAGGGAGACCGGTGTTGATATATACCAAATCACCCCTTGCCCGAGCCTAGAGCTAGAGTCTTGAGATGGTAATTCAGAGAGCAGCCACCCCCGCAAAGTTATTACAAGGATCATAATTTGTTGGTGTCAATGCGTTAGCAAGAGAGAGTGCCGGTAGTAGATGAAAAAAGGAATTTCGGATACGGTTTTTATGCAAGATGAACGGAGCTCCATCAATTGCTGCTTCATTGACTCATCTGTGTGAATTGTGCTTGATCCGCTAGCGCTAGTGGAACTGCGTCCTGTTTATCCTCAGGGTCAGAGGAGCTGTTGTGTAACATAACCCAACCCAGCAATTACAAAGACGCCATAAAAACTCTTGAAATCCGCTATCAGATTATCAACGGAATTCGGCCCATTAGCCCGTGATAGGTTTAGTTTGACAAGTCAACGGAATTGCGAATACCGGTACTCGTTGACGAGATCCGACGCGTCAAGTAGGCCGACCCTATGCCGTGTCGGGAAACCGCTAATCCTTCTCAGGAGCTTTTCGATTCAGAATCCCGTGATTACAAAGCTGTCCGAGGGAGTAGATTTCAAGAGTTTTGATAATACCGAACTGTGCTTGTAGAATAGTAATCCGACGAATTCCACGTGGGCAAAGTAGTGCAATGGAGAACAGTACCTGAAGAGGTTACCGCCCAGGCGTGAAGTTCAAAGCCCACTAAATTTAGAACTTAACCATCCAAAATAAGCGATCGTGACTTGGGTACCGGTATGCAGTGCACGGTACTGGAGCCTTCCAACCCTCCCCACGCAAGGTGGGGATTCGGCGTCAGCAATTGAAGTTCATGCTGCGGAATAAAGTCAGCAAATCGTAATGCAGCACCAACACACTCGGACACGGAGGAACGATGATAAGCTTCCTCCTTTTCAAAGGTCTTTCAACCGTATCACATTCAGTTGTGTGCCGGTAGCACAACAACCTACGCTATGACACCGCCCCACAAACTCCTCACCCCAGGTTATGGTTGAGTTTGCCGTTCTTCTTCAGCCCCAGCCCTCTTGAAACGGTGATACCCGTTTCAAAGAGCAAATTGACATTTACTAGGGCTTCTACCCCCTCTTTTAGACCCAATCGTATCTCCTCACAGACATATCGCTTCCCGCCCCACTCGAGCATTGGGTTACGCATGCGTAGTGGTTTCCGGTTATTGAGGTAGAACCAGCCGTTAGCCAGGTCCATCTTTGCCAGCCGCCAGAACCTGCATCCAGACCTGGCCGGTTGACCGCGGCCTTTCCTTTGAACAGATCGATTAATACTGTACCACCAAAGGCTGAATTGCATGAAGATAATCAGTAAAGCTTTCGCATCATACCATTCACATGCGAATCACATTAATACCTCATACTGGTATTGGCACTTTTGACGGGATCGGATGTCTATCTATTATATACAGTACTGTTGCTGGAACGCCTAACCTAATCCTGCTTATATCATACCATACCAAATACAACTTCCGAATCAATTGGTCTTCTTCTTAAAGTTCCCCAACCATTTCTTCAGGGCTGTGGTGAAAATATTTCTCGAGTTCGCACCATCCGACCACGTAGTCTGGAAATCGAAGCAGTGGGATGCACCTTTGAGAAGATATCCGAACACCTCGTCCGTAGCCGTTGAAACCCCCTCCTCTGGAATATCCTGTGTCAATTTGACACCTTTCGGCGCCCAAGACTCCTCGGATAACAGCGATAAGGTTCGCCATGGGTCGAATTCACCTCCTAATGCTCGGTCAGCCACGAATAACAAGTCAAGGGGTTTGAGTATTACCTGAGAAAAACACGTTCGAAGGTCGAATGCCCCATCCACCGTATTCCTGATTAATTTTGTCTACACCCGGCTGCTGAGGTAGCAGGCCGCTGGAAATGCCCTGCGGGAATTGCCGGTTACAGATATCTTGTTGATACTTGAGACTATTATAAGATGATACGATTTGATTTGGTCCAAGATTAGTCGAGTGGAAGAACCCTAATTACTTCGTTAGATAAGGCTTCCCATTTTCTAAGGACAAGCTTTTACCCCATTCACTACAATATTGATATGCCCAAGATATGACTGCTGGGCTTGAAGATGGATCATCGAGTCGGCAGTTTGGACTTCCTACCGTACTGTTTCCATAATATCCTGCACAACTGGTCGGCGCGTAGTAATTAACCTGAGCGACCGGTGAGTATTCGAGCCCTAACTTTAACACTAGATTAGGTGACTAACAAGGGCTCCGAATTGCGGCCATGTAGCCCAACGATCAGAAGTAAATTTAGCTCCTTTGCTCTTTGCCCACCCTTCTTCCCCAGAGACCGCTCCAGTCTCAGGATTCGTAGAAATCCAATCGCAGAATAATCTCATGCTCGCTATCCATACCTATTAGGTTAAATCTTGATCATCAAAGCTCGAATCTTCAAGGCTAAACCCTACCTAGAGTACCCTCAACTTGGTAGCTCTGCCAAGAGTTATAGATATATGTCAGTGCTTCTGCGAAGCCCTCATTGGAGTTATTATCCGCGCCGACCCCCAAATATTGTTTCTTTATGGCCGCCGCGGTATCTGCTTTGGAAAGTTGGTCATCGATATATTTGATCGCTGCAACAATGTCATTGGTGCAATTTTTGAACCCAAGCGCATTGAGCCCGCCATATATCTGATCAAAATATACCGACATATCGATCTGAGCCTGGACCGGGGCAGATGAGGCAAACGAAGCAAATATTGTCTCGGGGTACTTCTTCCGAACAAGCGCTGCGCGTATACCAGGATAGCTGCCGCCGATGAACACCCATGGTGTAGAGGCAGGTGTCAAGTCTATGCTGGAAAAGTTGGAAAGAGTGAAGTTGTTGGCAAACGCCTAGTTATCAGTCAGTGAAAGCCATTTGTGAGATCGACACACTGTACTACCGGGATATCCGCAAGGGCTTGAGCAGTGTTCAACCACCGGAACTCCTCCATAGGCGTGGTACGAGAGATGTTAACATGTGACGAGGCTCCATAGTATCTGCAAAATTAGCCCATTAGCCACTGCTATTCATCAAACGGTTAGGAATTGTAAAACACTTACCGATGTTCCCAAAGGATTCCAATCCCATTGAATTCTTGGACAATTTGCCGAAAGAACGAAGTCTGGGAAACAAGCCTGCTCTGAACATTGGGTTCCGCGTTACCTTCTCCGGAGTCATATACTTGACATCCGTTAGCCTATCATCGAGCACCACATGATCAGGGGCACAAACTGAAGACTGGGCTCCCAGGCTGGTAGAATTGCCCAAGCACCCAATACCTATTTTCGAATGTTCCAGGATAGTTTCCAAAGTGGTCAAGAGGGAGCTACCGGAGCACGCACGCAACCGGTGTCAGATCTAGATAGTGAAGAAAATATGAGGAGAAGGCCAATCACCTCGACCGTTTCAGCTAACACAGTCGCAGCCTGTGTCGTCGGAAAAGTTTGTAAATTACCGTCGTCCGGTCCTCGACCAACCTCAGCATCAACTCGATCCTCAAACCCGAAAAATGGCCCCGGAGGTATCACCGCCTCAGCAAGGCCAAGAAGCATCAATCCTACCACCGGTCGTTTCCACATCTCTCAAGTCAGCCCCTTCGCTCCGGGAAACTCGCAAGTATGGGAGAACTAAACTTACTTGAAGGGGGCTGCGGTTTGCCTTTAAACCCAGGTGACCCAGGGCATCGCAGCAATGATGAATACTCGTGCCGTGGAAGGGGGGCGAGCTGTGGACCTTCCTAATACTCTTTGTTGAGGCTTACTCCAAAGGTAGGAGCGCGTCGAAAAATTGCGAACGATCTGCGATAAACGCACGGGGTACATAAAGCATCCCTGCGAGAAGGCGCATCCCCAAAGGTTCAGCTCCTCTCTTAGCCAACCATCATTGCTCATGGCGGGTGAGACGGAACGGCGGCCCGTCTATTATTGAAAGGCCGTGTTGCTACACGAGATATACGACAGCCATCGACTGTTTTCGTGGCTTAGGACTCGCAAGTAGCCAGTGGCACAAAACCGGAGACTAGAACTTCTCCATTCGCTGCTATTTAAACCCAACGTTTCTGCAACTTTGCTATGCCGGCCGAAACGATATGTGTCGCTCTCCTAGAGGGTCTACAGATTCAAGAGACATAAGGAAGTCCATAACACAACACGGAATTTTCAAGTCTAGCTCCACCGGTGAAACGGTCTAGTGAAAAGCTGGTTCCAATCTCACCACAGGCTGTCCCTGGTAGCGCCAGTACAAAGTCCCGGGAAAGCGTTGAGAACGGATAATCTCAACCCTAGAACAAAAAGCGGTATCGACTTTCCCTAAATATCAAGATAGGAAAATAGATTTCCCTCAATCAAAGAGTGGCATTCAGGCAGTTCAGATATAGCCCCAAAGCGGCTACGTTATCGATTGTTAGGGTTAGTGCTCCGTTAAGCTTTGGGATCTCGGCATGCGGCTCCCAGGACTCTATGATACCTCCTGCAGGGCACAAACTCCGGCAAGAAGTTATGGGACGGTTATTCAGGTTAACCAGCCAATGATATCCCTGTTTATTCCGGTTAATAGGTTCCAACCCTTGTAGCGAGGGATGATGATAAACTCATCCGTCGACAAAAGGAGTAGACACGCAACCCAGACGCCTGTCCTCAGATCTACCGTGCAAGAAGTTGGGCACCGAGCCTATCTAAGGGGAATAGCCGAGGCCCAGCGAAACCCAGTTACACCGAGATAAGAATGTAGTGCCGGTAGTTCTATTCAGTACAAATCTATTCAAGTCGGCTGTTGTGAGAAACCCATTACCGCACGCACGGTATTCAGCAAACAATTCCTCCCAGAAGAGCCTAGGCATACTGTACCGTATAGATAGTAAAAATCTAAACATAGAACACAGTAGAGTGATAGCTCTTGCTACAAGAAGCACTACCGGCAGTACTGCACGAATACAAGAGAGGAAAAGGGCTCTGTGTTTGCTAGCAACGATAGGAAAAAACATCCGCAAAGTTTAGGGTGTTTGTGATACCCCAGCACTAGCCGGCAGGTACTATACCGTAGGACAGCACCATCCCTCTGCCAGCCTTAGAATCTAGACATACGTGGCAATTCCCTTATCATGGCATTTCGCGGGTATTCTTCTACCAACACAGTATTCGAAGCCTCGCGCAGTCTGTACGCCTTACGGTACTGCACTTATATTACCGTAATACAAGGCAAGAATTTCAAGTGTTGAATGCATCCGTAGCTGAAGAAGAAGAGTGCTGTTTGAGCCGCTTAGGCAACGATAAGCTTTTCTAAGGGATCTTGCGACGCGGCTTGGTGTTGAGGCTCTTGCTTCGTCATCATTTTCTACCCCACCAAGACTAGCAGATCAGCAGAGCCGCTCAGCAGCAAGCGCTTAGTCAGGCGAAAGTACCCGTCAAAGCTCACAGGTGCAAACAAACTTTACATCCTCCTCCGGGGAATAAGTTTCAATGATTACCCGAGCACACCATTCACAATATATAGCGGAGGGCAAAAATAGATTGACATTTTTTCAGAAATTAGCGCTTATCGGGACTAAAATGTCAACGTATTTTCGCACTTTGCTATGCGCCATCTATTCTCCCCGAGGAGCCCCAACACAGTCAGAACACTATCCCAAGATGCGGCAATGTGTGATCGCTTGGACGGAGAAGTGGTAATGGGTAACGGTCAAGATTATTAATCGGGAAAAACGATGTTTATGTGAATAACAAGAATGATGTAGCCTAGCTAGACTAATAGTGGAGCGGTTCAATCCTGCCATTACCACCTGGATCCCTCAATACTTGTACCCTTAGCAATGAATCAAGAAAACAGATCTTTAAAGAAACTACGTAGGAAGAATAAAAAGAATAATAAAAGAGAACACTTACTAATCTAACTAGGACTTGGCTTTTAAAAGGGTAGTGATTTGAAGGAAGCGTTTCAAAGGAGAAAGAAACCATTTACGAACACAAGACAGGAAACCACAATACGAGTGATGAACCATGTCCCGGACCCCATGACTTATAAATATTGAAAGAAGAAATAACTGACGTGTTCGGCCATAGAACGATGAAAATTTCGTATCCCGTCCGCTCTACGCTAAACAAGCATCGTATCGTCCGGTTAGTATTACAGTGGGTGACCATGTGGGAATCCCGGATGCTGAACTCTTTTGTGGTTCTTTTTTTGCTCGCCATGCTTATAAATGGTTGGTTCTGAGCCAGAAGGCTTTGTGTATGGGTTGAGGCATATTTTGGGACTAGGGGCTTTGATAGTAGTAGATATTTTTCCTGGAATTTCATGTGCGGTTGGCCCTTGGTGGAGAGAACATTAAACTTCCGGCATTTAATTATTTCATTCGCATCTATTTTGGGAGCGGCCAAGGCAGAATGCCCCCCCAAGGGGGCGTTTTATTCACGATTAGAATACATTATCATAATATCATACTTGCCACAGCCTGACTCTGGTGAAACGGTTGAATTGGAAAAACACTTTTTTCCAGGATCTTATCCAGCCTTTCACCCCCAACCCCTCACCGTATTATCGCGGGAGATGTGCCGTGAAGTAAAGCCAATGCTGGAGGTTAGCCTATCGGAGAATGAGCCTTTCGGTTTTCATGAAGCTTTTAGAGCAGGAGGGGGAGCCGGTGCTGCTCCCGCCTCCCTCTCTCATCGAATGGTTAGCGAATATCGCATACCGTAGATTAATTATGAGGCCGGACGCTCATCCAGTAACTTATCTGCGGTTTTGTCTTTATTCACTTCCGCCCTTTCGTCGGCTTATGATACCCGAGCTGGACTTGATTTAGAGGGCTTAGCGAATGTTATGGATGAATTACATACTCGTGGGTGTTTTTATTGTAAGTTGAGGTAAATACAGCCACATCTCACATATTAGTAAGTTAATCTACTATCCCCGGGTGGAAGAAGTGCGATAATGGAAAGATAGTCACAAACTACGGGCCACATCGCCCCGCTTTTTTTTTTTTCTCCTTAGCCCCGCTCAACAGAAAATTTTATAAAACCCCGCGATATCCCTCTAAATTGCCGTTACCATTTCTTACACCCAGCCAACCTTTAGGACAGAATACCATGGTCGAGATTATAAATGCACACTCAATCAACTTCAGCGACGACAATTTTCATTGCGGCAGCATAATAAGTAGTTTCACCACTAATGAGTTTTATATCTCCGATGAAGATGCACAGATTATGCGTTGGATCTCACCACTGGAGCCAAATAACAGGCGTCAAGACGTGTGCACTGGCCGGTTCGGAAGTCTCGGGGGAGCCGGTCATTGGAACAACACTGCCGGAATCGCTTTTTCCACATCACCTCCTTGATAAGTAAGTCCTCCCTCTCATCATGATGGTGATTATCTACTCTTACTGATCGAGGAAGTCGTAGTATAAACCCGAACCGCGATATTATCTTCCTTTTTTGCACGATCGCACAGGCCATCGATCACTAGGGGACTAAGTATTTCTCGCCGTCAGCAATACCGGTATACACTTCTTTCAGGAGATTTCCCCCGCCGTGTTATTTTAGATATGTCTTTCCCACTCCCGGATCCCCGGATAAGACACGTCTATATATCGGCTCCACCTTCACCTCCCCTCCCTCCACTTCCGAAGCTCGCTTGTTTCCAAAACCCAACCCCTCCGACAACTTCCGGGCCGGTCAGTGCGCACGTCTTGATGCCTGTTATTTGGCTCTAGTGGTGAGAGCCATCGCATAATCTGTGCATCTTCGTCGGACTTATGGAAAGTTGTTGGTGTTGAAACTACTTATTATGTTACCGCACTGGGCATTGTCGTCGCCGTTGTTGACTGATTGTGTATTTGTAGTCTGGGCGATGGTATTCGGTCCGAAATGTTGGATGGATGAAGGGTTTGTATCATGGGGTATCGGGGGATGGGGTTTATAAACTTTCTGTGAGTGGAGTTGAAATAAAGCGGGGTGATGTGGCTTGGTTTACCGTGTGATGTTAACTTGTAATACCATTTAATCACCTACACAGGCGGGGAGTATCGGTAGCAAACTGATATGAGACATGTTTCACGAACACTTCTGCTCAATGACTGTACTTATCTTGGGTTGTTTAGAGGGGGTTAGTCGATCCTGGGTATGGCTAGATTCTTCGCACCGATTGCCCGTTCAATCCCCACTCTTTTGCTATGATACTTGGATGAGTTTCTGGAAGGGGGTTAGCCCTTCGATTTAGGAGTCTCGGTATAGAATATCTGTATATGATAGTAACCTCATGGTAGTAGTTTCCCTAGCACGTTCTTGTAATTTATTCCACAGTGTCGGGGGGTATCACGTAACTTAAGTCCTTGGTTTATACTACTTTGTATAAGAATTTCGGGAAAGAGCCTTTTGGTTATAGCTATCCATGCCCAGCGGCGTAAAAAAAAACATGTTCTTGGCGAATAGGCCAGGAGGGGACTGTCGGAATCCCATGGCGTTATCCAGAAACAGAAGCGAAGGTTTTGGCTGTTAATGGCATTTCGGGAAGAGGCGTTTGGTCAGTGTGGTATCGTAGTAGTAAAAGCGTTGAATCGGGTAGCTTTCGGATGGATGGATTGGATTGTCTCTAAGATCAACCTCCACCCTTGCTGTCCGCTCCGCTTTCACCACGCCCTAGTTCCTAGGACTGAACTTGGGGATTCTGTGAACCATGGGCTCAGTACCATATGGGGTGTGGGAATTCGGGAAACCTGAATGCGTGGATCTGCAGATGCCTGGACAGGAATTTTAACATGCCGTTTTATTGATGTAGGGAACGGACTACTTGACCACCAAGCAAAGATCCAACAGCAATAACCAACTGCACAACTTCAATACCGCCGACTTCCTTCAAATACCCATCTACCATCCCAGAAATAAAAGAAACAAGGCCAATTACCATCACCTAGCAACTCCAACCCCCCCTACGGCTCTTCCTCTCTCCCACTCGCTCCCTCTATGTACCCTCCCTCCCTCCCAGCAACAACCTCCCTAATTTCCTCCCCCAACTCCACTAAAATCCTCATCCTAGAATCTATAATCTCGTTAGCCTCCTCAAGACAGATCCAGCGCTCACCTTTCTCAAGAAGATTCAAATGTAAAGTATCCCAGACTTCGTCGACAACGCTCTTGATCAGCCCGAGGGCGCGCCCGGTTTCGGCGATGGGTGGGTCCTGTGAGGTTAGTAGCTTGTGCATGTTTGCGGCGAGTTTTGCGGCACTGTAGACTTTGTCGCGGAGGGTTATGGAGTCTTCTGGGGTCATTTTGGGGGTGTGCTGTTGGGGTTAGGTTGGGGTGGGGGGATGAAGGGGGGTAGGGGGTGGGGGTTATATATGGGAAGGGGCGGGAGTGGAGAAGGGTTCAAGATTGTATTTAGTTGGGGTCGAAGAGGGTTTTTTTTTCAAGATAGGATTAATTGTCCTTTTTTCCTCATGTTTTTCATGATGAGAGGGTATGATGGGTGGGTGGAAGAATGTTATATGGGCTGGATTTTTGTTTCACCTATTACTTGCGAACTTTTCAAGCTCGCAGTAGACATAGTGCTGTGCTGGGGGGCCAAATTTCCTGACTACCTAGCGCACAGGCATGCATTATGTGAATTAATAGAAGTAATATTTACTCTCAATCTCGCCCAACCAACCAGACTATTCTTGAAAACCACTTGGTCGATTGTATACTCTAACATGAATGACGAAACCAGCATAAGAAACCGGAACCTTCCAACCTCCTAAGTGCGTATAGAAAGGAACTAGTCACTATCCGGCGAAATACTATCGGAGGTGGAGTAGTAAGGGACAATATGCTCTATCATGTCATGGTGATACAAGCTGTTGGAATAGGCTTAAATGCGCGGAAGGTAAGTCTTTGCGTAGCTTCAACTCGAATACCGTACTCGAGTAGTCATTCTTGCTTACAGTCAGCCAGGCAACAAAACCGGTCTAATAGCCGAATATACTATATATAGAAAACACAAGTGACTTCATCCTTCATGCAAAGAAACCTATTTCCCATTTTCCGCCTATAACTCATCATAAGATCCACAACGGTATATATGCCTTCGAACTTGAAGAGTATAAAGATGTCTAGCCAATACGAAATAGCTTCTAAGTAATCAGGATCCAACCAAAGCTGTCTTACTACCACTATAAGGGATGCAATCAAATATAAAGGAACGATATAGGAAAGAAGTATATGTGACAAGGCCGTTGTTTGTGAACAATGGTAGACGATGACAATATATTCAACACGAGCCATGAGCAAATGTTCGAGTGAAAATCTGTGACTTGAATTTTTATTATAGTTCCTCCAACAGCCCTAAGTAATTTGATAACGGGTGCTTTGGCACCAAGGATTAGTGTACGGTAAATTTCGGCAATCTTTTGAGTTGGGAAGATGTGATGTCACCGGATTGACTGAATAAACTATATGTCGTTGTAGGCCTAGTAGGCGCTGCTACTTCCAGCATGAGATTCCGAGCCAAGTAGACTACAGATAGTGAATTTTTTGTACAACTTCACAATTTATCACTCATAGGCTTGGCAATTCCCTAGCATAGCCGTAGTTGCATACAAGTACGTGGATGCTGCATGGTTGACACTCTTCCGCGCATTTGAATCTCCATTGGTCAGCGTCTTAGGCGACCCCATCATACCGCAAAATTTTGGAAGAACGAGAATACGCTAGCAAGGGTAAAGAAGGCGTGGCAAACCGTTGCCACCCTTTAGAGGAAGTTGAACTGCCAAATAAGACCAAATTCTGTGCTTGGGTGGCGATCACGCTAAATATTATTACTCTTTGAAGCAATTTCTCCGGCCGCGCCTTCCCACCTTTGCTAGCCTATTCTCGTTCTTCCCAATCCCCGCGGCACCTCAGCCCAAGGTGGGAAGCTCTACTCGGAATGTCCTGACGTTTGCAAACACAGCTGCTATTGTATAAGGGCAAAAAATCCCCCAGAGCCTCAATATTTTGGTGGTATGCAATAGCGGTTGTGTTTGCAAACGTCAGAACATCACGAGTATACCTAAGCCTCCTTGCCCTTCGGAACTGCCTTGAGTTTAAAAAGGAAACTGACTATCAAGTCCAATGGCCCTATAAACTCTAGAGCACGGACCCAACTCTCCAGAAATTCCGTCTTCCCCCTCTACCGGCCAACCAACGTGGGCGCTCGACGAACGGGGGAGCAAAAAAAGAAAGATCAAATCCCGAAACTTTAGTTAAAATGTTATTATTTACCCAACTTAGGCTCAAGCTCGGGGAGGTCTTCGGTAAATACTCATCTCTATTCGCCAAGGAGGGGACCTCCGCTAGAGGGTTCCGAACTCCAAGATCCAGAGATAGGACGAGGGCCGCAAAGCTATGTCTCAGTTGCCAGGCGGTCTGGATCCGAGGTCCTCATGACTTGTGTACTAATTGTAAGTACTTCCATCAACGAAGTCTGTTTTTTTATTTTTTTGCTAATAGTGGTGGGTATAGGCGAGTTGAGTCCATACATTATTCCCAATGAGGGCTTCAGCAATTACCCCTCTCCATTCGCTAAGAAGAGGACCTCTACTAGCGGATTCCGGGCCCCGGGACCTAGAGATGGGATAAAGCCCCCCAGGCTATGTCTCGGTTGCCGGGCGGTTTGGGTCCAAGGTCCTCCTGAGTTGTGTAATAGCTGTAAGTGCTTCTATTAACAAAGTAGCGATTTTTAATGCTAATAGTGGTGGGTATAGGCGAATTGGGTCCGTACATTCTACCGGTCTTCCAGGAGGATGAAGAATGGACCAAGAAGAAGAAGGACAAGGGTGGCGAGGGAGCGGTTGGAGAGGTACCTGGTTGGGAGGGGAAATACCGGTATACAGAAAAGGCTAAGGCGGAAGATCCTACCCAGTATAATATTTTGAAGGGGGGGTTTCCTAAGGAGATTGTGAAAAAGTATTCTTGGGAGGATTGAGGGGGGGTTATTACTCTTCCTTCTCCGGTGGAGGTTGCTATATTATTATATAACTTAATTTAGAGATTCGAGGTGAGATGGGGCTGGGGGTTTAATGTTAATGGGTGCTGTAGTGTATACTGTATATATAGCAGTGTAGAAACCGAAAGTTAATACCATATAATCTAGCGAAACCCGTTTTCGCGCTAAGAGGTCAGAATAAGGTGTAGGTCAAGATTTCTTGCAAAGGAACTCTTCCCGGTTAGCTGTTTCCCGGAAATGGAGGACAAATGTCGCAAAAACGATGCCCAGGGTAAACATTTGCGAAAATCCTACCCTTAAAGGCTACTCTCTGCTCAAAGGAGCTCGTGTATTTCGCCACACTGTCTTTTGACCTCTTAGCCCGAAAACGAGTTTCGCTAGATTATGCGGTATCCAGGCCCGGATAGTTATATACATCTCGGACCTGCGAGGTGTGGTGATGGTCGATCACGCATTGGGGATGAGACATATAGTGAGGTAAAATGCCTAATCGAGGTCAGAAATACTTATTTTCTAAGACCTCTAAGTGGCCAGGATTTGTGGTGGGATGAGTTGAAGGCAGTCCCAGCAGCAGACACTTTTTCCATTCATGCAACCAGGCTATTCTTGAAAATCACTCGATCGATTGGATACTCCGACGTGGAACGTGGAACCGGCGCGGGGGAGCCGGAGGCGTACCGGAGCCCTCTGACCTCCCAAACGTGCATAGAAAAGAACTAGGCACTATCAGGCAGAATGCTGTCGGAGGTTGGTAAAGGTGGAGTGATGAAAATTATGGTCACAGATTTTCACTCGAACATTTGATCATGGCTCGGCATATTATCACGACATAATCGAGAATATCGTCCTTGACGATGGCTCCCCAAACAACTCCGAGTAATTTATAATGGCTACCTTGACACAAAGAATTAAAATATGATAAATTCTGCTGATATCTTCAATCAGGAAGATGTGAATCTATCGAATGGACGGAGCAAACGATACTCCATTATCGATCCAACGGATACTACTACTACTTTCCAACATTGGGATTCAGAACTAGGAAACCTAACCCCGGACTGGGCTCCCCACTGTGGCCAAACGCAGTGAAATCTATACCTAAACCGCCTTCCCCTTCAAACCACCTTGAGTTTAAAAAGGAAACCTACCATCAAATCCAATGGCCCTATGAACTCCAAGATAAGTATTCTACCCACTTTCTAGAGGTTTCCCCTTCTCCTCTTCTGTACTTCCTAACTACCACCCATCCCGGAGACCATCCTCAGTCAAATTCGATAACCGCACACGCCCGACAAACGAAAAAAACACCAATTTCAGGAAGTTGCTAAAATGCCGTTCTTCGCCAAACTTAAGGGAAAGCTGAACGGAGCATTCAGAAAATTGTCTTCTCCGTTCACTAAAAAGACTTCCACCAAAAGACTTCGCGCCCCGGGATCTGGAAACATGATCAAGTTCCGAATGCTGTGTCTGGATTGCCAGGCCGCGTTCGCTCAGGATCCCCTCGGGTTGTGTGATAATTGTAAGTACTTCCATTAAAGTGGTAGCTATTTTTAATGCTGATAGTGGTGGGTATAGGCAAGTGGTATCCGCACGTTACTGGGCCGCTATCCACAGAGGAGGAAGAAACTAAGAAGGGGGCGGATAAGGAGGGAGAGGTTGGAGGGGGATCCCGTGGAAAGGGGAAAGGGACTGTAAAGGAACATCCCCTCCTAGAGAGTTTCTTGCAGGGGGAGTTCCCGTACGATGTTGAGCCATGATTGTCATTGGAGGATCAAGGGGGGTGGGGATTTTATAACCATTCTTTCCATAGCGGAAGTGCAGGGGGGTGAAAGCTAGTATACAAGCAACAATCGTTACATTCATTCTAGATTAGTGAGGTGCGGTGATGTGGTTGATGGTATATTGGGGATGCGAGACATATAGTGAAGTAAAACGCCCAGTTGAGACCTGAAATACCCCTCCTCCAAATCTCTCCAAGCGGCCAGAGTTTTTGGCCCGATGAGTCGAATATGATCCCGGTACCAAGCACAAGTTCCATTCACACAACCAACCAGAAAACTCTCCCAATTATTTATTGTGAGCAGCACTTTCATCCCCCATACTCTCATGTAGCGATAGGCGACCACTTATTTCGTGACACTGCCCGAAGAGAAGCAATGCTTTTTGAGCGACCGGGAGCGATTTTTAAAGCGCTTCACAGAGGACTAATGTTTATAAACCATCTTTTTATACCGGAAGTAGGGCCTGCAGTGCCCTTACCAGCGACTGGAATGTCAGAGCGGGATGACCGGTAATAAATACGGTACCATCAAGGAAGGCTAAGTCCTCCCATAGTTGAAGCGGGCAGACAAAGCTGGCCAGCACTAATAATTTCGCCTATTCGGGAACAACCATAACGTCAAAAGAATCACCTATCGGTAGTGCCAGTATAATAGTTTCACCACTAATAAGTTTTATATCTCCGATGAAGATGCACAGATTATGCGTTGGGTGTCACAGCTGGAGCCAAATAACGGGAATCAAGACGTGCGCACTTGCCAGTTCGGAAGTCTTGGGGAAGCTGGTTATTGGAGCAACACTGCCGGAATCGCTTTTTCCACATCACCTCCTTCCTTCCTCCCTCTACATCAAATGCCCGCTTGATAAGTAAGTCCTCCCTCTCATCATGATGGTGATTATCTACTCTTGCTGAGGCTTGAATGTGGGAAGAGAGTATTTCAAAGTGTAGGAAAAGAGCTCCATCAGTGGTGTGAAATAAGCCGTTGCCTGTCGCCATGTGAGAGTATTGAGGATGAGGGTGTTGCTCGCAATAAATAATTTGAATAGTTTACTGATTCGTTGTGTGGATGGAACTAGTGCTTGCTACCAGGACCGCATTCAGTTCATCAGGCCAAAAACTCTAGCCACTTAGAAAGGCTTAAAAAAGAGAGTATCTCGGACCTTAAATGGGCGTTTTACCTCACAATATGTCTCGAATCTCCAATACACCATCAACTTGAACTACATCACTGCACCTTAATAATCTGGGATATATTTAACCATTGCTGCCAGTATACTAGCTTTCACCCCCTGCACTGCTATAGATAGAAGAGTTATAAAATCCCCTTTACGCTTCATTGCTCCTCCCCAACAGCCATCCCCTCAACCTCTCCCAAGCCTTCCTCATCCCCCCCCAGTCTTCCTCTTCCTCCTCTTCCTCCGGACCAAATCTGATAGTATAGAGATTATAGTAGCCTATACCCACCACTATCAGCATTAAAAATAGTTACTTCATTAATGGAAGTACTTACAATTATAGCACACGGTAATGCGATACGGAACTATGGCTATGTTGCATATAGGACATTTCCGTATAATATAAGGCACCTGTCCATACCCCGGGGGGCCGAGCTTTTTGGTAGATTTCTTGACGAACGGAAGGGAGATTTTGGCCCAAGCTGCTTTGAGCTTGAGCTTTAGTTTGGCGAAGAACGGCATTTTGGCTAAACTTGGATTTGGTGTTTCTTTTTCATATGTCGGGCGTGTACGGTTGTTGCTTGATTGGTTGGTGAGGATGGCCTCCTGGATGGGTGGCGGTTAGGAAGTGTGGAAGGGGAGGAGGAGAAGGGAGAACATCCGAGGAGTGGGTAGAATGCTTATTGTGGAGTTCATCATAGGGCCATTGAAATTGGTAGGTTTCCATTTTAAACTCAATGTGGTTCGAAGGGAAAGGTGGTTTAGGTATAGATTTCGCCGAGTTTGGCCACAGTGAGGAGCCATCGTCAGGGACGATGTTCTTGATTATGTCGTGATAATATGCCGAGCCATGAGCAAATGTTCGAGTGAAAATCTGTGACCGTAATTTTCATCGCTCCACCTTTACTACCTCCCATACCATTGCGCCCGGTAGCGACTAATTCTTTCCTATACACATTTGGGAGATCGGAGGGTTTTGGTACGTCTCCGGCTCCTTTGTCCTGGTTCCATGCTTCATGCTGGAGTATCTAATCGATCGAGTGATTTTCAAGAATAGCCTGGTTGGTTGAGCGAATAGAACTAATGCCTACTGTCAGGTCTACATTCGACTCCTGGCCACTTAGAAGTTTTAGCAAAAAAGTATTTCTGACCTTGATTAGGGGTTTTACCTCACTATTGATGAAGGAAGTCGTGGTATAAACTAATTATACAACCACGATATTATCAACCACGATATTATCATCTTCCTTCTTTACCCGATCGCACAGGCCATTTCACTAGAGAAACAAGTATTTCTCGCCGCCAGAAATACCGGTATACACTTCTTTCAGGATATTCCCCGGCCATGTTATTTTAGATATGTCTTTCCCTTTCCCTGATCTCCGGATAAGACACGTTTATATATCGGCTCCACCTTCACCTCCGCTCACGGAAATTCGCTTGTTTCCAAAATCCAACCCCTCCGACAACTTCCGGGCCGGTCAGTGCGCACGTCTTGATGCCTGTTATTTGGCTCCAGTGGTGAGAGCCATCGCATAATCTGTGCATCTTCATCGGACTTATAGAAAGTTGTTGGTGCTGAAACTACTTATTATGTTGCCGCACTGGGCATTGTCGTCGCCGTCGTTGACTGATTGCTTATTTGTAGTCTGGGCGATGGCATTCGGTCCGAAATGTTGGATGGGTGAAGAGATTTAGATATTTGAAGGGGTATCGGGGGGGATGATAAACCTTTTGTGAGTAGAGTTGAAAAAAAGCGGGGTGATGTGGCTTAACTTACTGTGTTATAATATTAACTTATAATACAATCTAATCACCACCACTAGGGGAGGGTAGCCAACTGATATGGGACATGGAAGTACTTGGGTTGTTTAGAAGGGGTTAGTTAGTCCACCAAGGCTATGACTGGATTATTTGCACAGACTGCCAGCTCAATCCGCGCTCTTTGCTATGATAATTGGATGAATTTTTGGAAAGGGATTGGGGCTTTAACTTGCGAGTCTCGGCATGGGATACCTGTATATAATAGTAACCTCATAGCAGTACTTTCTCTAGTAAGTTCTTGTGATTTATTCCACGGTGTTGGGGGGTATCACGTAGCTTAAGGCTTTGGTTTATACAGCTTTACATGGGAATTTCAAGAAAGAGCCGTCTAGTTATAGTTATTCACGCCCAACGGCGTAAAAATATGTTCTTGGTGAATAGGCCGGGGGTGGGGGTCGTCGGAATATCTGTAACATCATCCAGAAGCAAAAACGAAACTGTTGGAGATTAGTGGCATTTCAAAATAAAAATGTTTGGTCGAGGCGGTAGTAGTAAAAGTATTAAGTCGGGTAGATTTTAGGTGGATGGACTGGACTCCCTCTAGGGCCAATCTCCCCCTTTCTGCCCACTCTGTTCTCACCGCCCCCTGGCTCCTAGGGACTAAAAGTAGGAATCCTGTGAACGGGGGGTGAATTTAGAGTACCATATGGGGTGTGGGAATTCCGGAAACTTGGAAACGTGGATCTGCAGATACCCAGACGAGAATCTTAACATGCTGTTTTATTAATGTAAGGAACGGACTACTTGACCACCAAGCAAAATATCCAGCAACAATTCTCAACTACACAACCCCAATATCACTAACTTCCTTCAACAGCCCATCCACCTACCACTCCTGAAGCACAGGAAAGAAGACAAACTACTCATCATCCAACAACCCCGAACACCCCCACTCCATCCTCCAGCTCTTCCTCCCTCCAACTCACCCCCTCTACCCCCCACCCCTTCCATCAATAACCTCCCTAACTTCCTCCCCCAGCTCCACCAAAATCCTCATCCTAGAATCCACAATCTCGTTAGCCTCCTCAAGACGGATCCAGCGCTCACCTCTCTTAAGAAGATTCAAATGCAAAGTATCCCAGACTTCGTCAACAATAGTCTTGATCAGCCCGAGTGCGCGCTTGGTTTCAGCGATGGACGGGTCTTGTGAGGTTAGTAGCTTTTGTATGTTTGCGGCGAGTTTTGCGGCGCTGTAGACTTTGTCGCGGAGGGTTATGGGGTCTTCTAGGGGCATTTTAGGGGTGTGCTGTTGGGAAGACGGGGGTGTTGGAGGGTGGGAGGGGGGTGGGGGTTATACATGGGAAGGAGCGGGAGTGAGTGGAGGGGGATTTAAGATTATATTTAGTTGGGGTCGAAGGGTGGGGTTTTCAAGATGGGATTCATTGTCCTTTCTCACTCATTGTTTTCATGATGATAGATGGTGGAAGAATGTTTTGGGCTAGATCTTCGTTTCAGCTATTATTCGTGAACTTTTCAAGCTCGTAGTAAACATAGTGCTGTGTCGGAGGGCCAAATTTCCTGAAAGCTTAGCCGGGATTCATGCATTACGTGAATTAACGGAGGCAATATTTATTGTAACTTCGTTATCAAACTAACCCAACCAGATAGACTATTCTTGAAAACCACTCGATCGATTGGATACTCCAGCATGAATCACGAAACCGGCACAAGGGAGCCGAGAACGTACCGGGGCCTTCCAACCTCCCAAGTGTGTATAGAAAAGTAGTAGTCGCTATTGGGCGAAATACTATCGGAGGTGATATAGGCGGAATGATGAAAATTAAAGTTATAGATTTTCACTCGAACATTTGCTCATGGCTCGTGTTGAATATATTGTCATCGTCTTCCGTTGTCCACAATAGCGGTTTTGTCACACATGGGTGCTTTAGCACGAAGGATTAAAATACGATAAATATCGGCAATCTTTTTAGTTGGGAATATGTGATACTAGTAAGTCGTCCAGACAAACTATCGCCATTATCGGTCGAGCAGGCACTACTACTTCCAGCATGAGATTCCGAGCCAAGGAAACTACATGACATTGTATAGTATTAAATTCTTATACCACTTCACAATTTATCACTCATAGGCTTGGCAATTCCCTTGCATAGCCGCAGTTGCATCAGTGGATGCTGCATGGTTGACACTCTTTCGTGCATTTGAATCTCCATTGGTCAACGTCACAGGCGACCCCATCATACCTCAGCCCAAGGCGGGGAAGCTCTATATCTAAGCCTCCTTGCTCTTCGAAACTGCCTTGAGTTTAAAATGGAAACTGACTGTCAAGCCTAACAGCCCTATAAACTCTAGAGCACGGATTCAACTCTCCGGAAATCCTCCCTTCCCCTCTACCGGCCAACCAACGTGGGCGCCCGACGAACGGGGGACCAAAAAGAGAAAGAGCAAATCCCGAAACCTTAGTTATAATATGTCATTATTCACGCAACTTAGGCTCAAGCTTGGGGAGGTCTTCGGTAAATACTCATCTCTATTCGCTAAAGAGGGGACCTGCACTAGAGAGCTCCGCACTCCAAGATCTGGAGATAGGACGGGGCTCGCGAAGCTATGTCTCAGTTGCCAGGCGGTCTGGATCCGAGGTCCTCATGACTTGTGTACTAACTGTAAGTACTTCCATTAACGAAGTCTGTTGTTTTTTTTGTTTGTTTTTTTGCTAATAGTGGTGGGTATAGGCGAGTTGAGTCCATACGTTCTCAATGAAGGCTCCAGCAATTACCCCTCTCCATTCGCTAAGATGAGGACCTCTACTAGCGGATTCCGGGCCCCAGGACCTAGAGATGGGATAAAGCCCCCCAGGCTATGTCTCGGTTGCCGGGCGGTCTGGGTCCAAGGTCCTCCTGAGTTGTGTAATAACTGTAAGTGCTTCTATTAACGAAGCAGCTATTTTTAAATGCTAATGGTAGTGGGGATAGGCGAATTGAGTCCGTACATTCTACCGGTCTTCCAAGAGGAGGAAGAATGGCCCAAGAAGAAGAATAAGAAGGATTGGGGTGGTGAGGGAGAGGTTGGAGGGGTGTCTGGCTGGGAGGAGAAATATACAGGAAAGGCTAAAGCGGAAGATCCTACCCAGTATAACATTTTGAAGAGGGGGTTTCACAAGGAGATTGTGAAAAAGTATTCCTGGGAGGATTGAGGGGGGGGGTTTACTACTTGTTCTTCTGCGGCGGAGGCTACTGTATTCTTACCTGACTTAAGTTATAGATTCGAGGTGCGGTGGAATTGGGGGCTTTGTATGAACGGGTACTGTAGTGTATATATGCTACACTCAGAGTTGTAGATAGGTAAGTAGGATGAAGAAGTAATAGACACAAGAAAGAAAAGGAGGGCTGGAAAGTGTGAATTGACAGTGAGGTTTAGTGGTGTGCTAGTGTAAGACTGCAGTAAGAAAGTTCGTAGGGCGAGGAGCATTTTTAGTGAATGTCAAGACCTCCGGGTCCCTTTGGAACGGCGCTGAGGTGAGTTGGAGGACTTAGCTAGGGAAAGTCCTGTTAAACTACTACTACCCGCCGACTGAGGAACTGAACCCTGATCTTCCAATCGCCGCTTTGGAGCCCACTATGTCTCTTTTCGGAAGCTGGGATAAGTGGTGTTTGGCCGGTGGGGCTGGTCATCACCATGTTCTGACTACCTCTACATCATTATTGCAACATTTCCACTGCTATAGTGTGTCCATGTTCTGTAGCCCACAAGAAAGGGTTCGACCGTCTGTATCCGCAGTGTCGGGAGTAACATCTTCCCGTTTCAAAAGCATCTTCGCGGTAGCCTCATGCCCATTTCCGGCTGCCCGCGAAGGAAGTGTTCGACCGTCTTTATCCGAGTGTTGGGAGCGATATCCCCTCGCTCCTGAAGCATCTTCACAATATCCGAATGCTTATCTCTAGCCGTTACCGGGAAAGGTGTTCGACCATCCCCATTCGTAGTGTTGGGAGTGATATCCTCTCGTTTCAATAACATCTTCACAATGCCCCTATGGCCATTGCTAGCTTCCTAGGAGAGAAGTGTTCTACCAAAATACCAAGTGTTGGGTGTGACATCCTCCCATTCTGAAAGGGCCCTCACGGCACCCTCACGAACCTTCATGACTGTCAGGGAGAGAGGTGTTTGACCATAATTATCCATAGTGCTGGGAGCAACATCCTCCGTTTTTAAAAGCAGCTCTACGACATCTTTGCTCCCCAAGTGAGCCCAAGAGAGGTGTTCGACCGCTCCCATTCGTAATATTGGGAGAGACATCCTTCCGCTCCAAAAGCATCTTCGCAATATCCTCATGCCCCTTTTCAGCTGCCCACAGGAGAGGTGTTCGGCCCTCTTTATGGGGTATATAGGCCGAGATAGTTATTCACATCTTAGGATAGCGAGGTGGGGTGACAGTTGATGGCACATTCGGGATGAGACATATAGTGAGGTCAGAAATACTCTTTTTCTAAGACTTCTAAGTGGCCAGGATTGGTGGTGGGATAAGTCGAATGTAGTCCTGACAGTAGGCATTAGTTCAATTCACTCAACCGACCAGGCTATTCTTGAAAATCACCCGATCGATTGGATACTCCAACATGAAGCATGGAGCTAGGACAAAGGAGCCGGAGACGTACCAAAACCCTCCGATCTCCCAAATGTGTATAGAAAAGAATTAGTCGCTACCGGGCGGAATGCTATCGGAGGTGGTAAAGATGGAGTGATGAAAATGATGGTCACAGATTTTCACTCGAACATTTGCTCATGGCTCGGCATATTATCACGACATAATCGAGAACATCGTCCCTGACGATGGCTCCCCAAACAACTTGAACTCTTAGTAATTTATAATGGGTGCCTTGACATAAAGGATTAAAATATGATAAATTCTGCTGGTCTCTTCAGTTGGGAGGATGTGATGCTATCGAATGGGCAGAGCTTATGATACTCTATTGTTAATCTAACCGATACTGCTACTACTTTCCAACATTGAGATTCGGAACCAGGGAACCTAACCACGGACTGGGCTCCCTACTGCGGCCAAACTCGGCGAAATCTATACCTAAACCACCTTTCCCTTCGAACCACATTGAGTTTAAAATGGAAACCTACCAATTTCAATGGCCCTATGAACTCCACAATAAGTATTCTACCCACTCCCCGGATGGTCTCCCTCCTCCTCCCCTTCCACACTTCCTAACCGCCACTCGTCCCAGAGACCATCCTCATCAATCAATCAACAACCGTACACGCCCGACAAACGAAAAAGAAACACCAAATCCAAGTTTAGCCAAAATGCCGTTCTTCGCCAAACTAAAGCTCAAGCTCAAAGCAGTTTGGGCCAAAATCTCCCTTCCGTTCGTCAAGAAATCCACCAAAAAGCCTGGCCCACCGGGGTATGGACATGCGCTTATAAAGAAATGTCCGATTTGCAATATAGCCTTAGTTCCGTATCGCATTACGGTCTGCTATAATTGTAAGTGCTTCCATTAATGAAGTAACTATTTTTAATGCTGATAGTGGTGGGCACAGGCTACTACAACCTCTACACTATCGGGTTTGGCCCGGAGGACTCGGACTCGGATTCGGAGGAAGACTGAGGGGGGGGATGAGGATGGCCTGGGGGAAGCTGGGGGGATAGCTGATGGGGAGGGGCAATGAAGGGTGTATCTGGCTTTATTACTCTTCTATCTATAGCAGTGCAGGGGGTGAAAGCTAGTATACTGGCAGCAATGGTTAAATACATCCCTGATTATTAAGGTGCAGTGATGTAGTTGATGGAGTATTGGAGATGCGAGACATATAGTGAGGTAAAATGCCTATTTAAGGTCCGAGATACTCTTTTTTAAGCTTTTCTAAGTGGCTAGAGTTTTTTGCCTGATGAACTGAATGCGGTCCTGGTAGCAAGCACGAGTCCGATCCACACAACGAATCAGAAAGCTATTCAAATTATTTATTGCGAGCAACACCTTCATCCCCCATACTCTCACATGGCGACAGGCAATGGCTTATTTCACCCCACTGATGGAGTTCTTTTCCTGCACTTTCAAATACTCTCTTTCCACACTCAAGCTCTAGAATTATTCACAGCCCTCGTGTCTATATAGAAGTCCGTTTTATTGAACTACAATAACCAATTCATAATTTCCGTACTTTTATACATACAGGCTACCCCAAGCGAGCCTCCAAATGGTTGAATTACCTGAGCCAGAGAGGGGGGTTTTCTCTAAAAAGAACAAATGCTTTTTTGAGCCACCAGGAGCGATTTTTGGGGTGCTTTACAAAGGGCTACTGTTTATAAACCATTTTTTTTATACCGGCAGCAGGACTAGCAGTGCCCTTACTAGTGACTAGAATATCAGAGCGAGATAGCCGGTAATAAATACTGTACCATCAACTATGATGCCATTGGTGAGATTCACTAGCCTGCGAGGGAGCTGGCAATAGCCCGATGGAGGCTAAACTCCCATCCCTTGATCTGTATTTATCGCTTTTTAGTTCTCTAGGATATTCCAAGATTAGGAATAGTTCAAGTGTCGCAACCACGAAGATATTTTCTACCACCTTTGCTAAAGATCCGAGGCTAGCCTATGCCATTAACCACACTGAAAAGCTGCGAAATCTGCACATACGGTAGATTAGGGGATAGTCGAAGTGGGTAGACAAAGCTAGCCAGCACTCTAATAATCTCGCCTATTCGGGAACAACCATAGCGTCATAAGAATCGCCTATCGGTAGTGCCAGTACCGTAGGCTACTCAGCTGCGCCGTGAGACAACTGTATTGTTGAATATTAATGAAACTTGACAGAGTTCATTCAAGCAAAGACATCGTGGCCGAGTGGTTAAGGCGACAGATTAGAAATCTGTTTCGTTCGCGAGCACAGGTTCGAGTCCTGTCGATGTCGGAATACTTTTTTGTTTTTGCTAGAACAGTTGATGCTTTTGCTACCTACGGGGTTACTACACCCCCCGGGGGGCGGGAACGCTCTTGTTCAGAATAAGATACCGGGACCGTAGCACTACTTGAAGGATGAGCTAGGGCTTAGCGAGTACTAGGCTGATAGAGCTGTCCTATCATAGGTGAAAATAAAGATGTTTGTGGTGGCGGTGGAAGTTTCCGGGTGGTGAATGGCCATTTTTGTTTGAACCCCCCAAGGTTGTAACTCCTGTAGCATACACAAACAAAAAAAACACACCCGTCCTCTCCCCCTTTCCTATCACTGCCCTTTATTTCTGCACTTGGACTCCTCCCGCTACTACGGTAATCCTGCGACAGCTGACAATACTCGAGTAAAGAGCAGTTTTCGGCCGAACCTCCCGAACCACGATTTCACACCAGAGCCTCGCGCTTGGACCTGGCGCTACAAACAAACAACACGACACGACACGACACGACAATAGTGCCGGAGCAGTTTATTCCCTCTACAAGACTAGCCGAAACCACCACCATCACCACCACTCTGCGCGACAGTCCGTCGTTGACAATCCCCCAACCACATCGCCAATTAGAAAAAATCGAACGATAGTCCCCCGTTTCACCAAAAGCCTTACCTCTCGATCTCCATCAGCACTACTGCAGCTTCGTTCTCCAACATTGGCGACAGCGCGCGCAGGTACAGCGGGCTTGCTGCAAAACATCCCCGAAACTGAAAATGCGAGACGGCTATGAGTTTTTTTTGTTTTTTTCTTCGCCCAATGGACAGGAGAGGTGAGCTGGCGCCAATGGGATTCGAGAGGAGTTACCGGGGGTGTTGGGTGTTCGTTGGATGGTTATAAGTAGGCGAATGGAGAGCCCTTCCTTCCCCTCCGCGCGAAGGAGAGGAAGAGGTTGGGAAGAAAGAGGTGGACATAATTCTCATCGACCTTCTTGCGCTCTGAATACAATAAACTCACTGCATCGCACGCTACACCACGCGAATTATCACATCATACGGCACCACAATGCACTCATCACCAACAGCGCATCTCCTCCTCCTCTTCACCTCCCTCTTAACCATCACCCACGCCCTCCCAAACACCCAATCCCCCCTCCTCCTCCAACCAGAAACCTCCCCCTCAAATAGCCTTACAACCGCACCATGGGGCTACCACTACCACTCCGGCCCCCTCTCCTGGCACCGCCTCTCCCCCTCCAACACCCTCTGCAAAACCGGCCTCCGCCAATCCCCAATAAACATCCACAAATCCTTAAAGCGGCCCACAGGCCTAAAACTCCGCCGAGGCGACTACCGGGAATACGGCATTCTCTCCAACGAAGGTCAAACCGTGAGCATAAAGCCACAAGAAGATGACGCAAAGTACGGCTACCAACTCTTCCCCGGCGACCCATCTTCCCCCCCCGGCAGCCCTGGCGGCCCTGGCATCGGTGGCTGGGCACTATTAGAAACAATGCACTTCCACACCCCCAGCGAACACCACCTCGACGGCGAACATTTCGTCGGCGAGATACACGCCGTTTTCAAAGCTACCGATGGACAAACTACCATACTTTCCACGCTTCTAGATATCGATACTACGAGTAGTAATCACCTACTCACCACCTTGCACCCTTGGCTTCCCTTCGTGGCGACGCCACTTACGGCTACGTTTGTGCAATTCGACCCCAGTCCTATACTCGATCGGTTCTACCGCGCGTATCGCCGGGAGAGGGTCTATACTTATCGGGGCAGCCTGACGACACCGCCATGTACGGAGGGTGTGACTTGGATGGTGTCGCAAGATCCTGAGAAGATTAGCGTGGAGCATTATCGTAGGCTTAAGGCGATTACGAAGTTTAATGCGAGGTATTCGCAGAATCATCCGGGGTATATGAATTTGTTGGAGTTGGCTTGTGAGAAGTAAAATAGGGGTTTGATGGTGGTGGAAGAGGGAAGGAGGGTTTTTTTTTTGTCACTTCCGTTTATCTAACTGGCTAATGATTCACCCCATCACCATAACCTTTCTTTTCTTCTTTTCGTAACGTTAACTGTATGTATGATGTTATGATAAGTTGCACTGTACGGTACCCTACAAGCATCACAAGTCTTCCACCCCCTCGGCCCGAGGACACCCCGCACTACCGTACCGTGATTTACGTGCCTGAGCCGGAACGAACTCTAGCCTCTATTCCCCACGGGGCTGTCTGAAATTCTTTGATCAATTCCCGCAGCTAGGATCCAGTCAGGGAGAGGGGAAAGAGTGCTACAAACTGTGCTGACCATGTGAAAACCAGCACCCTATCAATTGCTTCTTCGCAGACACCGTGAATTGAGAAGGGTTAGGGCTGGCATTCGTTGATGAGCAGGCGGGACATGAAGAAAGATACGATATAGTACGATACGAGAAGCTTTTTAAAAGGAGATATACCATAATTTTTTTATTTTGATAACCTGTACAACAGACTAGCAAAACGAACGGACAAGGAATAACCGAAAGAAAAAAAAGAGAAAAGAGAGGAGTCCACAAATTCCATAAACCCCGGACCAAACCAAGAAGGTAAAAAGGGGAGCGGAGAAAGGGAGGATATGATAATCCCGGTGATGACGACGACGGCAAGCAAACCAAATCTTACAACTTTGGGTTTTTCAGTTTCTCCAATTCACCATAACTCTTGACAATCTCATCGACGACCTCGCCGTCTTGTATGCTAGTGACTTCTATAACAGCTTCGCGGATCCCCTTCTGCTCAACCTTAGCGCGGAGTTCGCCGCTCTGCTTATCCTCGGCATTCTCGTAAAGGAAGGCGGCAGCGATACCCTTCGCTAGATGGCTGTATCCGAGGCCGAACTCCCTCGCCATGTTCAACGGACCGACGAGTCTGTCTCCCGCGGTGACTTTGCGGATGGGTTCTCGGCCGACGCGGACTACGTCGTCCTTGATATACGGGTTTCGGAAGCGTTTCTGGATCTTGTTAATGTACTTTTCGTGTTCCTTCTCGTCGAAAGAGTGTTTCTTGCAGAGGGCTGCGCCGGACTCGAGCATGGCTTTGTATACGATGTCTTCGATCCATGGGTCGGCGAGTGCCTCGTCGACTGTTTTGTAGCCCTTCAGGAAGCCGAGGTATGCGGTGATTGCGTGTCCGCAGTTTAGCGTGAAGAGCTTTCGTTGGACGAATGCCGTGAGGTTGTCTGTTAGTTTCATGCCTGGGATATCTGGCTTCTTTCCCTTGATAGCGGGTTCCTCTACGATCCATTCGTAAAAGTTCTCTACACCGACGGCGAGGGTGTTGTTCTCTACTGAGAAGGGGGGCACGATACGGTCGACGGCACAGTTCGGGAAGCCGACGTACTGGTTAAGGTACTCTTTGTCGGCATCCTCTGGGAGATGCTTCGTAACTTCTTCTTTAAGTAGGGATGAAGCACCAGTGAGGTTCTCGCAGGCGATTATGTTGAGTTCGGAGGTCACGCCGGCCTTTCGACGAGCGGAAATTCCAGATGCAATCCCCCGGGCAATGATCCGGAGGACATTCGGACCTACGGCTGTGGTGATTATTGAGGCTTCGGTGATAGTCTGGTTCATTGCTTCTTGATTCGTGGAAATTACACCTGATACGCCTTTAATGGTGTCGATTTCGCCTTTGCGTTCTAGGTCCAAGATATATATCTCGTACTCCTTCTTCTCGTTGAGGGCATTGATCAATTTCTCCACAACGTCCGCAAAGACAAGCTCGTATCCGGCTGTAGCGAGGAGTGCACCGATGAAGCCACGGCCAATGTTACCGGCTCCAAAGTGGAGGGCCTTTTGCTTGGGCATTTTGGAGGGGAAGAGGAATTGAAAGAGTCTCTTTAGAACGGATGCCATAACAATTGTCAGCCTTTAGGCTCCCGCTCTCTTTTCCTTTTCTTGTAACTAGAAAAGGTTTCCAAAAAACGAGGGCAGAAATCAGGGAGAGAAAACTTACAGGGGGGGAAAGTGGTGTTCGTTATATATCACAAAGAAACAGTGAAATGGAGTTCACCTTGATTGACTTCTATCGTACTCGATACTTATTTATCAATGCGACCTGAGCTATCGTCCCACACACTCTCTTTCCCAAACTCGCTCACTCCCACACCGGGTGTCCGTTTGATATCTGCTGCACCCTAGTCTTGTCTGCGGGGAAATTCGGGGGCGGAAAGGCACCCAATAGCTCCGCCTCATGCACTCTCCTTCCGAACGGGAACTCCAGAAATCAGCCGCGGGAATAGTCTTGTTATTTGCCGGGGTTGAAAGTTTGCGGTATCGAAATTGCGCTGTAGTGTTTCGCTTTATCTTTCAAGGGCTTGGGACCGACAATCCTTGGTCATTGTTGCCGTATTGTTGCGGTCTTTTTTTTTACCCAAGTGAGCTTTCTTTTGGGTTTGGAGAAGTGTGAGGGACAATTATTCCGAATCAGGCTGAAGTGGCTTCACCGAATATTTTCCGTTAACTCGTTTTGATGCATGAAGGATATGGTTCGTGCGTCTCTGCTTCCTTCTCCCTGCTGGTTATGTTTGATAGGAGGGTGTGGGGAGGAACAAACAAAAAAAATGTTTGTGCTTTTTTCTTTTCCAAGATATCGCAAATTCCCTTCTCTCTTCCGGCCCCATTGCATCCTGCAAGACGGTTGGAAGTAGCTAGGTTGCCGCACCGGATTTTTCTGAATTTGTGCTGATAAAATATTTTTGAATGCTGGGGTTGGGAAGAACACATCAAAGTTACGTCAGGTTCCCACGGTACTGTATCCGTGATTTCCCCTGCTTTCTGAGACGTCACTGGGGTTAGTATCCGTACTGGCACTCATGCGGAGCTGGCCAACTTACCGATAGTCTAAACCTAAGGCTCTTGCGACTTTTCCTACTCAATTCTTGTGCTCGAGTATTGCGGTTTACCAAAATTGTGCCATTCCAGGGTTAACCAGGCGGGGGCCGACTGGGTAGGATGATAGCCGGCCTAGCGCCGATATAGTACGATATTGCTCCACCCTCTCTCCATTCATCCCCGAAATGCATGTAAATTATCTCCTGCATGCTACCAATTACCATTTCGCCCGCAAACAAACAGTTTGTAGCGGTGCCGATATATCCCTCCCGGCTGAACAAGGGATTGCCGTAGGGGCGGGGTTCCGTTATTGAAACAAAAGTGGAGCGGGTACACACGCACACCAAACTTGGCCGTCCCCCTCGGGGTGGACTAGGGGAGCCACCTTACGAGGGGAGGCGATGACTAAATTACATAATGTTTCTGATTGCGCGATGAGTTACGAGCACTCGAGCACTCTAGGTGGATGAGGACCCGGAGGCGCCGCTTGAGTTATGGTAACCATTGTGGCGTATCGCGCCGAAACACCGTTACAAAAGTGCTGCTCTAATGTCACTTCCGGTTAGATAGTTACTTAAAGGTCTTGAACGTCTCACGAGCAGTCTCAAACATAGCCGACCTCTCCGCCGGGTTATCGTCAGAAAAGAAGAAAAGACAGTAGGTTCCCAGAATTGTTTTTTTTTTCGCAGCCAAAGCCGATCAGAGGCGGGGCTGGAGATCTTTTCGTCAACAAGAGAGACAATTATCAACATTTGCTCGGAATTGACTCGCCAGGGTCCTCATCAACTGCTGACTCAACATAACTAAATGTGCCCTAGTCCTGACTCGAGTTTGTTGAGCTCAGGTACCCCGCTAGCGGTTGCCCCACTTGATAAAGGGATACAGTATCACAATCGGCTGCTAAATGGAACAAGGTGAAAACTGACAGTCAGATTGACCACCGCACCTTCTCGAGACTGTGCTCCTACTGTGCCCCGCTTTGCTTGTAATTATGAGAAACCGGTATCGTCAGAACTCAGATAGAAGAAATGTGCTGGGACTGTCGGATGTCGGACGCATGGATGGACTCGTGATCACACGGGTAACTACCGTAAAAACTGGAATAATAGAGTAATGTGCTATGTAGTCGAGAATTCCCTGCTTTAGAAAAGGGGTGAAAAACACAGCAAAAAAAGAGCGGCTCAGCCCCTCTGAGAGACATAAAAAACATGGAGAACATAAAAAACACAGACCTTACCAGAGGGGGCAAACTCCGACTACATAGCACAGCTCTCAACTATTGCAGTTTTACCGTAGTCAATGTTGTCGTCCCGCTTATTCGTATGGAATGCGTCGACGCCTCGGGATGAATCAATTGTATTAAAGGACTCTAAGACTCATGGGTGAGAGAGGAAAAAAATAAAAAATAGACATGAATTATCCGGAAGAGCAGCAAATCTCTATACATTCCTTCCTTTCCTGAGCTTTTGATTGCTTCCTGAGATTGAACCTGTTCCTCTTCGTCCATGTCCTGGTAGAGAGAATTTTACTCTTCAACCTTATGCTCAAGCCTCCATTGTTAACAGAAATATTGACATCAGTTACAGCCCTGTGGGCAGAGATATCCTGTGGGCAATACGAAAAGACGCCTCACCCAGCAAGGAGCTCCACAAAGACGTTGGAATTCCTATTCTTGGGTACGCGAGGGGAAAACGCCGCAAACTCAATGGATAGAACAAGGGAATTATACACAGCGGGACTCATAAATGCATGTACGTATAGCACGTTGTCCTCTGCTCGCGATGTCGAAGCGTTTTTTAAAAAGACTGCTATTGCATACCGCCCAAATACAAGCGAAAGGGCCAATTTTAGTGGTATACAATAGCAGTCTTTTACTTCGACATCGCGAGTACTCGAGCACTCGTGCCTACACCGTGAGTGTGGCATTATCATTCATTTGTCAATCCAAACCCCAATTGTGTGCAAACGAGTCTGGATCCTATTCCCGGGCAAACAGCCTCTGCGGTGAAGATAGATATATAGTACTCGAGAACGTCCTAATGTCCCGAGAAGGAGAGTGTGTATCATGTCCCCAGAATACCTTGAATACCGGTAGATATGAGATTTGTAGACTATGGCGCAGTTCTTGGTTCTCAGGCCCTACCACAAGATATTTGGGCAACTACGCCATCACCACCACCACAGCTGCATGCATGCGCCCCGCAACTCCAATCAACAAGAGGTGTCTCTAGAAGCAGGAGATAAGAATTAGCATATGCTTCAAACATGCACAACCTATTGCCACTAGCTGTCAATCCAGTTAGCCACTTACTCGCCAATTCCAAACTTATCCGGAAACGCGCGCGCCAAGCCCAGAAAACCACACCCATATCCTCAAATTCCGCCAGCACGACTTCTAGACACCTTTGCAATTGGCGGTAGTGATATGTAGCGACTATGGATCCAATTGGCCGATGAGATTTTAGTTTAACGCGAGTGATTATCCATGGGGCGGTGGGGGTCCTGTTAGTAGGCAAGCAGCCCCTCGCTATTTCTTTTTTGTTTCCTTCGCGAAAAAAAAGAACAAAAAACTGGCAATGATTTGGTAACAAGAATTACTACCAAAACTCTTCATCATCAATCCGCCAGTGCGATTTACGGTAGAGGGCACGCCCCAAGAGAGGGATAATTTCTTTTGTCGTTGTAAAGGTCTACGAGATGAGGGGCGATAACATTGAGGGTGATGATCAGGTGAGGTTGGTGGGACAGCATGAGCCCACGATAGGAGGAGAACCTGTCAGGCTAAAGCCATAATTGAGCCGGCACCTACCCGCATGCGTTGATGTCAGAGAATTCGTGCGTGATGCTATTAATACACTTTTCAAGAGAGGCGGATAGCCATAGCTTTTTTAATCTTTTGGAGGACGTTATGATCAGATAGGCTATTGATAACGACTTGGGTAGCACAGTTGCCGTAACGGCAAGAGTAAAAAAATGATAACAGAGCTGCACCGTACTGACCTATCAATATACACCGTGAAGTTTTTGTGCACTTTACCGGTAGTTGCTGGTGGTAGCAATGATTGCTGTACGGGACCGGTAATGAAGGTATGGTAGCGAATTAGAAAGGCTCCCACGGGAGTTGACCAAACTGTGCCCGAGTGGGCGATGAGCAAATGCACGAGAATAAAGTGCAAGAGGAGATGGGGAGTAAAGGAAAAAGGGGAACAGCTACCAATTTTCAAAGCCATATCTGTGGTTTCATAGACCAAGCTTTCGTCCTAGGCCGGAAGTTAAGTGGGTGTTTCGACCTTTGAGAAATGTTTGTTAAATGTCGTGAGAAGCGGAGCTTAAGCACTAGTGCATTAGCCCTCGGAATCTCCCTTGAAATGTCTTAGAAGTTGGCTTCGAGCTCTGAGAGTGGTGTGAATTAATGATGAGAAAACATTGACAGGAGTAGGAAAAGGAGTGAGTTTGGTCAAGGGGGAGAATAAGAAAGGTTATGTCGTGGTGTTGAGTTAGTACAAGTACAGCATTGTCGGACACGCAACAATGGACTCGCATTTGATTGCGTAGAGGCTCAGCAACGCCGCGTACCATTGATGAGACTGGAATTAGTGATTTAGAAAGAAGGAAAAAGGGGTATTTAAGAGAGATGAAAGTGAACGAAGAAAGGTCATTAAGAACCGCAATCAACCATCAACCATTAAGAACCCCCGGGAGAGCTGAGCCTCCGACAGTATCATAAGATGTTTGTCTTTAAAAGGGGCAAACGGAAAACGCAAGAAATACCGTGCCATGGAAACCTTTGCCCTCCATTATCTGGCGGGCTGCGGTCGGCTTAGTTGTGCTTGTTTGGTTCAGCTTTGGAGAGTGTCAACTGTTGATAGTATGATGAGGTATCTACCATCAAGCCGCGAGTAGACAGTGCCTAACACTAAAACTTAATTAAAAAGTAAAAAATAAAAAATAAAAAATACAAACAATTATAACCACTTTGTAAAGCAAACGGAGAGGGTGATCATATCCCCACCGGAGTAAACCTACTCTATTGAATGAGGAAAGATATGTCAACTGTAGAGCCTCAAATACTGGTAATTAAATAGCTTGCTACTGGTAGACAGTCCAAAATTTCCCCTCTCAGCACAAAGGGTGAAAACCACCCCAAACAATGAGTCGTTTAGCCCTCCCAAAAGCGTGAAATATAGTAGTACCCGACTTTGCTAGGGAAGGCGATTCGAACGATATAGTATACTCGATTGTTTGAGATTATGGTATTGATGGTAGTGTCGCGGGGTGCTTGTTGCTCTTGGGTCCGGCTTGTCGCTTCCGGGATCGTGGTGCGATGGGCCTCGGATTTTATGATAGTATGCTTTTTTCGTTGATCAGCACCGCAGCTTGATGTGAGTTAAATTCCGTTCGGCTCGTCCTTACGGCGCTTTCTCTTCCGGTAGCTAAGAAGGGGAATTCCGACGTCACGACCCACTTTTCTTTTATTCGAGTTCTTCCAGTATTAACCAATCAGGTCAATCGGCGACTCTAGTATCCTAATAGTAAAGTAAATTCCAATCTACCCTAGTGGGAAAGCAGGTCACTTGGTATTTGAGATATCCTAGCCATGAAGGACACCTGAAGGTGATTGAGCGAGTGATAAGGCATGAAGGGGAAATTATTTCAACAAAATTAATAATGAGGGGAATTGGACTCTTGTACGGGTAAAGCCATATAGGTGTATAGGCAGTAGAATGGACCGTATGTTCTGCCCGAAGCCCCGGATAATATGGTGTTACTCGTTTGATGGGCTTGGAGTTCCTTCCCTCAGTCATCTGTGTGATGGTAAATAATCCCAGTAGTAGAGGATTGTATTAGCAGTACCTAGGAGCGCAAGTATGTAACAGGAAGCGCAATAGTATGGAGGAGCACAGAAGTGTGGACGAGTGGGCACCTAGGGCATGAACGGATGTATATGGCACGGTCGGATATATAGGGCTATACATGTACGAGCAGAGTTTTCACTATCATAGTATTACTTAAGTGGTCTTTAGCTAGCAACCTCCATAAAAGAACATACACACCTCAGCATTTTCTCCCGTCAACACCTGCACACGATCGTGACACCTCCATCATTGTGCCCTCCCACCATTCCTGCTTCCGATCCCAGTGTTTTTAGGGTTAGGGTTAATGGTGACAGTCCAGGAAATTGTATAGGTCTTGGGTGGAACTATTTCTCAAACTAAAAACTCCGATCTTCGGGTGTCCCGTAGAACAAAAATTTGCAGCACTATTCTGGATGGTGTGATTTTCAGACAAGTTCTTGTAGGCTTGAGCTTCCCTGGAATTATTGGAGTACCTGCGTTGGTTTTTTTTTTGTTTTCCCTTCTTCCCCTCACAAGGCTATAAATGGTAGAGGTAGTTTTCATAGCCAATAGTTTCCACAGATAAAATCACTCATTTTGTGCTAAAAAGTTTCTAGGGTGAGGAGTTGCTATCCTAATCTAAAGGAAGCAAAGAAAAAAGGAGATATTGATCACCACCTCGTTCTGTGGCGTATTTTTCTTAATCGTGCACGGTACTGTACTTGTTGCCCTTTGCTGGCAGTCTTTGCTACCCCGCCGATTGTACCTCGCTCATCGGTCTATTGTGTAGAGTAGGATCTAAGCACCTTGTGACAGGGATGATCCCCTCTATCGAGGAAGGCTAGGCTTTTAATAATCCACTGTCCCACACGGCGATAATCGTTTATTTTCCTACTCCGCGTGATGAATATTTAATAACAAGTTGTGGATGAACAGAATCTAGATTCTGGGTTTCTGTTAGCTGTATGGTTGGGTATTTCAAGTAAGGCAATAAGGTTACCTTGAGACAAAAAACCTAGCCCGGAGGACGGATATTGATTTTGGGGGGAAGCTTGGTGCGCTTCTCCACCTACACACCGGAGAGTTTGAAGGACATCATTTTATATGCCTTGTCCTCCGGCCTGGGCGCTGTGCCATGTAGTTTTATGTGCGAGCCTGGTGAGAGTATGTGAGCTATGGGGAGATAAAGTCCTCAATGAACATACTCGATTAGAAGGACACTGTTATTGGGGAATTGATTGGTAGCCCAATAACTTAGCGTGTGGGGCGACTAGGGAAATGAAAAGAATGCACCAGAAGAATGAATAGTTCACCCATTTCTTTACTCTAATCTATTATGCTCTAAAACCCCGGGATTCGAAGGACGGGCAGCCTATCGTGGTACCTGCCGTATTACAGCAAAACACGAGAAAAAATAATTACACCCTACTACGTACTACGCGTAGAGGCTGTAGTTAATATCATTAGGCGCCCTTCCCTTAAGCTTACTTCAATGCAAACAGCTTCCCTTTCCAACCCCGGACTGCACCGCCACCGATCATCAACCCCACGCTCCTGAATCACGTGAATTCCGAACTTCTCTGCCCCTCAGATTAAATTTCATCGCCTGCAGTATCCCTTCTATAACTTCGCAACTACTCGTAGATCACCCTTCAACGGGCATTTCTTTCCCCACTGTTCATGAGAAGTACTCGCTTAGCCATCGCTGCGGTGAAAGAACTCCCATCCCTCCTTACAGAGTCGTGCTGACTAGTGCTATTAATAAGCCCCCTGTTTTCTTGATTGACGGTCTTCTATCTCCGCCACGACAATCCGATGACCGACGCGGAGTCATTTTACGATAAGCTTTTGGCGTCACTAGCGATTCCTAGACTCGAACTTGGCCAGCGAGATGAGGCGGAAAAGAGTAACTCCGAAGCGGAAGTACCGACTATGGAGGCTCTTGAGGGACCGGGTAAGACGAATGGTTTAAGCTCCGCAAGTGACTTGGTGGGCATTCAGGATGGTAGCAGGGGACCGGTGGCTCCGCAATCACCAATTGAAACGCGTGGTTTTGGATTAGGCGAGGGGGAGAAGGCAGCTACTGCCCGTGTTGGGGAACGTCGTGATGAAGTTCTTCCGGACGCCCCGTTGCTAGAAGAGTCGAACAAACCTCGCCCTCCGGCCAATTTACCATCACCAGAGCGACCGAAGCCGAGCTCTACTGGTGCGCTAAAGGTACGGACTTCGGCTGCACTGGAGGCTGAGTTACGGCGGCGATTGTTGGAAAGTGGGTTGAGGAAGCGAAAATCCTTTTCTGAGCCTGAGGCACCTGCATCCCCAACTGCGGCGCCGGACGAAAACGCCGAAAAACGTCAAAAGCTACAAGACCCCGGAGACAACTTACAAGTCGGTAGTGCGCCTACCGGTTCGGAGGATCGCGCTCCAGAGGCCGATTATCTCGGCCCCGATAAGACGGCAGAACTACGTCGAAGATTGCTATTCGAGCGCAACGCGTATGAAAAACAAAAATCGTCCACACAGAAGCCCAGCGCCGCCCCGCCAGCAGCACTAGCTAAGCCCGTGAGATCGCAATCACCGATTAGCATCTCCTCTGATGATGACGACCAACATACCACTAAATCCTTGTCACATCCTGTATCTCTTCCCCCCCGCCCCCCTCCACGAGCTGGTTTCAGGTTGAGGATCTCGGTTCCTTTCGCCGCTTTAGCAAGTGGATACCTTGTTGTGCAGACAGAAGAGTTGCCTTTGAGCACTACATTGACCAGCATCATCGAGTTATTTGGCCCCTTGAATGACCGAGACCACTTGTTTTTCCCGCATTCGAAACCCAAACCCTCTCAGAATACTACGAAAGCTGAGGGCAGTGATGAGGAAATGGAGGAGGAAGAGTTGGGGCAAAGGTTCTACTATGAACCTGAGGATTCTGAGATAGAACCTCAAGGAGAAGCTACTGGACAATCGATTAAAACCCCGACAAAGAAGCCAAGCGAAACTAGGCCTAAATCGCAGAGCACTTTGAATGGTGGAGCACCTGAATTTGTACCAGCCGACAAGAAGGAGGGGCCCGATGAGCCTGCGAGTTGGGTAGCAGGACGGAAGACCCTAGAGGATGTTTGGACTGGAGGAAAGCAAGAGGTCGAATGTGTACTGATTCGGGCAGGGGAATTAGATCATGAACAAGGTCAGGCCGCTGAAATGTATACGGATGGCGAGTGTTTTCCGCAGAATGGATGGGGAGGCATGAGAGATTTTCTACCGACAGGGAAGCAGTCTGAGGGAGAGCCCCATGGACAATGGGGATTTGGTGCATCTGGGTTCCCCCCTGATAGCATGAGTTACGGATATCCGAACCAGCAGTGGGCGGGGCCATACCTCGACCCGAACATGCCTAGTCCTTCAACACCTTGGTTCCCGCAGCAAAACTTCCCCCAGCCATCACCAGCGTTCCTTCCATCTCAGCAAACACAACCTGACTTTCCGCCAGAAGGCGGTAACGGCCCACAGGCCATGCACTGGATACCTGGGCATACGGATTACACTACCGCAGGCTGGATGTACGGTTTTAATGGAACCGCCGATGCCTCGGCCCCACAGGAGTCCCCCGCCGCTGGTGACGGGGCACCGATCCCCCCAGCTCCCGAATCTCGCGGCGCACCCGGTAGCGTAAAGAAACGCATTAGGGGCGGTCGGAGAAAGAAGGATAGAGGGAAACCCGGCTCAATTAGTAGTCCGGGAGTAGCTAGGACCGGTGGACCATCACGCCCCGGCCACTAAACGGGTATTTGTCCTTCTTTGATCCCTTTTCGATGAGTATTGCCTCTACTTACGAGTCTTAGTTCCTCTTCCCTCCCTTCCTCCCTCCCCCCTTCCCCCCTTCTATTCTTACTTTCGCCAACGCTTCATTGCAAAGATAAAAGGTACAGTATCGTCATGATCTAAGACCAAAAAGCGAGTACTACTGATCATTCTCCACCGGCTTATACTCGGATTTTTACAATTTCTTCACCCCTCCTTCCGCATAGCATGCTTTTCCTTCATATACCTCATAGCTCATCAATTGTAACGCCCCGCCCCACAGCGGCTTCCATTTGTTTCCCCCCCACTTTGTCTCCTCTTTTGAATGTCATTCTTTACCATCCATAAGTCACACTCTGTTCCAATTATTAGCGGCATTCGCATTGGTTTTGTAGTGTAGACTTATTTTTTTGTTTTTCCTTTTACAGTACAGATAGCCTGGTTTAGTGGGCGGGTGGGTTCATGAATTGAGAATCGTTTTATACCTACTGCATGCTGCAAAATAAGTTTGTTCGATGAGCGATCGAGTGCTTGTATCATACTTCGATGTGATAGTTCGAATACCCCGCTCATTGTTGACACGCACAGAGAGCCTGACACATGGCCAATCAGGATTGGTAAAATGGCTTTAGCCTTGTTGACACCTGAGCTACGGGTATTTCCTGAAATGGAAGAGTGCTTAAAAGGGAAGTTTGCACAGTTTTGGTGCTAGAGAGGTGGGGGTGAGAAATGAGACGGTTGGAAGCTGTGGCGGTGAGGGGTTGCTTGCTTCGGGCGCTACAGAATTGGAAAATAGAATAGCCTTGTGTGATGTGAGTGTGTAGATGTGGAGTTTAGGTGTTGGTTGTTTTGGCCGCGCCGCAAGTTGGTTTTTTGCAGGATCCCGCCGGAGATATTTTTTAGTTGGTGTTTCTGCGAGGGGTGGTTTGGAGTATGATGTTTGTATGAGTGCTATGATGGAGGTGGAGGTGGTTCTTGTACAGTAGTATGCCTCAAGGTTGGAAGATTGTTCGAGTGATGGTGCGTGAACCGTATTTGTAAGTTACTGTAGTCGGCAATGTCGGAGCTGCTGTTATTTCTGGGAAATGAGGAAGAAATCTAGTTCGGCGGCAAGAGTATTGTGCAATGGTACGTGGGAACTAGTATCGTTCGAGCAATGTAGTTTCATATCCTCAATGAGCAAACAAAGCGCCGACTTCTGTTTGAAATCGTAGAGGATCTCTCACAGTAGACGTCTGGGGGTAAGGGGATGCTTCTGTTGAAACCTACCAACAACTTTGGAAGAGATCCACCACCCTCCCCATTAAAATACCGAAATCCAGCTTCCAGTAGGATAAGTATTTATTCCCAAGTTTATATTCCACGAAATTCCTAGCTGTCTCAGTGGTCAACACGTCAAGAACCAATCAACCTCCTGTCACAATTACCTAGAACCCGGGAGGACAATTCATTCTTGCAATTAGTTATTATTGAGCGATCCGTCATGTAAGGCAAGAGATTTAAAAAATCCTACCCTATGAAGACTGGGAGGTTGGAGAACCTAGCCTTATTCAATAGGGCTGTGGGGCAAATTAGACCTGCTATGAGGTCTGATATAATACTATAGGAGAATCTGACTCTAGATTTTAGTAAGGTTGGCGGTTAGCGGGTAGCAGAAAGGGAGGAAGAAATTTCTTTTTGCTTTCTTGGTATTGGAAGAGTAGCGATGGGTTGGGAAAGCTATTGGGGTTTTTACCTTTTTTGTCTTCTGATGGGATGGGCTCTCCTTATTTATTGCTTTGCAAACCTTTTCTTCTTCTAGCGGAGATGGGGATAGATAGTTCCTATTGGAAGGCATAATATTAGTAGAGGCACAATGGGTGTAGCAAGGATATATCCGTGATGTTGAAATAAGATTAGCGCAATAGTGTACTAGTACTAACCTGGCCCTTTCGCCTTCTGTTCCCTCTTTGATATTTCCCAATCTTGAATATTATTTCTGTTTCAGTATTCGGATTAGCTAAAATGCACTCGACTCCTAGCCTTCCTTAGCAAATTTTTCCTGATAGTCTCTGTAGTGTTGCAAAGAAAGCATTCAGTAATCGAACCCAGGGGTTATCAGTGTTCCCAAGCGTCCAGTCCGTCCGTCTTTTCCCTAGGACGGGACGGACGCCGCATTCTCTGCCACTGCCCGGGACGGACGCCCAACTTGTAGTCCGTCCTAACCTGTGCCCGGGACGGACGGCCGGGCCCTATAGGCTTTTCGAGTGATAAGATGTGATGTGGGCGGTAAAATGAAACGAAACGCCAAGCACAAAAGAGTGATCGCCAACAACGGTGACGAACTTTTTCTCATTCTACTGCTCACTGTTACGCTCACGACTTGGGAGATAGACCGAGTCAGCCCTAACTCCTATGCGGGGAATGTGATAATGCTTCAGACTATTACTTGTAGTTAAATAACACGGTTTGGATAGTGCAAAGTATAAGAAAATAGTGAAAATGAGACACGGTTTCTTGCCGAGGTGGCTTATCGGATGTGAGATATACTCCTATCCCTCTGGTATTAAAACGGGCCACGCACTTATTTTGTCAATGAACCACGTATATCACACTACGATGAAATTCAGGGGGTGACTATCTATTATAGGTTAGCGTGAAAAATATCTATAGGGCCCGGCCGTCACCTACAGGACTGCAGTCATTATGGAAGACGGACGCCGTGCCCGGCCGTCCTTATCCACCCTGCCCGGGACGGACGGGACTATAGGACGCCAGGGCCCTGCCGTCCGGACGGGACGGTTGGGAACACTGGGGGTTATCGGGGGGGGGGTTCTTCGATATCTTAGTAAGCAGGGGTAGTAGGAAATACTTGCCTAGCCGAATTGGACCTGGGCATCTTGTACTTTCGATTCGGCTGCTTGGATATTTAAAAGGTAGAAATAGGAGCACTGGTACCTGTTTGTCTATTTCTTCTACTCATCAAATACTGTTTTACTAGACGGGATTCTAGAAATCTTATAACTCCCTGGTTTGAAAAAAATGCTTGACAAGCATATTTGGTTTAGGCTTAGCCTTCGACTTTCTGGATTTTGGGTTAGTAACTAGTTAGTACCGTCAGAGAGGTAGGGGGATGAATTGGCCTGATAGGCGATATGTATTGTACAGCATAGCTTTTCTGTTTATGCTTGACCTGGAGAAGAAGGTGAGGAAGGAGAAGCCTGTAAGTGGTCAATTAAGCAAGAGAGAGGTGAAAGTCATGAGCTAAGGCTACCCCTGCTGTACTAACCTTATCTTCGAATAGCCTCTGCTAATAGGGTACAAGTCTTGGGCTCTCTCTCTCTGCACTTTTGGTTCCAAAATGCAAACTTATAGTAATTCTTACCCAGTTTTTAAAAGCTACCTATCTTGTACTTGTTGTTACGGTTGGGTCCTGTCGGTTTGCGCAATGAAATATACAACCCGAAGATACTCCTTAACCTAAGGGTGTAAGTTTTACTCACCTGGTGGAAACTGCAAGTTTTTGGTAGTATCCCTTCCGTCGTAACAACCGGCTTATCGTGCCATTCGGACCAACCATGGAAATGCCAAAAATGGGATAAAGCCTTGGATTTAATTGGTCACCACAATTGCTTTTATGATTTTCATTCTGTTTAGTTACTTTTAAGGGCTGTGGGAAATGATTTTTTTTTTTTCCTCTTAATTTGAGGGGTTGGAGTTGTGGTTGTTGTCACAGTCACGAATTTAGTCTACGATCGAAGGGATAAGTGCCTCAGGAGAACTGGTGATTTACCTATTGGATAAAGTCCTGTAATCAAGTGTGCGCTGATACCTAAAGTGAGAAATAAAAATATCATTTCAACATGTGCATAAATTATGGACATAAATTTAGTTTCTTCTTTCTATTGAGCAGTACGTACTATGACAGAGCTTCAATATAAGATTGAAGTTTTGATTGAGAGGAGGGAGATTTGGGTTTGTAGAGATGTGATAGAAGAAGTAATTTATTAGTAGGGTTCTGGGAGGGATGGCCTATATTAAATTTATAAACATAGTAAGAATAATTATCTTATTATATATCTTATTATGTACAATAAAATTTTTGTTATCCAAATAGAGCAATGCTTGTATCTATCGAACTGTTATATATCATACCCAGTTACAACTAGTTAGCACTGTGACTAGCATTTCATAGGGGGTTAGTGTTTGTGACTGTTGTCTAGTCAGTGCTTGGGAAAAAAGCGCCTAGCTGGCCACTTCCTCCGCTTAAAAGGGAACCAAAGGGACGATGAGAATGGCAACTACACCCTTTTAAACGCTAGGAGATAAACGCGAACACGACGAGAATCGATTCCTTTTTTGTCCTTTTTTTCTTCTTTCACAGTAGCTTTTGCGATTTGCTACGAAACTGTACCTGTGGGCTTGTCGAAGTTCGACCAAACGCAAGCAGACATTAGTCCCGATAGGATGCCAAGCTTAACACCGCTTTCACGGGCTGCCAAGGGTGGGCATGAGGAAGTGGTTACGATGCTGCTTGAACGGGGCGATGTGGACCCCAACGCTGCTGATTGGTATGGCCGAACACCACTCTTCATGGCGGCCCGTAAAGGGCGTGAAGGAGTCGTGAAGATCCTACTAGGATGGAATGATATTACTTTCAATACTGTCGCTGCTGATGGTAAAGTGCCTCTCGTTAGAGCACCCTTGGTTGGAAATGAGGGCGTCGCAGAGATGGAGCTAGAGCGGAAGAAGGTCAACCCCAACACTATGGACGAAGCTGGCAAAACATCACTCTATATAGCGGCGCGGAAAGGACATACTGGAGTGGTTAAGATGCTATTGGAGCGCCACGATGTTAATCCCAACATCGCCAATTACTATGGCCAAACGCCTCTTTTCGTAGCCGCCAGGGCAGGACATGGGCCAATTGTGAAGATGCTGCTCGAACACGTGGATATTAATCCTAATATCGTTGATTGTTGTGGAGAAACACCACTGTCCGTAGCTGCATCGGAGGGACATAAAAGGGTGGTGAAGAGGCTTCTGTCACGAGAAGATGCTAACCCCAACACTCTAAATGAATATGGCGAAACACCACTCTCCACTGCCGCCAGGAACGGGTGTGAAGGGATCGTAAAGGTTTTACTGGAGTGCAAGAATGTCGACCCTAACATTGCTTGTACTTATGAATACTATGGCCAAACACCACTCTTTATAGCGGCCCAAGACGGACATAAGGGGATTGTGAAGATGCTACTGGGGCGCGTGGATCTCAATCCCAATACTACTGACGAATCTGGCCAGACACCACTCTACATTGCCGCCCACAATGGGCACAAGGAAGTCGTGAAAGTGCTACTGGGGCGGAATGATGTCGACCCCAACGCCACCGATCGTGTGGAAACGCCACTCCTCGAAGCTGCCTGGGGGCAACATGAAGAAATCATGGAGACGCTACTGGAAAATGTGCGTGTCAACCCTAACGTTGCGGATGTGCTGGGCCAAACGCCACTCTTTTTGGCCGCCGGGCAGGGCTATGAGAGAGTCGTCAAGATGCTCTTGGCGCGGGACGATGTTGACCCCAACACTCCCAATATGCTTGGGCAAACGCCACTCTTCGAGGCTGCCCATAAGGGACACGAAGAAGTGGTGAAGATGTTGCTAAGACGATCAGATGTCAATCCTAATGATCCTAGCGATCGTGGAAATGCCCCACTCCTCGCAGCGGTGTCGGAGGGCCATGCGGGTGTTGTAAAGATCTTGCTAGAACGAGCAGATGTCAATTCTGATATGAGAGGTCTCACTGGTGCAAAGGCCCTCGTGCGAGCTCGGGAGCGTGGACATGATGCCCTTGTGGAATTCCTATCCAAATATAGAAGTCTGCCTCCCGGGTTGTTTAAGGATAAATTTACTGCAAAAATATCACAAGCGCGATTTGATCCAAATCACCCCGTCTAAAAGGTGCCGTAGGATTTGATTTCAAGACTAAGGCAGCGCACTCCCCCCTATAGCTCGCACATCATTCTAAGAAGCACGGGATTGCGACTGGTAATGGTATGGTATCGAGTTAACAATTTGTTTTCTCTAGAGCTATGGTAGATAGGGTGGCACAATGCATCATGTACTGAAAAGGGTGTTTCCAGTTTCTTTGTCCTTAAGATCACATAGGCTACTTATCACCTATACAAATAAACTAGATTTCCCAGAGTGCTCTAAGAAGTAAGAGTTCATCTCCTTTTATCCGTAAGAGAAATGAGAGCATAAGAGATCAATTCTACCAACAGGGTTCTAGTATTTTTGTGGGTGAAAAGAGACAGCAAGTATTCATAATTGAAATATTCGGTTTGTAGAAGTTAATAAAAGATTGGATAAGGAAGAAGAAAGCAAAAGAAGAAAGAAAACAGTATCATAAGCCATGTCTGCATGCCTTGTCAAATAGAAGGATTTTGTCATCGATCGACCGATGATCTTCTATAAATCAGTTAATGAAATGGTTTCTCTGAGTGTCCCTTCCTGCTTTTTATATGGTAGTAAGGCGGGTGGATAGAAAATACGATAGTTCTACGAAAATATTTCACTCACAAACACTCGCTACAACATTCACCTCCGTAAACCAGTACTAGGATCTCGCATTGCAGGTATCGTGCAGGGTAGCGGCATCATTTGTCATAGGAGTCCATGCCGCAGAAAGTGCCAACCAACCAAACTTCCTCATAGTAGGCAGATTAGAAGGTGGTTAGATAAAGGACTTAAGTTACACATGGGACATTAGCAGCATACGAGGGCGGTTATGTGCGTAGGGGTCTCTACTGAGTAGGATCTACAATATTCTTATCCGCAATGCCGGGGGCTAATCGTTTATTCAGAAGCCTAAATTGTATTTTCTTTTCCCACCGTGAACGCCATGTGTGACATTCCCCCTCTTACATCTTTAGAGCCCGTTTGGTGAAAATGGAGGGGGACAGCTATTCCGTTTTGTGACTATTTTACCTATAGAAACTACAAGTATTGTTTTAGAATATCGGAACAGAAGGGAAAAGGTCTTATCCCTTAATAATTTATTATGTCAAAATTTATGCCATAGGAGCATCTAAAAGGTCTAATCTGATCACAAGAAAAACTGAGCTGGACCCTTTGCCCTCACCTGAGTTCCGAACTTTGCTTGACTGAGCACACTGCTGTAAAAACTGGTTAAATCCACTATGGCCCATTGACCTCGGGTCCCGTGGTTGGCATTCCTTAGGGTTTGTGTTTGTGACTCTCATTTGGGAAAGCATTTTTAGCCGGCGGGTTCCTTCACACACCTCTTAAAAATTAATGGAATCAAAGGGACGATCAGAACGACAACTACGCCCTTCTAAACGCCAAGAGACGAACGCGAACACGACGAGAATCGATTCCTTTTTTATCCTTTTTCTTCTTTCACATTAGCTTTTGCGAGTTGCTACGAAACTGTACTTGTGGGCTCATATTGTCGAAGTTCGACCGAACGGTAAACACAAATTACGGTTTTCCCCATTTTAGGCAACCTTGTTAACTTACCTCGCTTTCCTTTTTGAGGACAGATATTGGCTGTTTTATTTGTATCTGGGTCGATATTTGTTCTTTCCCTACGGTGAACATAGTGCTAGGGCAAGCAGACATTAGTCTCTATAGGATGTCAGGCTTAACACCGCTTTCACGGGCTGCCAAGGATGGGCATGAGGAAGTGGTCACGATGCTGCTTGAGCGGGACGATGTGGACCCCAACGCTGCTGATGGGCATGGCCAAACACCACTCTTCATGGCGGCCTGCGAGGGGCATGAAGGAGTCGCGAAGATCCTACTAGGATGGAATGATATTACTTTCAATACTGCGGCTGCTGATGGTAAAGCGCCTCTCGTTAGAGCACCCTTGGTTGGAAATGAGGGCGTCGCAGAGATGGAGCTAGAGCGGAAGAAGAAGATCAACCCCAATACTATGGACGAAGCTGGCAGAACACCACTCTTTATAGCGGCGCTGAAAGGACATACTGGAGTGGCTAAGATGCTATTGGAGCGCAATGATGTTAATCCCAACATCGCCGATTATTATAGCCAAACGCCTCTTTTCGTAGCCGCCAGGGCAGGACATGGGCTAATTGTGAAGATGCTGCTCGAACACGTGGATATTAATCCTAATACTGTTGATTATTATGGAGAAACACCACTGTCCGTAGCTGCATCGGAGGGACATAAAAGGGTGGTGAAGAGGCTTCTGTCACGAGAAGATGCTAACCCCAACACTCTAAATGAATATGGCGAAACACCACTCTCCACTGCCGCCAGGAACGGGCGTGAAGGGATCGTAAAGGTTTTACTGGAGTGCAAGAATGTCAACCCTAACATTACTTGTATTTATGAATACTATAGCCAAACACCACTCTTTATAGCGGCCGATGAGGGACATAAGGGGATCGTGAAGATGCTACTGGAACGCATGGATGTCAATCCCAATACTGCCGACGCATTTGGCCAGACACCGCTCTACATTGCCGCCCACAATGGGCACAAGGAAGTCGTGAAAGTGCTACTGGAGCGGAACGATGTCGACCCCAACGCCACCGATCGATGTGGGGAAACACCACTCCTCAGAGCTGCCTTGGAGCAACACGGAGATGTCATGGAGACGCTACTGGAAAATGTGCGTGTCAGCCCTAACTTTGCGGATGCGCGGGGCCAAACGCCATTCTTTCTGGCCGCTGGGCAGGGCAATGAGAGAGTCGTCAAGATGCTCTTGGCGCGGGACGATGTTGACCCCAACACTCCCAATATGCTTGGGCAAACGCCACTCTTCGAAGCTGCCCATAAGGGACACGAAGAAGTGGTGAAGATGTTGCTAAGACGATCAGATGTCAATCCTAATGATCCCGACGCTGGTGGAAAAACACCACTCCTCGCAGCGGTGTCGGAGGGCAATGCGGGTGTTGTAAAGATCTTGCTAGAACGAGCAGATGTCAATTCTGATATGAGAGGTCTCACTGGTGCAAAGGCCCTCGTGCGAGCTCGGGAGCGTGGACATGATGCCCTTGTGGAATTCCTATCCAAATATAGAAGTCTGCCTCCCCGGTTGTTTAAGGATGAATGTACCGCAAAAATATCACAAGAGCGATTTGATCCAAATCGGCACCCGTATAGAAGGTGCCGTAGGATTTGATTTCAAGGCTAAGGCAGCGCACTCTCCCCTATAGCTAGCACATCCTTCTAAGCAGCACGAGATTGCGACTAGTAATGGTATGGTATCGAGTTAACAATTTGTTTTCTCTAGAGCTGTGGTAGATAGGGTGGCACGATGAATCATGTACTGAAAAGGGTGTTTCCAGTTTCTTTGTCCTTAAGATCACATAGGCTACTTATCACCTATACAAATAAACTAGATCTCCCAGAGTGCTCTAAGAAGTAAGAGTTCATCTTTTTTCTGTAAGAGAAATGAGAGCATAAGAGATTAATTCTACTAACAGGGCTACAGTATTTTTGTGGGTGAAAAGAGATATAAAGTGTTCATAATTGAAATAGTCAGTCTGTAGAAGTTAATAAAAGATTGCATAAGGGGGGAGGGGGCAAAAGAAGAAAGAAAACAGTATCATAAGCCATGTCTGCATGCCTTGCCAAATAGAAGGATTTTGTCATCGATCAACCGATGATCTTCTATAAATCAATTAATGAAATGGTTTCTCTGAGTGTCCCTTTCTGCTTCTTATATGCTAGTGAGGCGGGTGGATGGGGGATACGATAGCTCTACGAAAATATTTCACCCACAAACACTCCCCACAACATTCACCTCCCCAAACCCTAACTAAAGGTATCTAAAAACAAATAGGTGTAACAACAATATGTCTAAACATAATTTTACCCCCACAGTACTAGGATCTCGCATTGTCAGGTATAGTGCCGGGTAGCGGCATCATTTGTCATAGGAGTTCATGCCGCAGAAAATGCCAATTAACCAATATCCCTGATAGAGGGCATATTTCAGATTTAGCGGATAGTTAGATAGAAGAATTAAACATGAGGCAGTGGCAGCATACGAAGAGGGTTATGTGCATAGGGCTCTACCGAGGATCCACAATATTCTTATCCGCAACTGGAGTTAATCGTTTATTCGAAAGCCTAAATTGGGTTTTCCTTTCCCACCGTTTACGCTATGGGTGACCCTCCCCCTCTTACATCTTTAGAGCCCGTTTGGGGAAAACCGAGGGGGGGAGGGGGGCACTCGTTCCGTGTCGTGACTATTTTACTTGTATCTTAGAAATGGCTGTTTCAGAATTTTGGAATAGAAGGATAAACGGCCATTTATATGGGGTAACGGAACGGAGCCGTCGTATAATATATCGCTTAATATTATTATGTCAAAATTTATGCTATAAGAGCATCTAAAGGATCTAATATGATCACAAGAAAAACTGGTCTGGACCCTTTGCCCTGACATAAATTCCCAACTTTGCTTGACTGATCACACTATGGTGGCGGACGTCCAAAAGAGGGACCAGTGGGGGATTCAAAATGTAATGCCTTATATAATCAGGGTCAGGGCTGATTGCCAAGAAATGGATACAGAAAGGCCTGAAGTTCGAGTCACAGTGGTGATTTAGTTATTTTTTTTAATTATTTTTGCATTTGTCATCATATATTTCCTGTTATTGCAGAGAGAGTAAAAGTATAGAGTGTTTGTTTACATCTTTGAAGCCTAGATTACCCCCAATCAACTCCTTTGATTCTTGCTGAATGCACCCAATATGTCTTCGCTAGACTCTCTCAACCAGCATGAACAAAACGCTTCAATCACGAATTCTCGCTCTCTTCCTATCACAACAAATCTACTTAGTATTTGTACTGATACCATGATTAAATTCATCAATAAAAGTTTTTTTTATCATATTAAATCAATTACAAAGTTATTCCTAGTTCTATTTTGTATTTTAAATATCAAAACATGCATAAATAGATGTAGACAAACAATGCATTATCCATTTCCTTTATATTACCCCTTACCCTGATTATGTAAGGCATTACATTTTGAATCCCCCACTGGTCCCTCTTTTGGACGTCCGCCACCATACTGTAAAAACAGTTTAAATTCATTATGGTCCATTAACCTCGGGTCCCCCGTTAAATATAGAAGACCGGAACCATACCCAGTTACCACTAGCTGGGGCCGTGGTTAGCATTCCTTAGGGTTTGTGTTTGTGACTCTCGTCTGGTCAGTGCGTGGGGAAAGCATTTTTGGCCGGCAGGTTCCCCCACACGCCTCTTAAAACGGAACCAAAGGGGCGATGAGAACGACAACTACATTCTAAACGCTAAGAGACGAACGCGAACACGACGCGACGAGAATCGATTCCTTCTTTACCCTTTCTTCTTTTGCTCTTTTACAGTAGCTTCTGCGAGTTAACTTAGTACGAAACTGTACCTGTAGGCTCAGATTGTGGAGGTTCGATCGAACGGTAAACACAAATTAAGGTTTTCCTCGTTTTAGATAACCTCGTTCACTTGCCTCGCTATTCACTTTTAAGGACAGACATTGGCTGTTTTATTTGTCTTTCCCTACGGTGAACATAGTGCTAGGGCAAGCAGACATTAGTCTCGATAGGATGCCCGGCTTAACACCGCTTTCATGGGCTGCCAAGGGTGGGCATGAGGAAGTGGTTACGATACTACTTGAGCGGGACGATGTGGACCCAAACGCTGCTGATGGGCATGGCCAAACACCACTCTTCGTAGCGGCCTGCGAGGGGCATGAAGGAGTCGTGAAGATCCTACTAGGATGGAATGATATTACTTTCGGTACTGCGGCTGCTGATGGTAAAGTGACTCTCTTCGGAGGGCCCTTAGCCGGAAATGAGGGCGTCGCGGAGACGCAGCTAGAGCAGAAGAGGGTCAACCCCAACACTGTGGATGAATATGGCAGGACACCACTCTTCATAGCGGCGCAGAAAGGACATAATGGAGTGGTCAAGGTGCTATTGGAGCGCAACGATGTTAACCCTAACATCGCCCATCAATATGGCCAAACGCCTCTTTTCGTAGCCGCCGAGAAGGGACATGAGCTAATCGTGAAGATGCTGCTGGAACTCATGGATATCAATCCCAATAGTGCTGATGATTATGGAAAAACACCACTATTCATAGCTACCAGCGAGGGACATGAAGGGGTTGTGAAGAGGCTTCTATCCCGAGAAGATGCCAACCCCAACACTGCAAATAAATATGGCGACACACCACTCGCCACTGCCGCCAGGAATGGGAGTGAGGGGGTCGTAAAGATGCTACTGGAGTGCAAGAATGTCAACCCCTACACTACCCAACATGGCCAAACACCACTCTTCATAGCTGCCCGGATGGGACATAAGGAGGTCGTGAAGATGCTGCTGGAACGCATGGATGTCAATCCCAATCCTGCGGACGAATATGGCCGGACCCCACTCTACATTGCGGCCTACCATGGGCGCGAGGAAGTCATGCAAGTGCTACTGGAGCGGAACGATATCGACTCTAACGCCACCGATCGATGTGGGGAAACACCACTCATGGAAAAGCTACTGGAAAAGGTGCATGTCAACCCTAACGTTGTGGATATACTGGGCCAAACACCACTCTTCCTGGCTGCCAGGCGGGGCCATGAGAGAGTCGTTAAGATGCTCCTAGTGCGGAACGATGTTGACCCCAACACTCCCAATAGATCTGGCCAAACGCCACTCTTCAAAGCTGCCCATAAGGGACACGAAGAAGTGGTGAAGATGTTGCTAAGACGATCAGATGTCAATCCTAATAATCCCGACGCTTGTGGAAAAACTCCACTCCTAGCAGCGGCGTCGGAGGGCCATGCGGGTGTTGTGAAGATCCTGCTGGAGCAAGCAGATGTCAACTTCGATATGAGAGGTCTCGCAACAGCACTCGTGTACGGCGGCGGCCTATAGCGACAAAGCCGCCACCACAAATCTTAAAACTTAAAAAATCTTAAAAATTAAAAAGTCCCTCGACCATAAGTGACAAAGTTCTTGAAAATTATCATCATTGGTATTATAGGGTATTGACCAATACTCTAGCCTAGAATAATGGAAAAAAGTGGGATTGAAGCAAACTCGAAAAAAGTGAAGTGGAAAAATGAAGCAGTAAAACAAGAACTAGGGGGAAGAAGGCATACAACCAAATATGAAAATAGATCCCCGAAGATAAAAAAATACGAAAACAATGAATTCAATGGTGCGACAGGCCCTGCAGGATGAGATATATGGGTTCAGAGTGGGGGGGGAGGGCAGGGAAGGCGTGAGGGCGGCAGGGGACGGGAGTTGACAACAGAGAACGGTGGAGGGCTACCGGGAATGGTGCCAGTGGGAGGTAGAGGGGGACTGTAGTTGAGGGCAGGAGATGGTGGGGGACGGCGGGGGACAGCCAAGGACTGCATGAATGATGCCTCAGGATGCTATACCGATTGGTTCTGAGGTGTACAATTTCCACTTCGGATATGTTCTCGTTAAAAAAGTTTCTTTCTTTCTACTTCTCTTTATGCTGTTTGTCTCTTCAAGCTTTGTTTTACGTTTACTTTTTCTTAGAAATCTAAGCCAATTAACTGATATGAGCATAAAAGCAATCTTTGCAATTAAACACCCCCTCAGCATTAGCCACGTGACGTATTCTACCAGAGCTATCTTAGTTCTTACCGTCTAAGCTATTCAACCACACAGTAGTCAATCTGGTCTTCACCCCTCTGAGACGAGTCTGTCTTATATCTTTCAAAAAGACCGCCTATTAGCTGAAGTCCGCCCAGTGCTACCCGAAAGATGGGGAGACTGGATAGCTAGGAACACCGGGCATTGGGCCTTGGGCATCGGGTATTTTGTTTTCATGATGTTTCTTTCATAACTTATATCACCATACATACAGGAACCGGCACACTTGGTGGGTGTAGGCTTCAGGGATCACGGAAGATCCTGAGACATCAGATTGTCGCAAGGGATCAGGATTGGTTACCGTAGCTTAGTGTGTATCTTTAGAGTTTGCTGAGTTCCGAGAATTCTTGGTGTTAGTTAGCCGGAGCGATATACTAGTACCTCCTAGCCTATCTCCAAGTTAGCTAGTGGAGGGAGGAGCCAGCCTTTACTCCTTCTACCCAGATTCTGGTCCCGGAAGGGTTTTTTTTCTTCATTATACTTCTTTTTCAACTTCAAGTTCATTAATGGAGGATTTTTTTTTTCGACATGCTATTGCCGCCGTACTCGTGCTGGCTCGGAAGCGTGGACATAATTCCCTTATGAAATTCCTATCCGAACATAGAAGTACGACGGCTCCGCTCCGTTGCCCCATCAAATGGCCGTTCTCTCTTCCGTTCCAAAATTCTGAAACAACCGTTTCTATGATACGCGTAAAATAGTCACAAAACGGAACAGCTGCCCCCCTCCCCCCTCCGTTTTTGCAAAAAAACGGGCTCTAAAGATGTAAGAGGGGGAGGGTCACACATGGCGTAAACAGTGAGAAAGGAAAACCCAATTTAGGCTTTTGAATTAACAGTACTAGCACCTCGCGTGTCAGGTTTGATGCTGGGTAACGGCGTCATTTGCCATAGGAGCTCATGCTGCAGAACGTGTCGATTAACCAAATTTCCTCATAGCTGGCAGATTCCAGATTAGAGGATAGTTAGATAAAGGAACTTAAACATAGGGCGTTGGCAGCATAGGGGAAGATTATGCACATAGGGGTCCTACGGAGGAGGATCCGCAATATTCTTATTCCTTGTGCCGGGAGTTAATGGTCTATTCAAAAGTATAAATTAGGTCTTCCTTTCCCACCGTTTGCGCCATGTGTGGTCCTTCCCCTTTTTTATCTTTAGAGCCTGTTTGGCGAAAACCGGGGAGGGCGGGGGGGGGGGGGGGGCGGTGGCAGCCGTTCCGCTTTGTGACTATCCTACCCGTAAAAACGGTTGTTTCGAACCTTGGAACGGACGGGAAAACAGTCATTTATACAGAGCAACGGAACGGAACTGTCGTATCTAAATAGTTTCTTGCCGAGCGAGATCTAAAGTGTTTCTTAGGGCCCGTTTACCTATAGACGTCCGTCTAACAGCCTGAAACGATGCCGACCGTTAAGCGGGGCTTGACAGTGGGGGGGAATGCGGCAAAGTAGATAGCGTTTACCTATAGTAGGCAAAGTAAATTATTCACGATCTACCTATAGGAATCTAGGACTGTGGAAAATTGTTCAAACACATTCGCGCTATTTATCAGATAACGGTTGAGACGCCACTGTCTGTCTACTCGACCACCTATTACAAATTGAATTTTTAGAAATAGACAGACAGTTGAAGGTGTGCAAATAAAGCAGAATTGTTGCATGTTTACCTAATATACTTTCTAGTATATAGCTTACAGTCCATTTCTCTAATTGACTTTCTTTGACGGTCGGCACTGTCTCTGGTTGCTAGACGGCCGTCTATAGGTAACCAGGCCCTTATATTCATATCATACTCCCGCTTCCAACGCCGTCCATTAGATTTATCATAGGATGTCGCCGTACATCGTATCGTATCGTATCGTAAATCGATAGGGTTCGGTCTCTGGTGCAAGGCCATCTGTGTCTGTGGATTGTAAGCTCGATAGATGGCCGTTAGCGGACCTAATGTGAACAAACAATCGCGGTGCCTAAGCACAGTATAGTACAGGCACTAATTTTGCGCATCTTGAGATGACGCACACCGATGAGCGGGCTTCGAGAGATCCTGCAAATTTATCGTACGCTATATAAACTTGTTGTCTAATGTCTTCTTCGTTGTTTAAACTTTCTTTTGTTCGTCTTCCTTGTCACTTGTTTGTGTACACTGAATGTATGCGAGGAGGAAGGAAGGCTATATGAGAGTTGTGTCGCTCATTGTCTCTTGAGATATGTCAATCAATTAATCAACTTTTTCCGCTGCTAAAACCTACGTATATTTCATAAAACTCACCATTCGAACTATAAATCTCTACGAGTGATATCTAATGAAGCTGCGGGGGGGGTTTTTTTTATTACTTTTATTATTTCCGTTCTATGGAGGGGGAATTGACAGGCATGGATGGGGAATATGGATAAACCATGGGGTATAATGGATATAATAACGATAAACAACCATCGTGGGAATAAGAATAGTACAGTAGTAACTTATACATGTATTTAAAGGAAATAAAATAGAATATTAAAACGCTTTTGTTGGCTTTTTTTTTGGCTTTTTGTGATTTTCATGTTTTTTTGGGTTTTTCTCCTTTGCCTGTTGGTTTGTTTGTTAGTTATTAGTTGACCAATGCCCACTGCCTAGTGCCAGTAGTGTTGAGCGTTGGCGTAGACTGGCCGCGGCTCCTCCTGGGCGGGCATCGCGGGCTGCTTCGCCGGGAGAAGCTTAGCCCGGCGGTTCTTGAGATGCCTCTTGTGCACCAAAACAGACGGGGAGGGGGTGTCGACCGAATAAGGGAATGGGGAAGATTGTAGTGGTGTCTCCGGTCCGGGCGTGGGCCATTCAGGAATAATAGGCCATTCAGAAGGCTGAATCTCGAGATATGCACTAACGGCCGCTCTGCGAGCTTCAATGGCTTCGATAGACTGAGGCTTGACCTCTCCGCGATTCTTCTTTCGGTTCGATTTGCGAGTGTGGAGGGCGAAGCGAGGAGGACTGCTCCCGGGCTTGCGCGGGGAAGGAGTGAAGAGGTGCTCGTTATTGGTGTTGTGAACGACAAATTGGCCCGAGTCAGGAAAGGTAGATTTCCGGAATACGGGGGATTCTGGTGTGAGGGGATCTGAATCGACCGGGTGGCGGAAGCGGTTTGGCGGGGTAAGAGAAGAAGAAAAGTTTTCTGTGCGTCGGGGCTCTTGTCTCTGAGGCGTTGCGCGGGGAGGGCTGCCACAGACCGTCGGCGAGAGATCAGCCGGCTTCGATGCCTTGTTGGTCATGAACGCTTCCTTCCCAATAATGTTGAGACATGTAGCTGGCTCGTACACGAACGGTTCAAAGATCGATGGCTCCAGGATGTCCGTAGGAGGAAGGATTGGACCACGCTTGTATACCGGGGGGATTCCATGAATCCGAGCCCTCAATATTTCATGAGGATCTGCCATAGGTCCCGGAAGAGTAGACATCTCATGTGCACCAAATCCCCATTGTCCATCGGGCTCTCCCTCAGATTGCTTCCCTGTCGGTAGAAAATCTCTCATGCCTCCCCATCCGTTTTGCGGAAAACACTCGCCATCCGTATACATTTCAGCGGCCTGACCTTGTTCATGATGATCTCCGATAACACCCTCACTCTGCTTTGGAACGGAAGGAAAAGAGCCATTTATATGGGGGGACGGAACGGAAACGTTGTATCCAAGCTGGCTCTGAGAGTCTATGAAATAGCGGGGGGTGCAGCCTCTACGATACTCAGAGGGAGTGAGGCGGGGAGAAGAGCCATCCTCACTAATTTCCTCCTCCTCCACTGGCTCCATTTCATAGCGGTGTTCGGCGGACGCGGGGTGGTCTAGCTCCCCGGCATAGTGTAGCTCCACGAATTCAGGAGTAGCGGCGTACCCACAAGGGGGGTAGTTAAAATCATAAGATATACCAGCCTCGACTCCTGCCTGCTGAGACTTGTGATACCAGAGCCAATCCGGAAGTTGCCAATGCAGCGCCTCCGCACCATCCACGCCGTAGCCGTAACACAAGTAACTTTCCTCCACGGTTTCATCAGATGCCATTTGAAGGATCGCCGGTCTAGGAGGAGCTGGTTGAGGAGCAAAAATCTTTAGAGCTGGACCGTCGGGAGAACGAAAAATCGGTTCGTCGGGCGAACACTCGAAAGAATTGACCGAATCCACTGACTGAGTTTGAGAGCTGACGTAGAGATCCGGGGTTCCGGAATCTCCAGACGAGGTAGAATGAGTGAGCGTCTGTTCTCTGGACCCTTCTAAGATCTCAACCTGAGAGTGTTCGGCCGAGCTGAGGCGATTCTGACTCCGTTCGTTCCTGCGAGCTCTGAAGAATTCCGGAGTACGGGTATATTGTTCGTATCCGCGGGCTGTCGACGCATCCATGGTAAAGTCGCCCGAATTCATCTTCTCGGCCATCTGGGCTTTGAGCTCCGCAACATAGGCCGCAAGCCCGTTCATTCTCTCAACCGCTTGCGCCTTAGCAGTCCCCGAAGTAGACATGAGACGAGTATGATCCAGGACGCAATCTTGCAGTTTCTGCCCATTCGAATAACACTCTTCTTCAACATCGACTTGCACTCGCTCGTTCGCAAACGTGTCATCGCGATATGCTTGTTTACCGCAGAGCGGACGGGATGCGAAATTTTCATCGTTCTGTGTATATGCAACAAAAGGATGAGGAGGCATATTGTGAAAGCTAGTATGCATGGGCTGATCGTGACGTGCGTCGAGAGAGAAATTTTCTTCAGAAATTTGAGCGGAATTGTAGGAGAATCCATCGAATTCATTGCTTTGTTGCTGCTGCTGCTGCTGCCCACCCCATTCTTCCTCTTCTATATGCATTTTTCTGAGCGCCGCCGCCCTGAGATCTTCGACATCGATAATACGGCAAAGCTGGTAGGCGAGTTGCCTCTTTTGCTCCTTAAGCCAAACTTGCTTTTGATGGGCGACCCAATTGCTTAGGGAAGGCCAATGGTGCGCGGGTAGCGCGGCCGGAGGATTCATGGTAAAGGCGGAGTAGAAAGAGGCGTCTTGCGCGCACGGCGGCTGGGTCTCATAGAACGACATTGGTGTTGGAACCTGAGATGGTGGAAGAGTGACTTGATTGTATTTCCTAGCTACGAGCCAGGACTTAATGCTTGCTGTAGACTATGAGATGTCTGAGGATGAGAACGCCTTTTGAAGTTTTGGGAGAGTCTAGGCGGTAGAGAGGAGGGAGAGACATGAGGGAAACATAAATGGAAATTGTCGGCGGGGGTTGCTGGTGCGGAACAAAATTTTGTAAAGCTCACGCTTACCTCGAGATATTGAGTTATCAGAGAGCAAGGAGATGCGATGGATCAATGGCCGCAGCCGGAGGAGGTTATTGGAGATGGAGAGCGGGTATGCGGAGAGAAAGCGGGCGGAGATAAGGTAAGTAAGCTGGAAGATTGGAAGAGAGAAAGTTGCTAGTATGAAAAATTGAGTTTAGTGCGGGGAAGAAGCAGAGCCCTGGTGTGTGGAGGTGAGAGGAGAGTGAGGGAAGGGAAGGGAAGGGAAAAAAGAGAATATATAGGGGGAGAGAGAGTGGGGCGGAGGTGGGCCCTAGAGATCCCACTTGAGGCCTGACTTGACCTAACTTTTTCGTTTGTATTTTCACACCAAAATCAAAAGCCCCGTAAAAAGGTCGTCACATAGGGTACTACAATGGTGTAAATAGCCAACGAGAAACAATGGGGGCTGCCCACACTGAATAGCACCTCCTCCTAGGAATAATTGTGCATTGAAAAGCTGAGGCCCTATTTGATTGCGCTGGTCCCATTCCGTTGTCCCATACAAATGACCATTTCAAAATGGAGAGAAGGCCATTTTCACAGCAGAAATAGTCTCCCAACAGAATGGAGCCATCGCAACCAAACAAGGCCGAAGCGATTGGTGATTCAATAGGAAGGCGAAAGGAAAGCGTAACATACCCCGTGCAATTGCTTATTATTCCCCATTCAGGCTGCAAAACTAGTATTCTTACTCTACTTTTCCATTTGAGGAAAGCCGTGTGACATCAATAGCTAATACCCATCCTTCCTATTAAGAAATTGTCCATACTATTTAGATGTTAAAACGGTTCTTGTGAACATTTATTGAGCTTCTACTTGCGCGCAAACCAAGTCATGGTACAACGGGCCCCGGATTTTGGTGTATTTTTTCGTTGATCAGCACCATAACTCAACCTAAGCCCAAGTATCCAGATGCCAGGAACGAACGAACCCGGACAGGGTTGATTTTTCTTTATAGAAGTGTCGACAAGTCGACAAGCAATGCCGCTAGATGGTAGGCGGCCAGCCCTAAGGAGCTGTTTGACAGCCCTAGAGTCAACAAATGCGGTCGAGTGATGTGCCATGACCAACAACACGGACATCTCATAGAGCGGCCATAGTGTAGAATTTCCCTACAATACGCTAAATATTCCCTAGCAGTGATACCCTTAACTGGTATCGGCTCATCACCGCTGCTAGAAAATATTTAGCGTGATGTAGTGAAATTCCCTGCCGCGATATAATCTCTGCAGGGAATGCCTCTGCGAGCTAACACGACCAAAGAGCCCAAGAATATCTGTGCGTGTCCAAGCGCCCATACAAAATATGCCCCCTCTATTTTCGGGTACTTCTTTCAGAGGATAAGTGGTAATTCTTGCTAAGAGTGAATAGCGAAATCAACACCCGAAAAAGCTTAACTCAAAGATTCATGGTATCGGATTAGGGCTGGCCGCAACTATATCTAAACCCCCTCACCGCGACAGTTATGATAACAAACTAGTACCCCCCATCAGCGCTTACCAAGGGTGAGAAAAAAGTATCCAGAAAAGACAAGCCAAGACAAATCAATTGCGGATCTCCCACGCCGTTTAGAAAAAGTATCTATGCGAGACCGTAAGAACCCTCATCAAAGCTAATACTAGAATATTATTATAGTTCCATTCATACGCTCGTTATGCTATTCTCTTCTCTTGATTATTTCCGGGCTTTAGGTATTTCTTAGTAATAAATAATGTTACCGAATCAGGGGAGATTATTTGGAAAAATTGGGGTTGGGTCTTGGCTAGTTCCATCCGGATAATATTATGATACTTTTTTTCACCTCAAGTAATTTTTTCGCTTGCCAGGGAGTGTAGACATGGGGGATCACTCGGGGATTAAATTGCCAAGGAGGTGGTACGGACAGCGGCGTGGTGGCTAAAACACGTGAAGAAAATTAGGGGGTGTTTAAGCCATGCTTTACCTGCTTTAGCTCTGCGTAGTATCAATGTAAAGCATTGGGGGGCCTCAGGCTCAGAAACGGCCCTCTATGGTAGAATAATAAAGTACTATGCTGTCCGGGAGGGATTTCTGTCCGTATTCTGGGGGTAAACTTCTATGGCAGGCACAATAATAAAAACTACCCTTAGGAGAGATACCGCCGACCATTTGAATAAATTACAAGAAAATAGCAGAATATTTGCTTTAGCTTAGATAAGGGTGATTCCTAGAAAAATCTCACTAATTCAAAACGTTCTTGTTAAGAAAAGCAACATGCCAAGGCTTACATCGAGGATACGGAAGAGAAAAAAAAAAGAGTCGCAAATCATGTTTCCGCAGGATTAGCACAGCGCAATTAGAGGAGAGAATGACTTGAATAGCAACAGAGTTACAGGCAAACCCCCGTACTATTCCATGGCTATCTAAGGCCACAAACAAGCAACATATGTTACCGTACTGTGCTTCCAACATCAAATCCCTCTACCCACCACCTCTCCTAAAAACACCCCACCACAATCTCGCCGCGGCGGCCCAAATTCTGCCCATCCACCCGTTCAGCCATCTCTGCTATAAACCTCAGCGCAATGCAATGAAACTGCCCACTCACCCACTAACCCACTCACAAACATCCCAAGTAAACCCGCCAGTCCACCCCTTCATAATAGCCCACTTCATACGCCAGAACCCAAGCCCCTCGAGCCGCGCTTCTGTACCGGCGATAGCGGCTCTACGGCTCGCGACGGATAATCTCGATCTTAGGTCTGTGAGAAATAAGATTCGGGAGGTTGGAGGAGGAGGGGGTGATGGAGTTGGTAGGTTTGCGATTTGGTAGGAGGACATTGGGGGTGTCTGGGGAGGTGGCGATTAGTTGGGGGGGTTTTATATATTATTATGGGGGAGAATATCTCGCGTTATGTTATTGAAAAAAAAAAAGTGAAAATAGGGATAATAGTTTGGTTTGGTCGGGGTTTGTTTCAGCGGCGGTGGTAGTGGTGGGAGAAGATTCGGGGAGGGATAGAGGGAGGAGAGAGGGAAGGCGAGACTTCAGCCTTTGATATTTTCTGCTAAGGGTTGGTGATGCTGTGACCTAAGGAATTTGCTATGATACAGGACGGATACGGCGCGAAATCGCTGTATGCTCCGGAAGACCACGAAATATTGGGCTTATTGATGGAAAGAGCCGAGGGTTGCTCGATAAGCTAGAATGGTCATGATATCGAGGATACTACCGCTCCTGGAATAAACAACTGGAGCAGAGACTACGTAACCAAATAGAACCCTCCTGAATTACGGCGCCGCCGATAACATGGGTCGTAATGATAGACATAACTATAGTTCGAAGCCTGTAAAATTCCGCCAGCTTTATATGGATGGAGGTTATAATTCATAGAGGTTTCCCACCAACATTGTAACACTTGATTTAACACTTGCACTAACCCAGACAAACCCAATCACTATCATTACCAACTTCATAGAAATAGACCAAGCGCATCATAGCTCGCGAAGACAAAGAGGAGAGAAAGAGTAAAATCTCTAATTACCACACTGCCGCCGGCCAGCACCTCCGGAAAGAACAGTCACCCGAATCTAGTTGACTTGGTTTGGCCGCTCACCCTAGCTATCCATATACCACACACAGCACAATCCCTAAAAGTACATAGAATAACCTCCGATTCTACTGCCATCGCTATGCGCTGGCACCATCTCCCGCCCATAATGCCTCTTCCATGACCCACGCAAGATTGTCTCAACGACCCTATGCCCCGAGTACCTGTAGTGCAGACCAAACGTGCGATCCAACGGCGAGCGGCCTTCGTTATCTAGGACTGTGAAGTCTGCACCCATTGCCAGCAATACTGCTGCGGTAAGATAGCATCCGTTGCCAGCAGCCCAATGCAGCGCGGTATATTTGTTGTTGTCGGGGCAATCAACTTCAGCACCAGCATTTATGAGCATGAGCGTACACTGGCCTTTATCCCTTGATGCCGCGACGAAGTGTAATGGCGTAGCGCCCGAGGGATTCCGGTGGTTGGCATCTGCTCCCAGATCTAATAATTTCTTTAAGGCCCCCGGGTAGGGCCCTTGCGCCGCCCGGTGGATGAGGGATGAGCCGGAGATGTCCTCCGCATGGATGTCTTCGCCGTGGGAGATGAGAAGTTCGATTAGCTCCGCGGAGGGTCTTGAAAAAATCGGTCTATAGCGTGGATCGTTTCCGCGGGGGTTTGCACCGTATTCTAAGAGGATTCGAGCGCTTCCTAGCTGATCTAGCGTGCATACCCTATATAGTGGTGTCTCCCCATGGATGCTGCCGATATTCGGGTTCGCTCCTGCCTCAATAAGGAGCTTAATGATCTTTTGGTTATTGCAGGCAAAGAATAGCGCGGTCTGTCCATCAGGGGTTTGAGAATTTGGGTCTGCGCCTAACTGCAAAAGGAGCTTTACTCTCTCGACATCGCCCTCCTGAGCTGCTCGATGAAGTGGGATTTTTCCGAGAAAATCCGGGGCCGAGAAATCTGCCCCACGGTCTCTAAGCATACACAAAAGCCGCCGCACGTCCCCTGACGAACGCCGATTATATAGGAGGTGGTATACTAGCGTCCCAGTTCGGAACCCTGCCCTGGCGACATTCGCTCCCGCCTGGAGAAGAAGGAACGATATTTGATCGTGACCTGATGCTATCGCGCCCCGGAGAGCTTCCGGGTCGACCTTTCCTTCGCTGTCCAAGCCCACTCTTTTTGAAAGCAAGAGCTTCACTAGCGGTACATGCCCCCGAAGTGCTGCCCATTGCATTCTCGTCATCGCCCCGCTGCCAGGAGGAATCAGGGCACGCTGGTGGAGAACTGGGGTGAGCAGAAAACATAGGCCCTTATTCGCTCGGAGGAGTTTCGCAATAGCACAGCCATCGAGGTATCCGCTGATTATAAGGATAAGTTCGTTCGGAAGACGGCCGAGAGACATTGAAGTGGGGGTAACTGGGTTGAGATGAGGTTGAGATAAAGTCTCGGAGGAAGTGCTTGCCAAGCCTGATGTTTCCCGGTTGCAGGACGCGAGCTGGGTTGAAATCCAGGGTCGATCAGCAGAATTCCCCACCAGAAACTTTGAGGCGGTCCACAGAGCGGGCACGGAGGGCCTAATTTACGACATTCCCTCAGGTTTTAATTAGACTATCCGTCAGGTCACCTCAGCCCTAAACAAGTTTTTCTCCGTGCGATAAGCCTTGCTCCTATGGTGGGGGAAGCCTCTAACCGGAGCACTTTCCAACCCGAAAAATGCCCAACTTCAAACTGCTAAGGCTCTTCAGCAACGAAATTTTATTTTTGTTTTCTCTCTATTTTCTGATAGATAATAAGCTGGAGATTCAGAAAATAGAAAGAGATTTTAAATATATTCAATTCTGGGCGGGCTATAGGGGTTTTAAGTTTGTATGTGGAGGCAGAAATGTCGTCCAACCAGTTATTTGCTGTTAAAACTGCCAAGAGGTACGGTTAATACGCCAAGAAAGTGAAAATAACTGGTAGTTAACCGAATTGAGACATATTAATATGTGTTACTAAGCAAAATGAATGTCGCTAGTACTCCGGTCTAAGGCTTCCCCCACCATACCGTACCGGACTCTACAACTCCGAACAGGAGGGAAGAAGGCTCTTACTATCCTCTTATATCTCTTCCGACAGCAATGTGCTGCTACCGGTACCCACCGTCACAACAACCGCGCACTAAATATTTTCCTTCAATTTTTACATCTTTCTTTCTCCCGGAAGCTAAATTATCTTACAGAATAAACATTTCTATCATTTTTCCTACTAATAAGCTACCGTATGCTACTTTTAACCTGCCGATAGCCGGCGATAAAGCTACGATTGTTGACAAGCGGCAGCCGCTGTCGTAAGCATTTCAAGTATTTACTTACCCCCGATTAGAACGATCACATACCAAACCCGACAAAACCATTGATTATGTTATAAATCCATAACTTTATCTTCTCTGGACGTACAGTACAGCGGCAGCGCAGCTTTAACTCAATTCAATTCTAGGAGAAAAAAGATTTTAGAGATAAAAAAAAGGGGGGAGGGGGGAGGGGGAGGGGATGAGAAGGGGCGGCCGTATAGATGCGGCATCCGAAACCCTCATTAAGATAACGACTTATGAGTTTTGGTTAGTCTACTAGTGTAGAGTTCTTCGGTTGCCGTGGCCCGCCTAATATAAGCCTGAATACGGTGCCTGCCACAGTAGGTATCTAAGGGTTTTCTATAATCCTGGTAGTAGTACTTGTATTTACATGAAAACGCCTTCGGTGGCTCTGATAGGCATCATAAAGGGACAGAAGAAATAGCATATGACTGATGGAGGGAATACTAGGGACTGTATCGTCACCGGCACATACCTTAAGTTACAAGCAAATAGAAAAATAGCGACTGTAATAATACATGCATATCTGATCAATTGGCCGCTAAAGTGTAAATGAAGTGTAAATGAAGTGGGTTCTATAATGCATCAAAACGCAAGAGGGTACAGGGGAGGAACAAAGGAGAAACTAAAAAATAGACGCTGGGAATATTGAAGCTATCACCAAATCCTCTTCGCCGCCATGCTATACCTCCTCACAGTCTCCAGCCCTGGGCCCGGTGGGATCGGCCTTGAATCCCTCTCCCGTGCTAACCTTGCTCCCTCGGGATCATCAGCATAAATCCATTTCTTCTGGTCCTCGTTAACTTCAACGGTGCCGAACCCGCCTACCCTTCTAGCGCCGGTCAGGAAGTTCATTCTCTCTCGATCCTTCATGCCCTTATACCGCTGTCTGGCGAAGCTCAGTAAACAGATTCCCAGGACAAGTTTGAGAGCAAGGAAAACGAGGAAGAAGCCGATGAAGAATATCAATAACATTGCAGTTGCCACAAGGTTATCGGGCAAGGAGGTAGGGAGAGAGGTTGGGGAATGACCAAGGGCTCGGCGAAAGAGAACATCGATGTTTGTTAAAGCTTCAGTTGTGGTGCGGGACGTGTGTGATTCGCTCAGAGAAGTTGTTGTTGAGGGCATAGGAAGTGGGGCATGTGTTGCTAGAAACATTTGGTATGTTTGGAGACTGGCGCGAATGAAGAGGCAAGCTAGGGGGATCACCGGTAGGCCAAGCCGCTTTGTTAGGTTTTGATCGGCAAACGCCTGCTCACCATTAGCTTGTGGAGTAGGATTTGAAGAGAGAAAAAGGAGGGATACATGAGAGTAGTAGTCTTTGGATAAGACGTCTAGGAACCTTTCGTATACAGCGGGACGGGTATTGTTAAATTTGGTAATGTATGCATGCTTTAACCAGTCGACGAGCATTTCGCTTCCAAGAACTAGAAGGAATGGCCCCATCACTTGGCCAGTCCATTTGGGGAACAAGGTAAAGCTCTTGGGCATTATGCCTGCCCCACTGGCACTGGAGGTGTCTGGTCCGGCTAACGACCACACACCCGTTTCGACGAGATTCCGTGACGCGATTATAATCAGCATCAACCATAGCTGAAACCGCTCAACAATATCGGCACAGGTTAGTTGAAAGAGGTTTTCTTTCTCGAATTTCTTGAAGACAGTGGATTTGATCTCGACGAATTGGACCGAGAGGAGAAGTGTAACGAGAGCGTTAGAATATGAGTTCACAGCGACATTCAGGGTGATAACTTGATAGAATAGGGCTGTTGAGTGAGCCGCTGTGGTCACCTGTTAGCCTACAGATCCAGCATTCAGCGGGGACATAGAAAGATGTTACTATTATAGGCCAAGCCTAATAGAAAGAACCCGAAGGGTCTCAATATCTTGCTGCGCCCGTCTGGCCCGCGCTCAAGCGTTTCCTTAGAGAAGAGACATTCAAAAATATCCTGTCCTAATGCGGAGCATAACTTATCGCTAATCTATCGGTTCATATCGAATTAGAGGATGTTTCATCTAGGAAAGCGGGGAGGACCCAAACCTCTAACATGTTATATATGACATATAACTTGACACCGTTCTGACCTCTGATCGAATGATACATTCGACTAGCATCGAACCTCATCAGTATCCAACATGTACAAAAAACTACTAATCCCCTTAATATATCCGCTTTGTGGCTAGGCAAAAGGTCTGAAACCCTCGCTTCCCTCCTTCTAGCACTAAGAAGAGTTCTATCTCCTTTGGATTTTTCCCACTTGTTCACGTCCGCTTTAGTTATGCTGCTACTACTCCTGCTTCTAGATTTGTGACCTTTCGCATCTTTTCTACTACGCGTGCAATGCCCGATTAAGCCCCCCCACCAAAACGCGCAGAGTAAGCCTAGAGCTCGCATGAATCGTAGTGGTAGTATTGTAAACATGTATAGCCAACTGTCTAAACAAGCGAGAGCTCCAAACCACAGCGTACCCTCAAGTTTGTGTGGAAGAAGAAGAACATTCATTATTCGCTCAATTGCAATCTCTGCAGTATCATCTGGATGGTGTTGTAGTGGGCCGTAGGCTTGTGTCTGCTGGTGCAATCCCACTTGGGGCGGAGATGGAAAATTCGGAGATGGAAAAGGGCTCGAGGATGTTGGCGAGGAGAGAGCTAGAGATAGATATGTTTGCAAAGGTAGAGGTGGGAACGATGCTGGTGTATGCGTAGCAGATTTTAAGAGGTGTGTAGTCGTAGGGGGGTGAGACCGTGCTGAGGAAACTGCTCCCTTCTCTCGATGTGTATGTGGCGAATTGCTTGCTGGGTCACTAGAGCCATCGGAGCCGAAAAGTGGTACTGGGGGAAATGTATCGGAGGTCTTCTGGGGAGAAGTTGTAACTCCTAGCTTCTCGGTGGTTCGCCCTCGCTGCTGCTGAGATGGCCGGTTATTGGAACTTTGGGTATTGAGCTGTAAGACACGTGGGGACGACCGTGACCGTTTCATCCCCGGAGGAGCTGAAAGTGTGCGCTCTTGGAGTGTGAGATGGGGGCGTGCGGTCGATGAGACCTTGAAGATCATCGGTGAAGTATTGAACGGATTTGTTGTCGACCTATGGCGCGACCTAGATGTTCCTGGCAGTTCGGGCGATGTAGGTAAACGGGTGAATACTGGAGAAGCCGGGCGAAGTAAAACTGGTGCTCCTGGGTTGTCGCTCACAAGCTCCCCCAGCCGAGTAGGGGAGAGCTTAAGAACCTTGTCAACTTCAGTAATAGGTGTTCCAACAGCCCGGGGCTTGTCTTTGCTTTTAGTTAGCTCCAAAGCCGGCTCATCCGTCTTAGACCCCCAAGAATCCTCAGACGAAGCTGTTGATGATGCATGTTGAAGCGGAGCTACCGGGCTGATCGGCTTTGAGCCACTATCCCGATTTCCGTTAGTATTCCCCACAGACCCATCTTGCTCCGTGTCACCTTCCTCCGCTCTGTAGTGCCCCTTCAAGTTTTCCTGAGGTTGATCGGAGGTGCCGTTCTTCAGAGGTTTGTCTCTCAGAGCGTCATCGGGAGGCTGAAACTCATAAACAGAGAGAAGAGAAGGTGTCGCAGCAGTTGCAGGAGTCGAATGAGGGCCTTCACGGTGTTGAACCTCTGGGGTAGCATCGGTGGTCATTCTGGGAATTGAAGTTTTGGCCCTGGGCCTGCCGTTCCGGGCTCGGTCTTGCCGCTCAGCTTGCCGTTCTTGAGGATTCGTGGTTTTTCTGGGAGCTCGTGCCAAGACCTGCAGGGATCAGTCCGGGTAACTGGCTTCACCCTCGATCACGACTGACTTTGTTCCTTTACCATAGGTTCGCATGCCTGGCCGAACTTACCGCATCATACCCGTGTTACGCACCCGTAATTTCGACCAACTACGGTATTCAAGTAGATTACCTATGGACTACTAGCACCATGCTCTAGCGGCAGAGTTGAAGTCAGGCACTGTGGCAGCCTTAGTCCTCTGCCAGCCGACTACAGTACGAGTAGAGAGCAGAGATGTCAAGTACGGTACCCTTTTACGTGATTAGTCTGCTGATCGATTTTTTGTATCTGCGCGCGCGACTTCAATTCTGCCCCAAGGGTACTCGAGTAGAATCCGACAGATTAGCACAAGACTAGAGTGCCAACCAATTTCGCCCATGAAATCCTATCGCTCTTAGCACAAGTAGTGCCCATGATTACACAATAACCCCTGCCACTTTTTTTTCAGCCTCCAACCAGAACCACCCGACGCAATTAACCAAGCGACTGCGCTTATAATCAACAGCCCTACTCCACAAGACCCCCCAGATACCCAGCGGTCGGAGCCCAGAGAAAAAAAAGTCTCGATACCTTAGCAACACTAAGCCGAACAAGCAGCTACCAGAAACGGATATGAGAAAGCAGTGAAACTCCCTCTGGAACTGGAAGAACCCCGACGAACCCGATGCGTGCGACCAGACAGCACTCTCGGAGGCTGCTAGTAAGGGGCATAAGGGAGTAGTGAAGCTACTCCTACGGCGGAGGGAGAGACATCGAATCCAACAGAGAAAATGCGTGGGGTCAAGTACCACTCTGTCGGGCTGCGGCGAGGCGGGGGGGGCACTGTGTGATGAAGCAACTACTAGCACAGGAAGACACTTCCAGTTGTCTTTGCACTCGATATCTACCTGTCTAATACAACCCCCACCGGAGAGGTCTTGCTAAGAGAGTGATTAATAAAAATAATAGGCAGGAGTAATAGCTATAGCTAGATAAGAACCATGTTGCGGTAGTTTAAGGATAGAACTTGGGGGAAACATGGATTCTCTATACTCAACTGGCTGCTTATGTAAGCAAACTCGGTGCCTTTGCTCCTATCATACCCGCTTAGGGTTTGTTTTTTGCACTCGATATCTACATGACCCGCGTATCTACCCTACCGTATTATACTTGCACCAGTGAACTATATTACGTAAGGTCATCGATTATCTCCTAATACTTCTAGGTGTTTGGTATTCACTTCTACCCCATTCTACAATTGCCCTATTAACTTATTAGTACCCGCGCGCACTGTACTAGTACTCGTAATGTATCATAGGTGTGATATAGACCAATATATCCTAGTCGCGCCTATGCGGGCCACTAGCGAGCAGCACAAAAAACACAACCCATAACTGCGGCCATGAGCCCTTCGTATTAGTGTCGGGTTGTGTTTTGTTGCTGGTATCAGCCAACAGGTATCCATAACTAGGATTTACTCAGCAGAAAATTGGATGGTAATTTTAGGACCGCGAGCCACATCCACTTTTTTCTTTTTCGGCTCGGGTGGTACATTCCACACCTCCCGATATCGCCATCACGCTTACCGCTATCCCTTCGATCGTAGACTAAATTCGTGACTGTGACAACAACCACAACTCCAACGCCTCAAATTAAGAGGAAAAAAAAATCATTTCTCACAGCCCTTAAAAGTAACCGAATAGAATGAAAATCATAAAAGCAATTGTGATGACCAATTAAATCCAAGACTTTATCGCATTTTTTGGCATTTCCATGGTTGGTCCATATGGCACGATAAGCAGGTTGTTACGACGGAAGGGATAACATATCTGTGACCAGCACTTCGGACACACCATCATGGACAATACACCATATCCGCACTCGATTAGCACCGGTAATGTCAACTGCAATAACGTAACGAATAGTCATAATAATATCATCAATGTGAACAAAGTCATAGCAGATGAGCACCCGGAAATTATGCGATGGCTCTCACCATTGGACCCCGGAACAAGGCATCAGGATGTGCGTACCGACAGGCTCGATGGTGTCGGGGGCTGGGTTTTGGAGACAAATGAGTTTCGGGGATGGAAGAATGGTGGGGGTGAAGGGGATAAGGCCGTGTTATTATGCTACGGGAATCCGGGAGTGGGGAAGACATACCTAAGGTTGGTACTAGGCTCATCTGGCAAAAACAGGAATTATTGCTGACGGCCAGCGATATTAGCTCATTGGTGATTGATAGCCTATGCGATGAACCCTACGAGGAGGGCGTTGCAATCGCAATGTTCTATTGTGACTTCCGCAGCCAGCAGGAGCAGACAGCTACCAACATCATGGGAGCCATCCTAAAGCAGCTGGTGGCTAGAGTGGAAGTCCTGGAGCGTGTGCAAACGGCGTTTCAAAAGGCGAAAAGGGAGGTTGGCGGTCGAGGTCTGCGACTTCCGGAGATGGTGCGGATGCTGAAGCAGGCTATTGCTATACTACCCCAGGTGTTTATCTGTATTGATGCTTTGGATGAGTGCCTTCCTAAGCATCTACCGGAGCTTCTTGTATCACTGAAGGATATCCTTCAAGAACCAGGGAGGACGCGAATATTTGTCACCGGGAGGCCTCAGGTAGAGGCCGAAATTAGATATTTTACCACCTGTGTTATTCTACCCATCAGTCCGAAAGCACACGATATAGAAAGATATTTGGAAAGGAAATTGGAGATGGACACTGAGCGCGACGCTATGTCCGATAGTTTGCGAGCTGATATCTTGAGAATCATTCCCGAAAGGGTCTCTGAAATCTGTGTAGGAGCATCCACAGTTCACACTTCATGCATGATCTTATATTAAGCAACCATGGTGTGTAGATTCATCCTTGTTTCTCTAGGCATCGACGCTATCCTAGGAGAGGTTACTATCTTTGAGAGGAGAAAAAAGTTGAATGAGATGACCGAGGGCGATAATTTGGAGGAGGCATATGCGACAACCCTAGCACGAATGAAAGAGAAAGGGGGTAGATCTGGACTCGGAATGGAAGCCCTAATGTGGGTATCTAACTCGGAGCGACTGTTACACACTAGCGAACTATGCCACGCCTTATCGGTTAAGATAGAATCTTCTGATCTAAATCTTGAAAACATTCCTACAATCCGAACCCTCCTAGGGTGCTCTTTGGGGCTTATCACGGTTGAGGAATCCGCTTCCACAGTCCGGCTTTTCCACTTCAGTCTGCAGGAGTATTTATCCCATAACCCGGGTCTGTTTCAGAGTCCGCACTCGATGATAGCGGAAGTTTGCTTGACATACCTCAACTTTGAGTGTGCCCGGGGGCTCTCGCCAACTCCTGGTTCGCCCCTGTCGATAGTCCCCCTCGCCGGATATGCTTCTAGCTACTGGGGAAAGCACCTAAGAAGGGAGAAAACTGAGAGTGTGAATCCGCTTGCACTGGGGCTTCTGATTGGATTCGAACAGCATATATCCTCTCAGCTGCTCTTAGTACATTATAACGAGGATAAAAGTTGGTGGGAGCCGGGCTTTACAGGGCTCCATGGAGCAGCATTTTTCGGGATGGTGGAGACAGTTGCTGCGTTATTGGCGGCGAAGGAATGGGATATTAATGCGACGGATACTATGAGTAGAACGGCGCTCGAATGGGCAGCTCGAGGAGGCCATGAGGAAATAGTAAGGTTGCTCTTGGAACGAGAGGATATCGATCCCAACACTGCGAACGTCATAGATGGCCCAACACCGCTCTTGTGGGCCGCCGGGCGCGGGTATGAGGGAGTAGTAAAGTTGTTATTGGAGCGAGAAGATATCAATCCCGGCAGTGCAGGACCCGGGTTTGTTCAAGCACCACTCTTGTGGGCTGCGGAGGGCGGGCATGAGGGGGTAGTAAAGTTGCTATTGGAGCGAGGCGATATCAATCTCAACACTGCAGACACCGAATATGGTCTGACACCACTTTTGTGGGCCGCGGAGAATGGGCATGAAGGAGTAGTAAAGTTGCTATTGGAGCGAGAAGATATCAATCCCAATACTGCGGATACCGTGTTTGGCCGAACGCCGCTCTGGTTGGCTGCCAGGGGCGGGCATGAGGGGGTAGTAAAGTTGCTATTGGAGCGAGGCGATATCAATCCCAACACCGTAGACACCGAATCCGGTCAAACGCCACTCTTGTGGGCTGCCGGATGCGAGCATGAAGGAGTAGTAAAGCTGTTATTGGAGCGAGAAGATATCAATCCCGACATTTCAAACACCATATATGGTCCAACACCACTCCTCTGCGCCGTCGTGAGCTGGCACGAGGGAGTGGTAAAGTTACTGTTGGAACGAGAAGACATCAATCCCAACGCTGCAGACACCGAATATGGCCGAACGCCACTCATGTGGGCCGCGAAGGGCGGACACGAGGGTGTAGTAGGTCTATTATTAGAACGAAATGATGTCAATCCCGACATACGAGACCTCAATGGCGAAACAGCGCTCGGAATAGCTACGTCCCAAGGCCATAAAAGAGTTGCGGAGTTGCTCTCCGCACCCAAACCCTCCTTTCCCGTCACGGCAGATCTTGGTGAGGTCCCAGAGCACCCCTCGCCTGTTCCGTCTGACCTACTTCAAAACCCTCCTCAGTCTACCCTGACTGTTTCCCTTTCGCCGTTGAAGTCCCTCCCCCGGGATACCAGACCACTCTTTAGAATAGCGACTGGCCCCTTCATGGTTATTTTCTCCTTAATTGTTCTCTTCTATTTTCTCGTTGTGATTAGTCCTTCCCTATCAACCATTTCATTACCATCGTTTCATAGATGATTGCGGTATTGTACACGCGGAGTGGGCGCTGGCAAAACTTTTCCTGATCTAAGTTACTGTAGATATATAAACGTGAACTCATGTACGAGTGGGAATGGAAATTAATGCAGGAAGTCCTGTCGTGGTCTGTGGCGCATAATCCACACCTTCCTCCTTTTATACCTTTCCCTTCGCTAACCTTCATTTTCCCTTCGTCTCTCACCTGTACTTGCAACACCGGCTATCTCCTTTCATTAACTAACTCGTGGATTTTGTAATAGCTGATTATTAACTGATGAGACTTTTTTCTTCTTCTCCTTTTATCCTAACCCGTACCCCCAGCAACAACGAAACATCCCTAGCGAGCCGAGCGGAGAAACAATGAAAAAATGAGCAACAACGGAATTAACAGATATCTCGGACATAATTGGATCTTACAAAATAAAGCTTCCCACCAAATCTCCACATTTCAAGTAGCTAGGTGTTGCCGGGCTCAAGATCTCAGACCAGCTACATAAGGAGAAAATCATTTCTAACTTCGCCGGGGTCATATGAAGCCTACAATCTACGGTGCACTATGCAGTACTGTACCTTGAGTTGAATTCGGGCACTTTATGCCATGCGCTATCGATATCATACTAAGCTATCAATCATGTTGGCTAGCCTTGATAGCTTGCGCCTAGAATACCTCTAATCTAGTGAGATCAATTATTCCGTGATATTCTAACTATGATACAGTGCAAGTGATATCGAACTCCGCAACGCCCCTAATGCCACTTCTAATCAGAAAAGGCCGATATAATATTGAAAAGAAAAAGAAAAGAAAAATAGGCACGAAAAACCATTAAACTCTAGAAGATAAAATTTATTCTTCCTTTCTCTCCCGAAGTATGATATAAGGAATATAGAAGAACAAAATAGACCGGTAAGGAAACAAAATAATTATTAACACTAGATTAAGACTTAATAAACGGAAGCTGCTGTAAGATCAAGAAGCCACCTGCTCTAGTCGTATGTACGAAGACCATTGAGGTAAAATATTATATACAACAAGATTAAAGAGGAAATGTGCGTGTAAAGAAGGTAGAAAAACAAAGAGGGAAAAAAAAAAAGTCGTCAAGCACCGGGCGGGAGCCGGCATTGTTAAAGTGGTATAATGGGGCTAGTGAAATGAAAGGAGGATGTAAGATGATACTATGATTGGGAGAGAGATGACTAGGACACAAGGAGGTATAGATATAAGGAAGCCAAAAGGAGGGCTAGAAGGGTTGAATGGAGGATGAAGTTTAGTAAGGCGATAGTGTAATGCTGTAGATGAGAGGGCTCACCGTGTGAGGAGCTTTTATCGTGAATTTTATGACATCCGGGGCCTTTTGGAGGGCCGGGAGGGCCCAGCCGGGAAAAGTTCTATTAGGCTATTGCTATCCACCGACTCTAGAAAGGTGCCTTGATTTTTCAATGGCCGCTTTTGAACTCGTGCGTGTTGCTCCTTGAAAGTCTGTTTAGGTGCTATTTGGGTGGTGAGATCGGTCATCACCATGTCCTGGCTGACGTGACCCCGCTCCAAGAGCAGTTTCACCACTGGGACGTGTCCGCGTGCCGAGGCCAAAAAGAAAGGTGTTGGGCCATCTTTATCCTCGGGGTAGGGGACACCCCTCCGTTCTAATAGTATCTTCACAACATCTAGGTGCCCATTTGCAGCTGCCCACAAGAGAGGTGTTCTACCGTCTTTATCCGTAGAGTCAGGAGCGACATTTTCCCGTTCCAAGAACGTCTTCATGACATCTTCATTCCCCAACTTAGCTGCCCACAAGAGAGGTGTTCGGCCGTCTTTATCTGCAGTGTCAGGGGCGACATCCTGCCGTTCCAAAAGCATCTTCACCACAGCCCCATTCTCGAACCCAGCTGCCCACGAGAGAGGTGTTCGACCGTCTTGATCTGCAGTGTCGGGAGCGACATCCCCCCGTTCCAAGAGCATCTCCATGACGTGCTCGTTCCCGAACTCGGCTGCCCACGAGAGAGGTGTTCTACCGTCTTGATCTGCAGTGTCGGGAGCGACATCCCCCCGTTCCAAGAGCATCTCGACAGTGTCTCCATGCCCATTCGCAGCTGCCAATAAAAGAGGTGTGCGGCCGTATATATCCGCGCTATTGGGAGTGACATCCTCCCGTTCCAGAAGCCTCTTCACGACACACCCATGCCCATTCTCGGCTGCCCACAAGAGTGGTGTTCGACCGGCTTCATCTACGGTGTCGGGAACGAGATTCTCTTGTTCCAAAAGCAGCTTCACGACGTCACCGTGCCCATTTCCAGCTGCCCATAAGAGAGGTGTTCGACCGCATTTATCCACAGTGTTGGGGGCGACATCATCCCGTTCCAAAAGCATTTTCACGGCGTCCTCATTCCCAAAGGCAGCTGCCCACGAGAGAGGTGTTCCACCATTGCTATCTGCAGTGTCAGGAGTGACATCCTCCTGTTCCAAAAGCATCTTCACAATGCTTTGACACCAACTTCCAGCTGCCCAAGAGAGTGGCGTTCGACCGTCTTCACCTGCGGTGTCGGGAATGACATCTGGTCGTTCTAAGAGCAGCTTCACGATGCCCCCGTGCCCATTTCCAGCTGCCCACGAGAGAGGTGTTCGACCGTCCTGACTGACAGTGTCGGGGGCGACGTCATCCCGTTCCAAAAGCATTTTCACGGCGTCCTCATTCCCAAAGGCAGCTGCCCACGAGAGAGGTGTTCTACCATTGCTATCTGTAGTGTCAGGAGTGACATCCTCCCGTTCCAAAAGCATCTTCACAATGTCCCGATACCAGCTTCCAGCTGCCCAGGAGAGAGGTGTTCGACCGTCTTCATCCGCGGTGTCGGGAGTGACGTCTTGTCGTTCTAAAAGCATCTTCACTGCGTCCCTATGTCCATTCCCAGATGCCCACGATAGAGGTGTTCGACCACCCTTATCCGTAGTGTCGGGAGTGACATCCTCCCGTTCCAACAGCATCTTCATAATGCCCTCACACCCATTCCCAGCTGCCCACAAGAGGGGTGTTCGACCACCTTTATCCGCAGTGTTGAGAGTGACATCCTCCCGCTCCAAGAGCATTTTCACGACGTTCTCATTCCCAAACTCAGCTGCCCACGAGAGAGGTGTTCGACCGTCTTCGTCCGCCGTGTCGGGAGTGACGTCTTGTCGTTCCAAAAGGATCTTCACCGCATCCCTATGCCCATCCCCAGCTGCCCATGAGAGAGGTGTTCGGCCGTCTGTATCCGCGGTGTTGGGAGTGACATCCTGCCGTTCCAAGAGGATTTTCATAACATCCCTATTCCCAAACCCAGCTGCCCAAGAAAGGGCTGTCCGACCATCTTCATCCACTGTGTCGGGAGTGACACCCTCCCGTTCCAATAGCATCTCCACAATGCCCCTATGCCCATTTGCAGCTGCCCACGAGAGAGGTGTTCGGCCAGCTTCATCCGCAGTGTCGGGAGCGATATCCTCCCGTTCCAACAGCATCCCTACAACATCCTCGTTCCTAAACCGAGCTGCCCACAAGAGAGGTGTTCGGCCGTCTTTATCCATAGCGTTGGAAGCGACATCCCCCCGTTTCAAAAGCATCTTCACAACATCCCCGTGCCCATTTGCAGCTGCCCACGAGAGAGGTGTTCGGCCAGATTCATCCGCAGTGTCGGGTGCGACATCCTCCCGTTCCAGCAGCATCCTCACGACGTCCTCATTCCTAAATCGAGCTGCCCACAAGAGAGGTGTTCGGCCGTCTTTATCCGGGGTGTCGGCAGTGATATTCTCCTGTGCTAAAAGTATCTCCACAATGGCCCCATGCCCTTTTCTAGCAGCCCATAGGATTGCGGTATTACCTGCCACATCAATTGCGTTGAGATCCCATTTCCTCATTTCTAATAAAGCAACCATTGTCTCCGTGATCCCATGATATGCAGCGCCATGGAGCCCTGTAAACCCAGTGGGGCTACTCCGATGAAACACTGTGTTCCAATTATCACGTCCATGGGATAAAAGTATACCAGAGGACACATGCTTATCGTATCTATCGAGAAGTCTTACTGCGAGTACGTTCACATTCGGCGTGGTTTCCCTTCTGGCATGTGGTTCCCAGTAATATGAAGCATATTCGAGCAACGGCGTTGCTTGCGGGGGCGGATCAAGCGTAGGTGAAAGATCCCTAACGCACTGAAAGTTGAGGTATGTTAAACAAACCTGCGCAATCATCGAGTGAGGGCTTTGAAACAGCTCGGTATTATTGGATAGGTACTCTTGAAGAGTGTAGTGGACGAGACGGACAGTGTATGAGGACGCTTCAACTATTACAAGCCCCAAAGAGCATCCTAGTAGTGTTTCTATCGCAGGGATGTTCTCAGAATCTAGGTCTGTAGACCCGATTTCCACTCCCAGGGCATGGCATAACTCGTTAATATTTAGTGGTCGTTCCGAATGTGATAGCCACATTAACGCGTCCATGCCAAGTCTTGCCTGGCCCTCCTTCTGCGCCTTTATTCGTGCTAGGGTTGCCGAGTATGCCTCTTGAAGCCCATTCCCTTGGATCATCTGGTGAAGCTTTTTCTTTCTCTGGCGGATCGTAACCTCCTCCAGGACCGCGGCGATGTTAAGAGAAACAAGAAGAAATCTATGTTGCATTAGCGAATATCCGACGAGGTTTGGATTGGTTAAAGTTTCTACTCACGTGTGGGAAATTGTTCTTAGAATCGCTCTCATAATCTCGGCCCTCAAATTGTCATTCATTGCCTTGGGCATAGTATCTTTGGCTAATCTTGTCGCCAGATATATCTCAACATCCTCAGCGGTAGGAATGATGGCTATCATGATCGCAGCAGTGAAATATTCCTCAATCTCACCCTTAATGTGAGGTCTCCCGGTAAGAAACACTCGCGTGGACGGAGAAGCTCGTACAATTTCTTGAAGTGACTCAAGAAGCTCTTGCCGATTCCTCGGAAGGCATTCATCTAAAGCATCAACACAGATGAACACTTCTGTCAGCGATGCAATCGTCGTCTTCAGCATTTTCACCAGGTCTAAAAGTCGCACAGCTCGCCCTCCTAACCCCATTTTCTCCTCACGAAAAGCCTGCCGTACAGGCACCGGAATCCCATCTCTCTCTAAAAGTTGCTTGAGGATTGCGCCCAACATGTTCGTAGTGGACTGCTGCTCCTGCGCAAGATAATCGCAGTACAGGCCTGCCACAGCGATGCCTCTATTACGAACTTGATCGCACAACCGGTCAATAACTAAGGAGCTAATATTGCCGATCGTCAGTGATATCCACTTGCTCCAGTGAGCTTTCACACTGACCTGATATATGTCTTCCCCACACCAGGGTCGCCATAGCAGAATAAAACACCCTGCTTCGGTACTCCTTGGTTACTACTCCATTCCCGAAACTCGCTACTTTCCAGAAGCCAACCTCCCACACCCTTCACCCGGTCGGCTTGCACGTTCCGATGTCTGTGCTGGGGCTCCAGTGGCGAGAGCCACTGCTTAATCAGGTCATCTTCATCGCCTATTTTGTTCACAGTGACAGTCTTGTTGTTCAGAGTAATACTCTTGTTGTAGCTATTCGTTACGTTCCCAGAGTCGACATTACCAGAGCCAAATGATTGCATATTTGATATTTGTTCCGTGATGAGTTTCGTGGATGCCTCGTTTCGCTGTAGATGCGGCTCTGTGTAATTCAGGTGGCCAAACAGGTGTATGAGCTTTCTAGTGCTGGAGAAAGGAGGGATGCTTTAGCTTCCCCTTTTTCGGAGGTGGTTCGGGAGTGGCCAAACTCGTCACACGAGCCATAAATTGTACGAGTAGGGTGGCTGTGTTTTTCAGAGCTGAGATTCGCAGAAGCACTTCCTCCCTGTGCCACACCCCCATAATGTGTGTAGCAGGAATGCCAGATAATCTGGAAATGGCATGGGTGGGAGCGATCGGCGCATGGCGCAATAGCGGGAGTGACAATTTACAAGTAAGCGACTGATCTGCGTGCCGAGGGAACGCTTGCCCCGGGCGAAAGTACTGTATGTACGCCGCTGCACTAGGTACTCGAGTACTCGAGTACCATAATATGAGCCGCCACATGAATAACTTTAACCACGGGCTTTAAATCCGAGCACCGGTACGGTACTCGAACACAAGTGTCGGGGATAAAGTTTTCGCACAGTTTATTTAGGCTGACTCGCAAAATAATCCCTGTCTTGTGCAGTACGAAAACTTCTCCCCGGGTACCGTGCTTGTGAACCATTTAGATACCATGCGGTTAGGGGTCGACCCCTTCTGATGCCATCAACCGGGAAATATACCACCAAGATTTGTTATCCGAGCCAGTTTCACAGCCACTTGGCGCCGTGCTTGCGGTCTGCCCTAAGCACTCGAGTACATTGCTACAAAGTGCCAAGTTAAAAATTTATATCCTGCACAAGCAAGTGGTTTCGATGGCGGAAGGTGGGGGGGTATATACTAAATGGGGGACGAGTAGGGAATGGCTGGGTTAATAGTACCAAGTACTATATCGTTTTACCTGATACTGGTACCAGTAGCCTCTTCTACCCACCCTGGCACAAGGCTGAAAGTGCCAGCTATGGGGTGTTCTCGCCCGCCTACCCTAGGTTACACAATAACCCCTGCAACTTTTTTTTTAGCCTCCAACCAGACCATCTGGCAGAATTCACCAAGCAACTGCGCGTATGATCAATACCAGTAGCCCAATTCCACAGTGTTGCAACGAAGGGGGGTTGGATCAAAAACAAGATCGAAGGACTTGGGACACACTTTCTAAACTGGGGGTTATAAGATAGAACCTCTAACAAAACAGTAAACAATGACATTTGAAAGTAGCTGGAAGCGAAGAAACAAATAAAATGATAGGAAAAAGAAGCGAAGTATAGCAGAAGAAGCAAATAAACCAATACTAGTACTTGTACTTATACTCCTCTTTCCTGCTTCTGAGCAATAAATACTCATGCAGCCGAATGAAAGTGGGAATTCCTATATAAAGTTCTTACCATCTTTGCTTACTAAGTCTTCAAAGAACCCCCCCTTCGATCCCAATTTTCAGAATCCCCAATTCTACCCCCCCCCCTTTCCAGTCCCCCGGGTTCTATTGCTGAGGCCTTCTTTGCAACGCTGATTCCACACAACACCCCAAGTGCCCGGTTGTCTGAACTCTAAGAGGAAAAATGTCTTGATATTAATACCTTAGTGATGTCAAGCTGAACTAACGGCTACCAGAAACAAACATTAGGAAGCAGCGAAACTCCTCCTGGAACTGGAAGATATCAACCCTCCAACGAGCCCGATGCGTGCCACCAGACAGCACTCTCGGGCACAGCTAGTAAGGGGGCAAAGGAGTAGTGAAGCTACTCTTATGGCGGAGGGACATCAAATTTGACAAAAAATGCATAGGGCCAAGTCACCCTGTCGGGCTGCGACGGGGTGGGCACGCTGGTGTGGCGGAGAAACTGCTAACACTGAAAGACGCCAACCCGGGCATACCAGATTACGCGGGCCAGGCACCTCTCATGACTCTACTGTGAGAGGTGGGGAGGGGGAGGGGGTAGTCAAGCTGGTGCTGGCACGGAAGGATGTGTCAGCCCTGATTTCAGATGATGCTGTGGCCGGTTGCTATTCTTGCTGGCTACTAGGAGGGGGCATGAGCGTGTGGTCGCCATGGAGTGTATATTTTCTCCCAGTGCCCGCAAAAACAATGAAGATTTTGCATCTTACAACATTCTCATATTGACTTGCTCCGACGTCTGCCTACTGGCCTCCGGGGATACGCGACTCCACCTCACGAACCATTGCTTCACCCCCCCCTCGAATCCGACCCTCCTGACTACTGCGTTCATAAGTTGCTTGTCGCCACGATTTGTGTTTCAATGCAAATCCCATAGTATTGATAGAGTTGGATGTGATGAGAATAGACATACTGTGGTTGACTAGGCATTTCTAGGCTTGTAGAATTTAGCGCAGCCGGTTATATAAGTTTATTCCACACAATCGTTAACCTCTGCGAGGGTCTCTGTCAGGATCACAAATAACTCCTTTACTATATCTAAATTTAGCTCAGACGTCCTTCTCTGGTCAGAGATTCCCCTTCTTACGTACTGTACACGGTACCAACATCCCACTGCACTCACATATGCTTATACGATGCCGGTACTATCTAATGTTGCGGTAAAGGCTCGGGTATGATAGCCGGGAGAGGGCTGCCAAGAATCATGTCACATCACTCGTGTATCTTGGGCTCGTAAATTGTTGGAGTGGTTGTCGTACTTCCTGATAACCTGCGATTAGAGTAGGATAAACGACATAGCTATCTTGTTTCCTTCACTAGCTATTAGGCACGTTAAACCATAGCTATCAAGAGTCAATTATATTTTTCCAATTTCCGGGTATAGCAAGCCGGTCACGAATGCATTTTTCCTTTCCAAGCAGTCCCGGTTAGAACACCATCCTACTCAGGAAGCCATCGGGCACTCCCACACAGGTATCCCCTTCACTGCCGAGATAACCTATTTGGGTAATCGCGATATGAAAAACTTTGTGCTTCAGAAGTGGTGTAGTGCTCGGAATAGTGCTAAATCATACTGCTCAGCACGGCCATGATGGACACCAGGTTGTTTGCCTACATTTGCTCCTGACTATGGTACAAGTATGAGTACTTCACCTGATTTTAATTTATCTTGTGGTGTTGTATATCATTGCTTTTCCTCTAATGTTCTCAGAATATCAAAATTTAATAGCATTGAAAATACAAGAAAAATTCCGCTTTTTTTTTTAGCAAAAATACAGTGGTTAATTAAATAATTAAACTAATTGTAGAAAAAAAATCGACAACATGGAAGTTGAAAGTGGTTAGGGAATCAAGATACCTTTAAGGCGATCTGTTCCTAACGCTAATCACCGGGCCTATGAGGGCCTATCAGACCTGATAGACTTTCGTAGGCCGCTGCAATTCGGTCTATCATCGGCCTGGCCCGTTGAGAACACTGGTCGGTGTAGTACAGTGGTCAGTACGCCTCACTGTGGAAACACAGCTTCTGATGAGACCCATGTTCGATTCATGGCACCGGCAATATTTTTACTCTCTACAGATATAACGAGATGTCGTTTATGCAAAGTGGATTGATTTTGGATATTTCACGAGAAGCTGTATGCAAAAAATATAAAAATATAAAAACACAAAAACATAATTTCTACCTCGTAGTATAAATACGAGTTTCACTAGGAAATGCGGTATCATACTACCCCTTGGACTAAGATTAGTGTCTGTTGCCCGAACGTGTTCCTTTTCGGAACGGTGTGTTAATTCAAAAGCCTAAATTGGGTTTTCCTTTCTCACCGTTTACGCCACCGCAAAAACAAGTTTCACCAAAAAAAGCGGGATTTGGATGGCAGCAGTCACACAGGGCAAACTATCCTAATGGACTATTTCCTTAGGAGAGTGTACTCATGAAGTCAACATCTTGGCATTGATATGCTGAAAGTATATGATGAGGTCAACTATTAGTAGCCAGATCTCGCAGTTTCCGACATTCAACATATGCTGGTCTAAGGTATATACGAGTGATGTAACATGAACGTTGACAGTCCAGTCAGGTTTATCCCAGGGGGCCTTTACGGCTTTACAACATATCGGACGGTATCGCATTACCCTATACGGGCATGGCGAGATTGTAGAAGAGGAGTTGTAGTCTGGAGAGAACCAGCCTCAGAAGCTAACGACTTAATAAGCATAAGTTTCGAATCCAGAAACACTCGGTCCACCATGATATGTCCATTCCCTTCCCGTCCAACCCCCAAGTAGCACCCTCTATGTGTCGTTGTATGTTATCACCAAGAAACTTTCCCCATTTACTTTGAGAGGGTGGGAGGAATGCACCTGTGCGGGAGATACTGTATCTATTCTAACAAAGGGAGTCTGCCTACTATAAATTTTGAGTTCTTGTTTTGTTACTATTAAGGTGGGTCCGGCAAAGTGGCGCCTAATCCATTTTCCCCTTTTTACTCTTTCCTCTCCGTCAATTATTTTCCTCCGGTCTCACCTGTAATTACTGTACAACACCGCTTACCGGTACATGGTTTCATTAGATGACTCGTGAATTCTGCACCATCTATAACTTATCAACTACAGTAATGAGACATTCGTTTCTCCCGCCGTCCTAACCTCTACACCCATCAACAGCCAAACATCTCTACCAAGCCGAGCGGAATGGAAGTGTGAAGGAAGGAGAAAGAAAGAAAAGAGAGAGCGAAAACGCCCTATAATGCACTGTGAAATACTGTGCATTGAGTTGAATTTAGTCACTATACGTGCACTGCTGGTATCATAAGCTAGTTATTCATATTAGTTGGTCTGGATAGCTGACGTCTGGAATACCCTCAATCTCGTGAGAAATCAATTGTTTTACGCCCTTCTAACTACAGTGCAAGCCATGCCGAACCCCACAAGGCCCACGAAGCCGATCAAAATAGGAAAGGGTCGGTATTAAAAAAGAGAGAAAAGAAAACCGGGCCCGCTGCCCGAAAAAATCACTCCGCCCTGGGATAAGAATTCTTTTCCTCTCTCCCAGGATATGAAGAATATGGCAAAAGAACCAAATAGACTAGCAAGGGAACAAGAATAATGATTAACGCTAAATTGATATTCGATAAGGGGAAACTGCTGTAGAATGAAGAGGTCACCTACTTTGCTCGTACTGTACAAAGCCTATTCTCATAATATATCCATGGTATTAGGACAAAATAAAAGAGGAAATGTGCGTCAAGAAGGAGTAGAAAAAGAAAGAGAGAAAACAAAGTCATCGATCACCGATCAAGGGCCGACATTGCAAAAGCGGTATGATAATATTATACGGTTGTTGAAATGAGAGGAGGAGTTAATGATCACATGATTGGTAGAGAGATGGCTAGGACGCAAGGAGATATTGACGTAAAGAAGACAAAAGGAAGATTAGAAGGAGTGAAATGAGGATGAAGTTTAGAAGCGCGACACTGTAAATGAGAGGGCTAATCCGGTGAGGAGCTTTTGTCGTGAATGACCGCTTCTATCGCCAGTGTCGGGCGGGAGTCACATCCTACCGGCCCAAAAGCATTTTCACGATGGCCCCATACCCATGTTCAGCTGCCCACAAGAGAGGTGTTCTGCCGTCCAAATCCGCGGTATCGGGCGCGACACACCCCCACTCCAAAAGGATCCTGACAATGTCAAAATGCCCACTTTCTGCTGCCCACGATAGAGGGGTTCGACCGTCGTGATCTGGAGTATCGGGAGCGACATCCTCCCGCTCTAAAAGCATCACCACGATGGCCTCATACCCATGCTCAGCTGCCCACGACAGAGGTGTTCGACCATCTTCATCTGGGGTGTCGGGTGCGACATCCTTATGTTGCAAAAGAATCTCCACGATGGCCTTGTACCCATTTTCGGCCGCCCACGAGAGAGGTGTTCTACCATCTCTATCCGCAGTGTCGGGAGTGACGCCCTCCCGTCCCAAAAACATCTTGACCAGGTCCAGGTTCCCACTTTCGGTTGCCCACGATAGAGGGGTTCGACCATCTTCATCCGGAGTATCGGGAGCGACATCCTCTCGGCACAAAAGTATTTCCACGACGTCCTCATACTCATTTCCAGCTGCCCATGATAGAGGGGTTCGACCGTCTTCGTCCGCGGTGTCGGGAGTAACGTCCTCCCGTTCTAAAAGTAGCATCACTGTGTCCTCACTCCCATTTCCGGCTGCCCACGATAGAGGGGTTCGACCATCTTGATCCGGCGTGTCGGGGGAGACATCCCCCCGTTCCAAAAGCATTTTCACGACGTCCTCATGCCCATTTTCAGCTGCCCACGATAAAGGGGTTCGGCCATCTTTATCCGCAGTGTCGGGAGTGACGCCCTTCCGCTCCAAAAGCATTTCAATGAGATTCACGTACCCATTTTCAGCTGCCCACAAGAGAGGTGTTCGACCGTCATGATCCGCAGCATCGGGAGCGACGTCGCTCCGCCCCAAAAGTATCTTTACGACCTCCTTATACCCATTTTCGACTGCCCACGACAGAGGGGTTCGACCATCTTCATCCGCAGTGTCAGGGGTGAGATCCTCTCGTTGCAACAGCATCAACATGATCTTCTCACTTCCATTTTGAGCTGCCCACAAGAGAGGTGTTTGGCCATATTTATCTGCAGCGTTGGGAGTGATATCCTCCCGTTCCAACAGCATCTCCACGATGGCCTCGCACTGATTTTCAACTGCCCACAAGAGGGGTGTTCGGCCGTCTTTATCCGCAGTGTCTGGAGTGACGTCTTCTCGTCCCAAAAGTATCTCCACAACATCCTCACTCTCAGTTTCGGCTGCCCACGACAGAGGGGTTCGACCATTGTTATCCGGAGTGTCGGGGGCGACGTCCTCACGTTCCAAAAGCATCTTCACGATGCCTTCTTCCCCTGACCCAGCTGCCCACGATAGAGGTGTTTGACCGTCCTTATCCGGAGTGTTGGGAGCGACACTCTGCCGTCTCAAAAGCAGCTTCACGATGTCCGCATACCCATTTTCAGCTGCCCACGACAGAGGGGTTCGACCATCTTCATCTGGAGTGTCGGGGACTACATCCTCACGTTCCAAAAGCCTCTTCACTATGTCCCTATCCCCACTTTCAGCCGCCCATGATAGAGGTGTTCGGCCGTCTGCATCCGCAGCGTCGGGGGTGACATCCGTCCGCTCCAAAAGCATCTCTACGATGCTTGCACACTGATTTTCAACCGCCCATGATAGGGGGGTTCGGCCGTCACCATCCGCATTGTCGGGAGCGACATCCTCTCGTTTCAAAAGTACTAACACGATCCCCTCACTCCCGTTTTCGGCTGCCCAAGACAGAGGAGTTCGACCATCGGCATCTGCAGTATCGGGAGTCACATCTTTCCGCCTTAAGAGTTCCATCACGGTGTATATATCGTTATTCTCAGCTGCCCACGAGAGAGGTGTTCGACCGTCCTTATCCGCAGTGTTGGGAGCGACATCCTCCCGTTCCAAAAGTATTTTCGTGACGGCCCCAAACCTATGTTCAGCTGCGCACAATAGAGGTGTTCTGCCGTCTTTATCCGCAGTATCGGGGGTGATATCCTCCCGCCCGAGAAGGATCTTCACCATGTCCAGATTCCCATTTTCGGCGGCCCAAGACAGAGGAGTTCGACCATCGGCATCTGCAGTATCGGGAGTCACATCTTTCCGCTTCAAGAGTGCCATCATGGTGTTCATATCGTTATTTTCAGCCGCCCACAAGAGAGGTGTTTGACCGTTCTTATCCGCAGTGTTGGAAGCGACATCCTCCCGTTCCAAAAGCATCATCACGATGTCCGCATACCCATTGTTAGCTGCCCACAATAGAGGGGTTCGACCGTCTTCATCCACAGTGTCGAGAGTGAGATCCTCCCGACCCAAAAGCATCTTCACGATATCCTTGTAGCCTTGATCAGCTGCCAACGATAGAGGGGTTTGACCCGCGATATCCGTTGCGTTAGGAGTGACCTCCTCCCGTTCCAAAAGCATCTTCGCGATAGCCCTATCGCCATTCTCGGCTGCCCACAGGAGGGGCGTTTGACCGTCTCCATCCCTAGTGTCGGGAGTAACATCATCCCGTTCCAAGAACATCCTCACAATGTCCTCACTGCCAGACTCAGCTGCCCACGATAGAGGCGTCCGACCATCCCTATCCGGGGTGTTGGGAGCGACATCTTCCCGTGCCAAAAGTATCTCCACAATGCCCTTATGCCAACCTCCAGCTGCCCAAGATAGAGGGGTTCGACCTCCTTTATCTCGAGTGTCGGGAGCGACATCCCCCTGTGTCAAAAGTGTCTCCACAATGCCCTTAGACCGACCTCCAGCTGCCCACGATAGCGGGGTTCGACCGTCTTCGTCCGGAGTGTTAGGAGTGAGATCCTCTCGTTCCAAAAGTATCTTTACGATCTCCCCGTGCCCCCCTCGGCTGCCCACGAGAGAGGCGTTCGCCCCTCCTTTTCCGCAGTGTTGGGAGTGACACCCTCCTGCTCCAACAGCACCTTCAGGACGGCCTTGTGCCCATTCCTAGCGGCCCACAAAATTGCTGTATTACCCGCCACGTCGGTTGCGTCGAGATCCCATTTCTTCACCTCTAATAGAGCAACTGCAGTCTCCGCGATACCAAAATATGCAGCACCATGGAGCCCTGTAAAGTTCGTAGAGTTATGCCGGTAAAGCTTCCTACCCCGTTCATCGCCGCTGCGAGTTAAGAGCATCCGAGAGGATATATGTTTATCGAATCCATCGAGAAGTTTCAGTGCGAGTGTGTTTACACTTTCAGTGGTTTCCCTTGCTACATGCGTTCCCCAGTAACAAGAGGCATATTCAAGCAACGGTGGTTCTGGCTGGGGCAAATGATGGATAGACGAAAGATCTCTGAAGCATTGAAAGTTGAGGTATGTTAAACAAGCCTCGGCCATCACCGCGTGAGGGCGGTGAAACAGATCGGTATTCCCGGATAGATAATCTCGAAGAGTGTGATGGACAAGATGGACAGTGTAAGTGGACGCCTCAACTGTAACAAGCCCTAAAGAACATCCGAGCAGCGTTTCTATCGCAGGAATGTTCCGAGAATTCAGACCTGTTGTCCCTATCTCTACTCCCAGAGCATAGCATAGTTCGTTAGCTTTTAAAGGTCGCTCCGAATGTGATATCCACATTAGCACATCCATGCCGAGCTTGGACTTCCTTCCCTCTTGTGCCTTTATTCGTGCTAGGGTTGCCGAATACGCATCTCGAAAAGCATTCCCTTGGACCATATCGTGGAGCCTTTTCTTTCTCTGGTGGATTGTAACCTCCTTGAGGACCGCATCAATAGTAAGAGAAACAAGCAGGAATCTATATCATATTGTTAGCGAATATCCAACGAGGCCTGGGTTGGCTGTTTCTACGCACATTTGGGAAATTTCTCCCGGAATTACTCTCATAATCTCAGCCCTCAAGTCATCGTCCATTGCGCGGGGCGTGGGATCTCGGTCCAATCTCATCTTGAGATATCTCTCAATATCCCCAGTGGTCGGGATGGCGGCTATCGTGATTGCCTCCGCGAAATATGTCTGAATCTCGTCTCGAATGTGAGATCTCCCAGTAACGAACACCCGCATGGCCGGCGAAGCCTGTAAAATCTCTCGTAGCGACTCAAGAAGCTCTCGTCGATTGGTCGGAAGACATTCATCTAATGCATCGATACAGATGAACACTTCTCGCAGCGATGTGATTGTCGTCTTTAGCATTTTCACTAAGTCTGAAAGCCGCACAGCCTGCCCGCCCAACACCCTTTTCCCCTCGTGAAAAGCTTGCCGTATCGGCTCCGGGATTCCGTCTCTCTCCAAAAGTTGCTTGAGGATTGCGCCCAACATATTCGTGGTGGACTGCTCCTCTTGAGCAAGGTAGTTGCAGTACAGGCCTACCACGGTTATATCTCTATCACGAAGTCGATCGCACAATGAGTCGATAATTAAGGAGCTAATATTGCTGGCCGTCAGCGACATCCACTTGCTCGAGAGGGCTTTCCCATTTACCTTATATGTGTCTTTCCCACACCTGGATTGCCGTAGCAGAACAAAACAGTCTGCTTCGGCACCCCTTGACTACCACTCCACTCCCGAAACTCGTTCGTTTCCAGAAGCCAACCTCCCACACCATCCATCCGGTTGGCTTGTACACTTTGATGTTTGTACCCAGGCTCTAGCGGCGAGAGCCACTGCTTGATCTGGTTGTCTTCGCCGTCTATTTTGAACATAACAGTTTTGGTCTTGCTCTGGCTATTCGTTACGTTCCTACCGTCAACCTTACCGGAACCAAATGATTGCGTATTCGTTGTTCGTTTCATGGGGTGTTTTTGGATGCTTCGCTTCGTTGTGGGTGGTTCGGCGATAATTGAAAGATGGGGTGATTTGCCATATTTTTTCGCCCAAGCTTTCCGATCCTTTCCATGCCAAGACAGCACCTTGGAAAGAAGGTATCATAATATCATAGCGAGCGCCCGGCATAGCAGGCCATCTGCAAGTTAAGGCAATGTGATTGGCTGAGCCTCAGTCCAGATCGAAATCGTGGCTAGTATTCGGGTGGCGCACGTTAGTATAAAGCAGCGACAACATTTGCATATGTCATTTCAGAGCTCAAATTCGCACATTGGTCGGCACAACTCATTAAATTACCGCCTGCTCAATCACTTCTCGATACCGGTATTGGCTTAAAATGTAGTTTCCAAGGGGGGGAATCATTGGTAGTGATTTGAGCCTCAGGAGCCGCATCTCTCTTTTTCGGCTTGGCAGGCGCGTCCCTAACCCCCCCCTCTCAATCGCTGCAACATATCCACGACCAACACTTTGGATGGGGATGGACCATCACGGACTGCGCAGCATATCTGCACTCGATTAACGCCGGTGATTCAGCAACTTCAGCGTAACGAATAGCTATAACAACATCACCAATATAAACAAAGCCATCGCCGATGAGAACGCGGAAACTATGCCTTAGCTCTCCCCGCTAGATCCCGCGAGAAGGCGTCGGGACGTACCAACAGGCTCGATGGTGTAGGAAATTGGGTTCTGGAGACAAACGAGTTTCGGGAGTGGAAGAATAGTCAAGCTGGAGTAGATAAGGCTGTCTTGTTATGCTACGGGAGTCTGAGAGTAAGAAAGACGTATCTAAGGTAAGTGCCTAGTTTTTCTGGAAGAAATAGGAGTTCACTAATAACCGAGGGCCTGTGCGATTAGCATTGCGAGAAAGACATCGCGACCGCAATCGTTCTACTACAACTTCCACAACTAGCAGGAGCAGACAGCTACGGTATCGACACCATAGGAACTATCCTAAAACAGCTAGCAGTTAGGGGCCGCTAGAGGACGTGCAAAAGACATTTAAAAACTCGAAATAGGAGGTTAGCGGTTGAGGTCTGTGACATACGCACGGTCAAACACCACTCTTGTCGGTTACGGAACAAGAGGATGCCAATTCCGATACTATAGAGACCATATTTGGCAGAGCACCACTCCCGCCGGCCACGAGGAACGGAAATTAATGGTTTGTAAAGCCGCCATTGGAACCAGAAGATATCGATCCCAACACTGCAGACACACTGACTATGGCTGAGCCCCACAGATGTGGGCCGCGGGCCGCGGGCACGAGGATATACGATAATAAGGGCTGCTATTAGAATGAAATGAATTTAATCCCGATTGCCGACATACGAGATCTCCGATGCGAAACAGCTCTCTAAATAGCTGCGCCCCGTTCTCATATCAGGATGGTAGAATTTCTCCCCGCACCCAAACCTTCCTTTCCCGTCACAGAGGGCATCAGCAAAGTCTCAGAGCACCCCTCAGCTGTTGACTTACTTTAAACCCCCTCTCGGTATATCCTACCGGTTTGCCTTTCACCGCGAGATACCCGGCCCCTCCTCGGAAGAACGATTAGCTCCTTCATAATTATTTCTTTCTTTAATTGTTCTCTTCTATTTTCTCGTCTTTATCAGTCATTTCATTACTATCGTCTCACGGGTGACTACTGTATTATACATTCGGAGTGAGAATGGAAATTTAATGCAGGAAGTCCTGTCGTGGCCCGGCGCACAATCCATAATTCTTTTAAATTAATTTATTCTTTTCCTTTGTCAATCCCTCCCCCCCACCGGTAATTACGACACCGCTTACCGGTATATCCTTCATTATATGACTCGTAAATTCTACACCATATATAACTTATCAACTACAATAATGAGGCGTTTGTTTCTCCTTTTGTCCTAACCTCTACGCCAAGAAATAACGCAACATCCGTAGCAAGTCGATCGGAATGGAAGGGGTGAAAGAAGGAGAAATAAAGAAAAAGAGAGCAAAAACGACATATAATGCACTGTGCAGTACTGTGCGTTGAGTTGAATTTGGGCACTTTAGGTCATGCACTGCTGGCATCATAAGTAGTTTTTCATATTAGTTAGCTTAGACAGCTGAGGTTAGGAATACCCTCAATCTCGTGAGGAATCAATTATTCTACGGCATTCTAACTACAGTGCAAGCCATAGACTATCAAACTCCATAAAGCCCACCAAAGCCAGTTCTAATTGGGAAGGGCTGGTATTAAAAAAGAAAGAAAAGAAAAAACAGGCCTGCTATCCGAAAAACTACCCCGCTTCGGAATAAGAATCATTTTTCTCTCCCAGGGTATGAAGGGTATGAAAAAAGGGACCAAATAGAATAGTAAAGAAACAAGGGTAAGGAAAGCTAAGAGGAGTGAAATGAGAATGAATTTTAGTAGCGCGACAGTGTAACACTGCAAGTGAGAGTGGTGAGCTTTTGTCGTGAATGACCGCTTCTATCGCCAGTGTCGGGAGTCGCATCCTACCGGCCCAAAAGCATTTTCACGATGGCCCCATGCCCATGTTCGGCTGCCCACAAGAGAGGTGTTCTGCCATCTGTATCCGCGGTATCGGGCGCAACAAACCCCCTCTCCAAAAGGATCCTGACAATGTCCAAATGTCCACTTTCAGCTGCCCACGATAGAGGGGTTCGACCGTCGTGATCTGGAGTATCGGGGGCGACATCCTCCCGTTCTAAAAGCATCGCCACAATGGCTCCATACCCATGCTCAGCTGCCCACGACAGAGGTGTTCGACCATCTTCATCTGGGGTGTCGGGAGCGACATCCTTATGTTGCAAAAGAATCTCCACGATGGCCTCATACCCATTTTCGGCCGCCCACGAGAGAGGCGTTCTGCCATCTCTATCCGCAGTGTCGAGAGTGACGTCCTCCCGTCCCAAAAACATCTTGACCAGGTCCAGATTCCCACTTTCGGCTGCCCACGACAGTGGGGTTCGACCATCTTCATCCGGAGTATCGGGAACGATATCCTCTCGGCACAAAAGTATTTCCACGACGTCCTCATACTCATTTCCAGCTGCCCATGATAGAGGAGTTCGACCGCCTTCATCTGCGGTATCGGGAGTGACGTCTTCCCGTTCCAAAAGTAGCATTACAGTGTCCTCACTCCCATTTCCAGCTGCCCACGATAGAGGGGTTCGACCATCTTGATCCGGCGTGTCGGGGGAGACATCCCCCCGTTCTAAAAGCATTTTCACAATGTCCTCATACCCATTTTCAGCTGCCCATGATAGAGGGGTTCGGCCGTCTTTATCTGCAGTGTCGGGAGTAACATCTTTCCGCTCTAAAAGCATTTCAATGACATCTACATACCCATTTTCAGCTGCCCACAAGAGAGGTGTTCGACCGCTGTAATCCGCAGCACTAGGAGTGATACCCTTCCGCCCTAAAAGCATCTTCGCGGCCTCCTTATACCCATTTTCGGCCGCCCACGACAGAGGGGTTCGACCATCTTCATCCGCAGTATCAGGGGTGAGATCCTCTCGTTGCAACAACATCAACATGATCTCCTCACTTCCATTTTGAGCTGCCCACAAGAGAGGTGTTTGACCACATTTATCAACAGCGCCGGGAGTGACGTCCTCCCGTTCCAACAGCATCTTCACGATGGCCTCGCACCTATTTTCAACTGCCCATAAGAGGGGTGTTCGGCCGTTTGTATCGGCAGTGTCTGGAGTGACGTCCTGCCGTTCCAAAAGCATCTTCACAACATCCTCGCACTCACATTCGGCTGCCCATGACAGAGGTGTTCGACCATCTTTATCCGGAATATCGGGGCAACATCCTCACGTTCCAAAAGCATCTTCACGACGCCCTCATCCCCCTCTGCAGCTGCCCATGATAGAGGCGTTTGACCATCTTTATCCAGAGTGTCTGGAGTGACATCCTCCCGTTCTAAAAGCATCTTCACTATGTCTTTATCCCCATTTTCAGCCGCCCACGATAGAGGGGTTCGGCCATCTTCATCCGCAGCATCGGGGGTAACATCCTTCCGCTCTAAAAGCATCAACACGATCGCTTCACACCCATTTTCAGCTGCCCAAGATAGAGGGGTTCGACCGTTGGCATCCGCAGCGTCGGGGGTTACGTCCTCCCGCCTCAAGAGTGCCCTCACAGTTTCCAGATCGCAATTTTCAGCTGCCCATGAGAGAGGTGTTCGACCTTCCTTATCCGCAGTGTTGGGAGTGACATCCTCCCGCTCTAAAAGCATTTTTATAACGTCCCCAAACCCATGTTCAACTGCCCACAAAAGAGGTGTTCTGCCGTCGTTATCCGCAGTGTCAGGGGTAACATCCTTCCTCTTTAAAAGCATCTCCACGATCTCTTCACACCCATTTTCAGCTGCCCAAGATAGAGGGGTTCGACCGTTGGCATCCGTAGTGTTGAGGGTAACATCCTTACGTTTTAAAAGCATCTCCACGATCTCTATATTCTCTTCAGACCCATTTCCAGCTGCCCAAGATAGAAGGGTTCGACCGTCGGCATCCGCAGCGTCGGGGGTCACGCCCTCCCACCCCAAGAGTGCCATCACGGTGTCCATATTCTCATTTTCAACTGCCAATGAGAGAGGTGTTCGACCGGCCTTATCCGCAGTGTTGGGGGTAACATCCTTCCGTTCTAAAAGTATCCACACGACCTCTTGGTTTTCTTCACACTCATTTTGAGCCGCCCAAGATAGAGGTGTTCTGCCGTCGTTATCCGCAGTATCGGGGGTAACATCCTTCCGTGTCAAAAGCATCTCCACGATTTCCGTACGCCCATTTTCAGCTGCCCACGATAGAGGGGTCCGACCGTCTTCATCCGGAGTATCGGGAGTGAGATCCTCCCGGCCTAAGAGCACCTCCACGATCTCCTCATGGCCGTTTCCGGCTGACCAGGATAGAGGTGTTCGACCCGTGATATCCGTTATATTAGGAGTGACCTCCTCCCGTTCTAATAGCATCTTCGCGATGGCTCCATACCCATTCTCAACTGCCCATAGGAGGGGCGTTCGACCATCTTCATCCCTAGTGTCGGGAGTAACATCCTCCCGTTCCAAAAGTATCCCCACAATGTCCTCTCTCCCAGACTTGGCTGCCCACGATAGAGGTGTCCGACCGGCTTTATCCGGGGTGTTGGGAGCGACATCCTCCCGATCTAAAAGCTTTTTTACGACGTCCCCAAATCCATGCTCTGCTGCCCACGATAGAGGAGTTCGACCGTCTTTGTCCGCAGTGTTGGGAGTGAGATCTTGCCGTTCTAAAAGTGCCTTCACCACCTCCTCGTGCCCCTTCTCGGTTGCCCACGAGAGAAGTGTTCGCCCCTCTCTATCCGCAGTGTTGGGAGTGACACCCTCATGTCTCAAGAGCGCCTTCAAGACCGCCCTGTGCCCATTTCTAGCAGCCCATAAAATAGCCGTATTACCCACCATATCAGTTGCGTTGAGATCCCACTCCTTCATCTTTAATAAAGCAAATGCTATCTCCACGATCCCAAAATATGCAGCACCATGGATGGCTGTAAACCTCGTAGGGTTACTCCAATAAAGCTCCGTGACTGGTTTATTGCCGTTGTGGGTTGAGAGTATCCCAGAGGACACATGCTTATCGAATCCATCGAGAAGTTTTAGTGCGAGTGTATTTACACTGTCCGTAATTTCCCTTGCTGCATGTGTTCCCCAGTAACAAGAGGCATATTCAAGTAACGGTGGTTCTGGCCGAGGCAATTGATGGATAGACGAAAGGTCTTGGAAGCACTGAAAGTTGAGGTATGTTAAACAAGCCTCGGCAATCACCGCGTGAGTGCGGCGAAACAGGTCGGTATTCCCGGATAGATAACCCCGAAGAGTGTGATGGACAAGATGGACAGTGTAAGTGGACGTTTCAACTGTAACAAGCCCTAAAGAACATCCGAGAAGCGTTTCTATCGCAGGAATGTTCCGAGAATTCAGACCTGTTGTCCCTATCTCTACTCCCAGAGCATAGCATAGTTCGTTGGCTTTCAAAGGTCGCTCCGAATGTGATAGCCACATTAGCACATCCATGCCGAGCTTGGACTTCTTTCCCTCCTGTGCCTTTATTCGTCCCAGGGTTGCCGAATACGCATCTCGAAGACCATTCCCTTGGATCATATCGTGGAGCTTTTTCTTTCTCTGGTGGATTGTAACCTCGTTGAGGACCGCATCAATAGTAAGAGAAACAAGCAGGAATCTATATCATATTGTTAGCGGATATCCAACGAGACCTGGGTTGGCTGTTTTTACACACATTTGGGAAAATTTTCCCGGGATTACTCTCATAATCTCAGCCCTCAAATCGCCGTCCATTGCGCCGGGCGTGGGATCACTGTCCAATCTCATCCCAAGATATCTTGTAATATCCCCAATGGTCGGAATGACGGCCATAGTAACTGCCCCCGCGAAACATCCCTTAATCTCATCTCGAATGTGAGGCCTCCCAGTAACAAACACCCGCATGGCCGGCGAAGCCCGTAACATCTCTTGTAGCGAGTCAAGAAGCTCTCGTCGATTGGTGGGAAGACATTCATCTAATGCATCGATACAGATGAACACTTTAGGCAGTGATGTGATTGTCGTCTTCAGCATTTTCACCAAGTCTGGAAGCCGCACTGACCACCCGCCCAACGCCCTTTTCCCTTCGTGAAAAGCTTGCCGTATCGGCTCCGGGATTCCGTCTCTCTCTAAAAGCTGCTTAAGGATTGCACCTAACATGTTGGTGGTGGACTGCTCCTCCTGGGCAAAGTAATCGCAGTACAGGCTTGCCACAGCGGTACCTTTACCACGAAATCGATGGCACAACGAGTCAATAACTAAGGAGCTAATATTTCTGACCGTCAGTGATATCTACTTCTTCGAGAGGGCTTTCTCACTCACCTGATATGGGTTTTCCCCACACCTGGGTGGCCGTAGCAGAATAAAACAGTCTGCTTTGGCATCCCTTTGCTACCACTCCACTGCTGAAATTCTTTCTTTTCTAAAAGCCAACTACCTACGCCATCCACCCGGCTGGTTTGAACACTTTGATGTTTGTGCCCAGGCTCTAGTGGCGAGAGCCACTGCTTAATCTGGTTGTCTTCGTCGTCTGTTTTGTTCACAGTAATAGTTTTGTTGTTCGGAGTGATAGTCTTGCTCTGACTACTGGTTAAGTTCCTCCCGTCGACATTGCCAGAACCAAATGATTGCGTATTCGTTGTTTGTTGTTCCATGGTGCGTTTTTGGAAGCTTCGTTTCGCTGTGGATGTGGTTCGACGATAATTCGGGGGGCCGAACAAACTTTATGAACTTTCTGGCTCAAGAAAGGTGGGGTGGCTAGAGCTTTCGGGTCCTTTCTATGCCAAGACAGAACCTTAGAAAGATGCTCGAACAGTCTCAAGCAACAACATTTGCATGTGTCATTCCAGATGGTCTACCGGTAGAAATTATTTTTCTAATGTGCGCGAAAAGCGCTGTTCAGTTAACTTATTACAGTGCAGAGATAATGCACAGTAGCATTAAATACTGCAAAACAAATGCAATTATTGGTCAGGCCAGCCAAGTATAATACTAATCAGGGATGGAGCTGCTGTATTTTTATCCTTTGTAATCTTAGGCACTAGTTAACGTTGTTATCATACCATTCTCAAACCAGTTATGATATCGTATGTCGAGTGGAATTTAAGAATAGTAAGTAGAGTACAAGTAGGAGGTGGTACACAATGTAGAACTAAATTTCTGCATCTTGGTTTTCCTTCCTTTCCCCTTCCCCAACAACCTGTCTACTACTAAGAGCCTATTTGGCAAGATTGGGACCGTTCCGTTTGGCGACCGTATATACTGTGAAAAGGGCGTTTTTTTCCCGTTTTGAAACAGAAGGAAAAGGGCAATTTGTATGGGGCAACGGAATGGAACCATTGTATCCAAACAGGCTCTAAACCTGACACCTCTTTCAAAGAGAGTACCGGTACAGCACAGGTAGGAATATAAGAAAATAGTAATAATATGATGGCTAGTTCTTAGCAGAAGTCAGTTGAACCAATCACCTTTGTTTTCTTTGCTTCAATGTGACGACAAAAGAATTTCTTTCATAGACCCTGTTTCCAGCTCAATCCCTACAGTTTGCCGTGGTAATAATATAAGATGCACAATGAAGGCTTGGGTGTTAAGGGTTAAGTAAGCGAACTATGATACAAACAACTAGAGCATTCGTGGGTAAAATTGGTGTTGGACTATACTATATTATTATGTGGAAGAAAAAAGCGAAAAAACATCAAAGCGAATTGCAATCAAACCTGATTTCTCGTGCTAATTGGCTAGAGAGCTGGATTGCGCTGCCCAGGTGAGCCGAATTTGCCCCGAAGATGGTATAGTTCTTTGCTAGTCACCACATTGGCAAAGGTCTCTCTATGGCTAGAGTCTACGGTACTGGTATTTCATTTAAGCCGCTGAAGTTACACCTCTATGGGCTTATGAGCACACAAGTCACAAGTCAACAGAGCACCGTATCATTTCATAAAAGTCGGATTAGACGCTAGGGTGGCCCTGCTCAATCACCTCTCGGTATTGGCTTAAAGTGTGGTTTACTTGCTTATTTGTGGTCTTGGCTGTCTTAAGTTCCCATCTAATTCTTACGAAATGATCCGGGTAGTCTACCCTGCGTTTCCCACTCAACCCCTCCTATCCCTTCTACGGTGAGGCCTCACACATAATGGGCTAGTCTAGACTCCTAGTAGGCTAGATTTGTGATGTCTGGGCACATATCATCAGATTCTTACAATACCGGTAGTCCGTGTGTCGGTATTTACTAGTCAATATCCTATTAAATTTTTATCCTAGTACCGGTAATACCTACAGTACCTACCGGGAGTGCCTACAAGAGGGGAAATGATTGGATAGTAATTTTAACCCTAAGAGCCGCATCCAACTATCGCGTAACGAATAGCTATAACAACATCACCAATGTGAACAAAAGCCCTCGCCGATGAGAACGCGGAAATTATGCCTTAGCTCTCACCGTTGGATCCCGGGAGAAGGCATCAGGACGCACCAATAGGCTCGATGGTGTGGGGGATTGGGTTCTGAAGACAAACGAGTTTCGGGAGTGGAAGAATGGTGGAGCTGGAGCAGATAAGGCTGTCTTGTTATGCTACGGGAGTCTCGGAGTGGAAAGACATACCTAAGGTAAGTGCCTAGTTTTTCTGGAAGAAATAGGAATTATTGCTAACTATTAGCAATATTAGCGCACTAATGATCGAGGGCTGGTGCGATTAGCCTTGCGAGAGAGACATCGCAACCGCCACGTTCTACTAAAACTTCCACAGCTAGTAGGAGCAGACAGCTACGGTATCGACACCATGGGAATTATCCTAAAACAGCTGGCGGTTAGGGACAAAGGACATTTAAAACCCCGAAATAGAAGGTCGGTGGTCCGCATGGTAAAACACCACCCCCGTGGGCTACAGAGAACAGGTATTTAGGAGTAGAAGGATTGCTACGGTATTATAATTGGAGGATGCCCATTCCGATACTGTAGAGACCATATTTGGCAGAGCATCACTCTCGCCGGCTGCGAGGAACGGAAATTAGTGGGTTGTATCCCTTCAACCGATGAGACATGCAGATTCCGCTCCTTCCGTATACGGTAGCTCTATTCTGTGGCTCTGTGGCTTTACCATGCAAAAAATTGTGAAATATCGAGCTTTTATTGGCGGAAAGTTGCTGAGCCACAGCATAGAGCTGCCGTATATGGAAGGAGCGGAATCTGCATGTCCCATCGGTTGAAGGGATAGCTGCCATTGGAACGAGAAGCTATTGATTCCAACACTGCAGACACTGCCCCACAGATGTGGGCCGCGAGGAGCGGGCACGAGGATGTACGATAGAAAAGGCTGCTATTCGAATGAAATGAAGTTAATCCCGATTCCCGACATATGGTACGAGACCTCCGAGGCGAAACGTCTCTCGAAATAGCCGCGCCCCGTGCTCATATCAGAGTGGTAGAATTTCTCCCCGCACCCAAACCTTCCTTTCCCGTCACAGGAGGCATCGGCAAAGTCCCAGAGCACCCCTCACCGCCGAAACCCCTTCCGCGAGATACCCTGCCCCTCCTCGGAAGAACGATTGACCCCTTCATGATTATTAAATTTTCTTTCTTGCTTGTTCTCTTCTATTTCCTCGTCTTTATCAGTCATTTTATTACTATCCTTTCACGGGTGATTACTGTATTATTATACATTCGGAGTGAGAATGGAAATTAACGCAGGAAGTCCTGTCGTGGCCCGGCGCACAATCCATACTTTTCCTCTTTTAAATTTATTCTTTTCCTTTGTCAATCCCTCCCCGCAGCTATAATTACGACACTGCTTACCGGTATATCCTCCCAATACGACTCGTGAATTCTGCACCATCTATAACTTATCAACTACAGTAGTAATGTGACATTCGTTTCTCCTTTGTCCTAACCTCTACACCAATCAACAGCCCGACGTCTCTACCAAGTCGAGCGGAATGGAAGGGGTGAAAGGAGAAAGAAAGAAAGAAGAGAGGAAAAACGCCATATAATGCACAATGCAGTACTGTGCGTTGAGTTGAATTTGGGCACTTTAGGTCATGCACTGCTGGCATCATAAGTAGTTATTCATATTAGTTAGCTTAGACAGCTGACGTTTGGAATACCCTCAACCTCGTGAGGAATCAATTATTCTACGGCATTCTAACTACAGTGCAAGCTATAGACTATCAAACCCCATAAAGCCCACCAAAGCCAATTCTAATTGGAAAGGGTCTGTATTAAAAAGAAAGAAAAGAAAAACAGGCCCGCTATCCGAAAAACTACCCCGCTTCGGAACAAGAATCATTTTTCTCTCCCAGGGTATGAAGGGTATGAAAAAAGGGACCAAATAGAATAGTAAGGAAACAAGGGTAAGGAAAGCTAAGAGGAGTGAAATGAGGATGAATTTTAGTAGCGCGACAGGGCTTATGTAGTGGGGAGCTTTTGTCATGAATGGCCGTTTCTATCGCCAGTGTTGGGAGTCACATCCTGCCGGCCCAAAAGCATTTTCACGATGGCCCCATACCCATGTTCAGCTGCCCACAAGAGAGGTGTTCTGCCGTCCAAATCCGCGGTATCGGGCGCGACAGACCCCCTCTCCAAAAAGATCCTGACAATGTCAAAATGCCCACTTTCAGCTGCCCACGATAGAGGGGTTCGACCACCGTGATCTGGAGTATCGGGAGCGACATCCTCCCGCTCTAAAAGCATCACCACGATGGCCCCATACCCATGCTCAGCTGCCCACGACAGAGGTGTTCGACCATCTTCATCTGGGGTGTCGGGAGCGACATCCTTATCTTGTAAAAGAATTTCCACGATGGCCTCATACCCATTTTCGGCCGCCCACAAGAGAGGTGTTTTGCCATCTCTATCCGCAGTGCCGGGAGTGACATCCTCCCGTTCCAAAAACATCTTGACCAGATCCAGGTACCCACTTTCGGCTGCCCATGATAGAGGGGTTCGACCATCTTCATCCGGAGTATCGGGAGCGACATCCTCTCGGCACAAAAGTATTTCCACGATGTCCTCATACTCATTTCCAGCTGCCCATGATAGAGGGGTTCGACCGCCTTCGTCCGCAGTATCGGGAGTGACGTCCTCCCGTTCTAAAAGTAGCATTACAGTGTCCTCACTCCCATTTCCAGCTGCCCACGATAGAGGGGTTCGACCATCTTGATCCGGCGTGTCGGGGGAGACATCCCCCCGTTCCAAAAGCATTTTCACAATGTCCTCATACCCATTTTCAGCTGCCCATGATAGAGGGGTTCGGCCGTCTTTATCTGCAGTGTCGGGAGTGACGTCTTTCCGCTCCAAAAGCATTCCAATGACATCCAGATACCCATTTTCAGCTGCCCACAAGAGAGGTGTTCGACCGTCATGATCCGTAGTATTGGGGGCGATACCCTTCTGCCCTAAAAGCTTCTTCACGACCTCCTTATACCCATTTTCGGCTGCCCACGACAGAGGGGTTCGACCATCTTTATCCGCAGTATCAGGGGTGAGATCCTCTCGTTGCAACAGCATCAACATGATCTCCTCACTTCCATTTTGAGCTGCCCGCAAGAGAGGTGTTTGGCCATATTTATCTGTAGCGTCGGGAGTGACGTCCTCCCGTTCCAACAGTATCTTCACGATAGTCCCGCACCCATTTTCAACTGCCCATAAGAGGGGTGTTCGGCCGTTTTTATCGGCAGTGTCTGGAGTGACGTCCTGTCGTTCCAAAAGCATCTTCACAACATCCTCACACTCACATTCGGCTGCCCATGACAGAGGTGTTCGACCATGTTTATCTGGAACATCGGGGGCAATATCCTCACGTTCCAAAAGCATCATCACGACACCCTCATCCCCCTGTGCAGCGGCCCACGATAGAGGCGTTTGACCATCTTTATCCGCAGTGTTGGGAGCGACATCCTTCCGGCTCAAAAGCATTTTCACTATGGCCCCATACCCATGCTCAGCTGCCCACGACAAAGGGGTTCGACCATCTTCATCTGGGGTGTCGGGTGCGACATCCTTATGTTGCAAAAGAATCTCCACGATAGCTTCATACCCATTTTCAGCCGCCCATGATAGAGGGGTTCGGCCATCTTCATCCGCAGCATCGGGGGTAACATCCTTCCGCTCTAAAAGCATTAATACGATCGCTTCGCACCCATTTTCAGCTGCCCAAGATAGAGGAGTTCGACTGTTAGCATCCGCAGCGTCGGGGGTCACGTCCTCCCGCATCAAGAGTGCCGTCACGGTGTCCAAATCGTCATTTTCAGCTGCCCATGAGAGAGGTGTTCGACCTTGCTTATCCGCAGTGTTGGGAGTAACATCCTCCCGCTCTAAAAGCATTTTTACAACGTCCTCAAACCCGTTTTCAACTGCCCACGATAGAGGTGTTCTGCCGTTGCTATCCGCAGTGTCGAGGGTAACGTCCTTCCGTTCTAAAAGCATCAACACGATCTCCTGATTCTCTTCACACACATTTTCAGCTGCCCACAAGAGAGGTGTTCTGCCGTCGTTATCCGCAGTGTCGGGGGTAACGTCCTTCCGTTCTAAAAGCATCTCCACGATCTCTCCACACCCATTTTCGGCTGCCCAAGATAGAGGGGTTCGACCGTTGGCATCCGCAGCGTTGGGGGTCACGTCCTCCCGCGCCAAGAGATCCATCACGGCATATATATCGTTATTCTCAGCTGCCCATGAGAGAGGTGTTCGACCGTCCTTATCCGCAGTGTTGGGGGTAACATCCTTCCGTGTCAAAAGCATCCCCACGATTTCCATACGCCCATTTTCAGCTGCCCACAATAGCGGGGTCCGACCGTCTTCATCTGCAGTATTAGGAGTGAGATCCTCCCGGCCTAAGAGCACCTTCACGATCTCCTCATGGCCGTTTCCGGCTGACCAGGATAGAGGTGTTCGACCCGTGATATCTTTTATATTAGGAGTGATCTCCTCCCGTTCCAATAGCATCTTCGCGATGGCTCCATGCCCATTCTCAACTGCCCATAGGAGGGGCGTTCGACCATCTTCATCCCTAGTGTCGGGAGTAACATCCTCCCGTTCCAAAAGTATCCCCACAATATCCTCTCTCCCAGACTTGGCTGCCCACGATAGAGGTGTCCGACCGGCTTTATCCGGGGTGTCGGGAGCGACATCCTTCCGTGTCGGGGGTGTCTCCACAATGCCCCTACGCCAACCTCCAGCTACCAACGAGAGAGATGTTCGACCTTCCTTATCCGCAGTGTTGGGGGCGACATCGTCCCGTTTCAAAAGCATCGTCACGATGTCCGTACGCCCATTTTCAGCTGCCCACGATAGAGGAGTTCGACCGTCTTTGTCCGCAGTGTCGGGAGTGAGATCTTGCCGTTCCAAAAGTATCTTCACGACTTCCCCATGCCCCTTTTCGGCGGCCCATGAGAGAGGCGTTCGCCCCTCTTTGCCCGCAGCGTTGGGAGTGGCACCCTCCTGCTCCAAAAGCACTTTCAGGACGGCCCTGTGTCCATTCCTAGCGGCCCACAAAATTGCTGTATTACCGGCCACATCAGCCGCGTTGATATCCCATTTTTTCACCTCTAATAGAGCAACCGCTATCTCCGCGATCCCAAAATATGCAGCACCATGGAGCCCTGTAAACCTCATAGGGCTGCTCCGATAAAGCCCGATATCCGGTTTATCGCTGTTGCGGCTTAAGAGTATCCCAGAGGATACATGCTTATCAAATCCATCGAGAAGTCTTAGTGCGAGTGTATTTACACTTTCCGTAACTTCCCTTGCTGCATGTGTTCCCCAGTAAAAAGAGGCATATTCAAGCAGGGGTGTTTCTGGCCAGGGCCCGTAACGGATAAGCGAAAGGTCCCTAATGCACTGAAAGCTGAGGTATGTTAAACAAGCCTCGGCAATCACCGCGTGAGGGCGGTGAAACAGGTCGGTATTACCGGATAGATAATCTCGAAGAGTGTGATGGACAAGATGGAAAGTGCAAGTGGACGTTTCAACTGTAACAAGCCCTAAAGAACATCCGAGAAGCGTTTCTATCGCAGGAATGTTCCGAGAATTCAGACCTGTTGTCCCTATCTCTACTCCCAGAGCATAGCATAGTTCGTTGGCTTTCAAAGGTCGCTCCGAATGTGATAGCCACATTAGCACATCCATGCCGAGCTTGGACTTCTTTCCCTCCTGTGCCTTTATTCGTGCTAGGGTTGCCGAATACACATCTCGCAGACCATTCCCTTGGATCATATCGTGGAGCTTTGTCTTTCTCTCGTGGATTGTATCCTCGTTGAGGACCGCATCAATAGTAACAGAAACAAGCAGGAATCTATACCTTATTGTTAGCGAATATCCAACGAGGCCTGGATTGGCTGTTTCTACGCACATTTGGGGAATTTTTGCCGGAATTACTCTCACAATCTCAGCCCTCAAGTCATCGTCAATTAGACCGGGCGTGGGATCACTGTCCAATCTCATCTTAAGATATCTCGTAATATCCCCAGTGGTCGGAATGATGGCTATCGTGGCTGCCCATGACAAACATCCCTTCATCTCCTCTCGAATGTGAGGCCTCCCAGTAATGAACACTCGCATGGCCCGCGAAGCCCGTAAAAGCTCTCGTAGCGAGTCAAGAAGCTCCCGCCGATTGGTCGGAAGACATTCATCTAATGCATCGATACAGATGAACACTTTCGGCAGTGATGCGATTGTCGTCTTCAGCATTTTCACCAAGTCTGGAAGCCGCACTGACCACCCGTCCAACGCCCTCTCCCCCTCGTGAAAAGCTTGCCGTATCGGCTCCGGGATTCCGTCTCTCTCTAAAAGCTGCTTAAGGATTGCACCTAACATGTTGGTGGTGGACTGCTCCTCCTGGGCAAAGTAATCGCAGTAAAGGCCTGCCACTGCGGTACCTTTACCACGAAATCGATGGCACAACGAGTCAATAACTAAGGAACTAATATTTCTGACCGTCAGTGATATCTACTTGATCGAGAGGGCTTTCTCACTCACCTGATATGGGTTTTCCCCACACCTGGATCACCGTAGCAGAATAAAACAGTCTGCCACCACATCCCTCCACTCCACTGCCGAAATTCATTCTTTTCTAAAAGCCAACTACCTACGCCATCCACCCGGCTGGCTTGCACACTTTGATGTTTGTGCCCAGGCTCTAGTGGCGAGAGCCACTGCTTAATCTGATTGTCTTCGTCGTCTGTTTTGTTCACAGTAATAGTTTTGTTGTTCGGAGTGATAGTCTTGCTCTGGCTATTGGTTATGTTCCTCCCATCGACCTTACCGGAACCAAATGATTGCGTATTCGTAGTTTGTTCCATGGTGCGTTTTTGGATGCTTCGTTTCGTTGTGGATGTGGTTCGGTGATAATCAAGGGGCCAAACAAACTTTATGAACTTTCTGGCTCAAGAAAGGTGGGGTGATTTGCCCTATTTTTTGGCTAGAGCTTTCTGATCCTTTCCACACCAAGAGAGCGCCTGAGAAAGAAGGTGCTCGAACAGTGTCAAGCAGCGGCAACATTTGCATGTGTCATTTCAGATCTCAAATTCGCACACTGGGCTTCCTTCCTTCCTTTCAGATAGGGTGTTCACTCTGGCAGAGCCTCAAAATTTGGATGTCTCATTTTCTCTTGGCAAAGATGCCAAGAGATTAAGCGAGCAGAGCCTCGCTATTTAGCCTTCCCGCTTTCCCCAGGTTGGGATGCAACAACTGAGCGCATCCTCGCCACCAGTAGGGTACGGTATCGTGCAAACTATGATACGGTAACCCTGAACCTCATCGCCAAGGTAAAATATGATTCTCGGATTTTCAGGGTCTGCGGGGATAAATCAGGATGTAGAAGCCGAGTAGAATTTAGAATCGTATGTATACAAGTAAGAGGTGGTGCGCAATGAAGAGCTAAATTTCTGCATCTTGGTTTTTTTTCTTTTTCTTTTTCTTCAACGACCTGTCTGCTGCTGAACCTTACACCTCTTTCAAAGAGAGTACTGGTACTTGTACAGCACAGGCAGGAATAGAAGAAAATGGTAATAATATGATGGCTAGTTCTTAGCAGAAAATAGTTGAACCAATCACCTTGTTTTCTTTGCTCCAATGTGACGATAAAAGAATTTCTTTCACAGACCCTGTTTCCAGCTCAATCCCTACGCTTTGCTGTAGTAACATAAGGTGCACAATAAGCCTTGGGTGTTAAGGGTTAAGTAAGCGAACTAACTTACCATACAACTCACTAAGCATTCGTACGTTAGGGCTAGCATTTCATTTGAGCTGCTGAAGGGACACCTCTATGGGTTTATGAGCACACACCCAACTCACAAGCCAACAGAGCGCCGTATCATTTCGTAAAAGTCGGATTAGGCGCTAGGACGGCCCTGCTCAATCACCGCTCGGTATTGGCTTAAAGTGTGGTTTACTTGCTCTGTCATGGGCTCGGCTATCCTCAGTTCTAATCTAACTTTTACCAAATGATACGGTTTCCCACTCAGCCCCCCCTATCCCTTCCACGGCGAGGCCTCATATATAATGGGCTGGCCTGGACTCCTGGTAGGCTAGGTTTGTGATGTTTGGGCACATATCATCGGATTCTTACAATACCGGTAGTCCGTGTGTCGGTATTTACTAGTCAATATCCTATTAAATTTTTATCCTATCATAGTAATACCTACCTAACCGGGAGTGCTTAAGAGAGGGGAAATGATTGAATAGTAATTTTAACCCTAAGAGCCGCATCTGTCTTTTTCGGCTTGGCACGCTCGTCCCCCAACAACTCCCCCCCTGAATCGCTGCAACATATTTACCACCAACGTTCGGATGGATCATCACGGACTGAACAGCATATCCGCACTCGATTAACGCCGGCGATTCTAGCAACTATATCGTAACGAATAGCTATAACGACATCACTAATGTGAACAAAGCCATCGCCGATGAAAACCCGGGGGTTGTGTGGTGGCTCTCGTCGCCGGATCCCGGGAGAAGGCATCATGACATACCGACAGGCTCGATAGTGTCGAATTGGGTTCTGGAGACAAACAAGTTTCGGAGTGGGAGAGTAGTGAAGCCGGAGCAGATAAGCCTATCTTATTATACTACGGGAATTTGGGAATAGGAGAAGCATACGGAAATAAGTGACGTTATCTGGGATAGGAATCATTGCTGACGGTCGGTAATATTAGTTCATTAGTGATAGATAAGTTAGCCTGTGCGATGGATCTTGTGAGGGAGACATTGCAACCGCAACGTCCTACCGGTGCTACCACTTCCGTGACTAGTAGGAGGGAGCTATCCTAAAGTACCGGTAGTAGTGAGAGGGGAAGTGCTGGGGTACCGTATGTGTAAAAGGTGTTTGGAAAGTTAAAAGAGGGGGTCTGCGAACTACCGTACGGATATGGTGCAGGGTGGGGAAAAGTGGGGTACCACCTACTTTCTAGGAAAGGATGATCACGCATTTATATACCAAAGTTGAAGCTTCTCTCCCCCGGTATCCGGCTTCTGCCCGGAATAGCGATTAGCCTCTTGATGATTGTTTGTCTTTAATTTCTAGCTTCTATTTTCTAGCTGCCATCAGCCCCTTCTTATTAACCATTTAATTACTATCGTTTCATGGATTATTACTGTATGATACATCTAGAGCCGACGCTGCAATACTTTCCCGGAATCAGGTCAGATCTATAAACGTGAGTTCAAGTACTAGTGCAAGTGAGAATGGAAATTAATGCAGAGAGTATAGCCGTTGCCTGAGGTGCATAATCTATACTTTCTACCTCCTCTTTTCCTCCTCTCGTCTCTCACTTGTAATTACAACACCGTTTATCTCCTTTCGTTAGATGACTCGTGAATTTTGTATTATAACTTATCAACTAATGAGATATATTTTTTCTCTTTTTTTTCAAACCTCTCTGCCCCCACCAACGAGGCATCCCCAGCAAACTCGGCGGAATAGAAGGGGAAATAGGGAGAAAAAGAGAGCAAAAATCGAATCGAATCAACAGATACTCCGGGCTTCATTGAAAATACAAAAGAAAGCTTCCCCCTAGATCTCCACATTGCCAGGAGCTGGATGTTGCTAGGATAAATATCTCGGACCAGTCATACAGGGAGAAAAATTGTTTCCAACTTCGCCGGGTCCCGCGAAACCCACGCTATATAGTGCACTGTGGAGTAGGTTGAGTTGAATTTGGCCACTTTATGTCATGCACTACCGGTACCGTATAATCTCAAATAATCGAACTGTGTGCTATGTCGCTGGAGTTGCCTCCTCTAGTAAAGTCTACCGGTAGTGTTTTTCTGTTTTGTCGTCTCTCGGGGCTGGGGGTGCCTGAGCGGCTCTTTTTTTTTGAAGTGGTTTTCGCCCGTTTTCTAAAGTAGGTAATTCTCAACTACTAGTACATAGCACTTGGTTCGATTGTTTCAGATTATATGCTACCGATATTATGAGTGATCATTCATGTTAGCTAGTCTGGATAGCTTACGCTTGAGGTTACACTCAACCTGGTGAGAAATCAATTGTTCTACAGCATTCTAACTATAGGGCAAGCCATACTAAACTCCGCGAAGGCCACCAACGCCAATTCTGGTCGGAAAGGGTCCATGAAAAGGAGAAACGGAAAGAAAAACAGGTATAGTATTATACGATATGCCACCACCACTCTAGTACAGGAATTTTCTTTTCTTCTCGCCCAAAATAACAAGAATAGAGCAAGAGAATCAAATGCACCGGTAAGGAAGCAAGGATAATGATTAACATTAAATTAATACCCGATAGTGGAAACTACTGTAGAACGAAAAGGCCATCTACTTTACTCGTACGAAGCCTATTCTCATAGAACACTAGATATGACGAAATGGGAGCGGGGATGTGTGCGATAGAGAAGAGGGAAGAAAGGAAAAGGAGAGAAAACAGGCGGCGAGAAAACCCGACATAGTATAAGTACTATACTATACGGTTCTTAGGAGAGAAGAGGGATGATACTAGGGCTAGTAGATAGCGAGGCACGAAGGGGTAATACACACAAAACGAAAGGAGGGCTAGAGAGGGTAAATTGAAAGTGAAGCTTAGTGGTGGGACAGCGTAATGCTGCAAGTTAGAGAGGTTGTGGGGTGGGAGGGTTTGTCGTTGATGTCAAGATTTACGGATCCTTTTAGAGGGGTGCTGAGATGACTCGGAGGGCCTAACTGGGGAAAGGTTGACTAAGCTATTGCTGCCGGCCGGCTGAGGAAAAGAGCCCTGATTTACAAATCGCCGCTTTGGAGCTCCACCAGGTCGCTTGTCGGAAGTTTGTCTAAGCGCTGTTTGGCTGGTGAGGTCTATAATCGATATTTCCTGGCTAATGCTAGCCCGCCCTAGGAGGATTTCCGCTCCGGGTTCCGCAGCCCACGAGAGGGGTGTTTGACTATTTTTATCCATAGTATCAGGAGTGACATCTTCCGGTCCCGAAAGCATTCTCGCAATGTCTTCATGCCCATTTTCAGTTGCCCACAAGAAAGGTGTTCGACCGTCTTCATCTGCAATATCGGGAGTGACATCTTCCCGCTCCAAGAGCATCTTCACAATGGCCTCATACCCAGATTCAGCTGCCCACGATAGAGGGGTTCGGCCGTCCCCATCCGTAATGTCGGGAGCAACATCTTCCCGTTCCAAAAGCATCGCCACGATGCTCTCGCGCCCGTGTTCAGCTGCCAACGATAGGGGGGTTCGACCCTCTTCATCCGTAGCATCGGGAGTGGCATCATCCCGTTTCAAAAGCATCTTCACAATGGCCCCATACCCGTATTCGGCTGCCCACGATAGGGGGGTTCGACCGCCTTTATCTGGAGTGTCAGGAGTGATATCCTCCTGTTGTAATAGGATTTTCACGACATTCTCAGAGCCGTTTGCAGCTGCCCACAATAGAGGGGTTCGACCGTCTTCGTCCGCGGTGTGGGGAGTGACATCTTCTCGTTCCAACAGCAGGGCCACGATGTCCTTGCGCTCATATCCAGCTGCCCACGATAGAGGGGTTCGACCGTCTTTATCTGCGGTGTCAGGAGTGACATCCCGTTCCAACACCATCGCCACCATGTCCTCACACCAATATACAGCTGCCCAAGAGAGAGGGGTTCGACCGTCCTGATCCGCAGTGTTGGGAGAGACATCCTCCCTTTCCAAAAGCACCTTCACTACGTCCCTGTGCCAGTTCCTAGTTGCCCATGAGAGAGGGGTTCGATCGGCTTTATCTGCAGTGTCGGGGGTAACATCCTGCCTTTCCAAAAGCCTCATCACTACGCTCTTATGCCCATTCCCAGCTGCCCACGAGAGAGGTGTTCGACCGCTTTTATCCGCAGTGTTGGGGGTAACATCCCCTCTTTCCAAAAACATCTTCGCTATGCCCTTATGCCCATTCCCAGCTGCCCACGAGAGAGGTGTTCGACCACTATTATCTGCAGCGTTAAGAGCAACATCCTTCCGTTCCAAAAGGGTCTTCACAATGCCCCCCTTCCCCATCAAAACTGCCCAAGAGAGAGCTGTTCGACCACTATTATCTGCAGCGTTAAGAGCAACATCCTTCCGGTCCAAAAGCATCTTGACAATGCCTTCCAGCCCCTTCCTAGCTGCCCACGAGAGAGGTGTTCGACCGTTTACATCTGCAGCATTAGGAGCAAGATCTTTCCGTTCCAAAACGATCTTCGCAATGCCCTCATACCCCATTACAGTTGCCCACAAGAGAGGTGTTTGACCTTTTTTATCCGCAGTGTTGGGGGTAACATCTCCTCTTTCCAAAAGAATCTTCACAATGCCCTCCTGCCCCATCTCAGCTGCCCACGAGAGAGGTGTTCGACAGTTCTCATCTGCAGTGTCGGGAGCAACACTCTTCCGTTCCAAAAGCATCTTCACAATGCCTTCCCGCCCCTTCTTAACTGCCCACGAGAGAGGTGTTCGACCACTGTGATCTGCAGCGTTAAGAGCAACATCCTTCCGTTCTAAAACCATCTTCACAATGCCCTTATGCCCATTACTAACTGCCCAAGAGAGAGGTGTTCGACCACTATTATCTGCAGCGTTAAGAGCAACATCCTTCCGTCTCAAAAGCATCTCCACAATGCCCTCCTGCCCCATCGCAGTTGCCCACGAGAGAGGTGTTCGACCACTATTATCTGCAGCGTTAAGAGCAACATCCTTCCGTTCTAAAACCATCTTCACAATGCCCTTATACCCATTATTAACTGCCCAAGAGAGTGGTGTTCGACCACTATTATCTGCAGCGTTAAGAGCAACATCCTTCCGTCTCAAAAGCATCTTCACAATGCCCTCCGGCCCCATCGCAGTTGCCCACGAGAGAGGTGTTCGACCACTATTATCTGCAGCGCTAAGAGCAACACCCTTCCGTTCTAAAACCATCTTCACAATGCCCTTATGCCCATTACTAACTGCCCAAGAGAGAGGTGTTCGACCACTATTATCTGCAGCGTTAAGAGCAACATCCTTCCGTCCCAAAAGCATCTCCACAATGCCCTCCTGCCCCATCTCAGCTGCCCACGAGAGAGGTGTTCGGCAGTATTCATCTGCAGTGTCGGGAGCAACACCCTTCCGTTCCAAAAGCATCTTCACAATGCCTTCCCGCCCCTTCTTAACTGCCCACGAGAGAGGTGTTCGACCACTATGATCTGCAGCGTTAAGAGCAACATCCTTCCGTTCCAGAAGAAGCTTCACAATGCCCTCCTGTCCCACCTGAGCTGCCCACGAGAGAGGTGTTTCACCGCTTTTATCCGCAGTGTTGGGATCAATATCCTCCCGCTCTAAAAGCACCTTTGCCACTGCGACATGCCCTTTTCTAACAGCCCACAAAATTGCTGTATTACCAGCCATATCAGTTGCGTTGAGATCCCATTTTTTCATCTCTAATAAAGCAACTTCTGTCTCCATGAGCCCAAAATATGCGCAGGCGTGGAGGCCTGTAAACCCTTTAGGATTAGTCCGGGAAAGCACCCGGTCCCAGTGACCATAGATGCGGGATAAGAGCATCCTAGAGGATATATGCTGGTCAAATCTACCAAGAAGTTTCACTGCGAGTCGATTCACACTTTCGGTTATTTCCCTTCTAGCATGTTCTCCCCAGTAATAAGAGGCATATTTAAGTAGTCGGATTTCTGCCGAGGGGTGATCAGCGATAATTGAAAGGTCCCTAATGCACTGAAAGTTGAGGTATGTTAAACAAACTTGAGCAATCATCGCATGAGGGCGGTGAAATAGGTCGGTATTATTGGATAGATACTCTTGAAGAGTATAGTGGACAAGACGGACAGTATATGAGGACGCTTCAACTATTACAAGCCCCAAGGAACACCCTAGTAATGTTTCTATAGCAGGGATGTTCTGGGAATCTAGGTCCATAGACCCGATTTCTACCCCTAGGGCGTGGCACAACTCGTTGGTATTTAATGGTTGCTCCGAATGGGATAGCCACATTAGCGCCTCTATGCCGAGCCTGGACTTGCTTCCCTTCTGCGCCTTTATTCGTGCCAGGGTTGCCGAGTATGCATCTCGAAGACCATTTCCTTGTATCATCTCGTGGAGCTTTTTCTTTCTCCGGCTGATGGTAACCTCCTCCAGAACTGCGTCGATATTCAGGGAAACGAGAAGAAATCTATATTTGATTGTTAGCGAATATTCAATGAGGGGTTGGTTGGCCGAAGTGGTTTCTACGCACATTTGGGATATTTTTCTCGGAATTACTCTCATAATCTCGGCCCTCAAATTGTCGTCCATCGCGCTAGGTGTCACATCTTTGTTTAATCTCCACTCCAGAAATCTCTCAATATCCCCAATTGTAGGAGTGATGGGCACCATGATTGCCTGGGTGAAATACCCTTTAACCTCGTCCCGAATGTGAGGTCTCCCACTAAGGAAAACCCGCGTAGTTGGAGAAGCGAGCACAATGTCTTGCAGTGACTCAAGAAGCTCTTGTCGATTCTTCAGAAGGCATTCGTCTAAACCATCGATACAGATGAACACTTCTGGCAGTGATTTGAGTGTCGTCTTCAGTATTTTCACCAAGTCGAAAAGTTGCATTGTCCGTCCCCCCAGCCCCCTTTTCTCCTCATGAAAAGCTTGCCGCACGGGCTCCGGGATTCCATCTTTCTCGAAAAGTTGCTTCAGGATTGCGCCTAACATGCTCGTCGCGGACTGCTGCTCCTGGGCAAGGTAATCGCAATAGAGGCCTGCCACGGTGATATCGGTATTAGGAATCCCACCGCACAACCAGTCAATAACTAAGGAGCTAATATTTATAGCTGTTAGCGATACCCATTTGTTAGAGAGAGCTTCCTTACTGACCTGATATGTGTCTTCCCCACACCTGGATCGCCGTAGCAGAATAAAACAGCCTGCTTTGGTACCTTTTGGCGACTACACCACTTCTGAAACTCCTTCCCCTTCAGAAACCAACCTCCCACGCCATTCACCCGGTTGGTTTGCGCACTTCGATGTCTGTGTCGAGGTTCTAGTGGCGAGAGCCACTGCCTAATCTGGCTGTTCTTGTCGTCTGCTTGGTTCACAGTTATAGTCATCTGGTTGTAGCTATCTTTTATGTTCCCGGAGTTGACATTACCGTTACCAAACGATTGTATATTTGCTGTTGGCTCCATGGTGGGTTTTCTAGATGTTTCCCTTTGTCGTTGTTGGGGCTCGGCAATAATTTCGGGACCACACGGGTTTATAAGCTTTCCAGCACTCAAAAAAGGAGAAGCGGCTTGAAAATTTGTTCGGTGGTGGGGTCCAATCGTTTCTAGGCCAGGGAGTCACCAGCGGAAAGAAGCTGGTGAGGGGTAAGTTACCCCAGCTCATCACAGGCATAATAAATTGTAAGGTAACGCAGTATCTCGAGCCCCTGTGCGATACCAAGCTGTACCATTATCCCATGGACTAGTGAGACATGTAGATTCCGGACCTTCCGCTTATGGTAGCTCGATGCCGTGGCTCAGCGACTTTGCCTAACAAAAATTATGGGGTG